>OZ010737.1:38853253-39453253 GCA_963932295.1 Tipula lateralis
ATGGTAATTACTGAAAAGAATTTAATTTCACAGGCAAGTGGAAGTTTACAAAAGTGCCAATCAACACGATCAGGATGAAACGTTTTAACGATAAGAACTCGTAAACCTAAACGGTTTAATTAAAAAAAACTGATTACTCATAGTCCAACAGGAAATCTGTGGATGCTAAGACATTCTTCGTGCAAGCCGACTTTACCTCATCCGAAAACGGTGATTAATTATTTCGAAGAAATGCACAGTTGTATCTACAAATTATTTGGTCAGGTCATACAATCAAATTCCAATCGAGGAATCTGACGCCGCATATAGGAAAACACGATTCGAAAGTTACAGAATAATTCCAAGGAAGCAGAAGAAGCAGTTGTACAATCGAAAAGGCAGATAAGCGAAGCTACACCTCTAGTACAACCTTCAACATAAACTAAATTAACACTAATGGTGGTTCCATCAGACAACGCTATAGGGTATTTTTTCAGCAAAACTATCTACCTCACAGCAAAAAATACAGTGCATACGAGAGACAACTTCTGGCCACATACTAAATCTAGAAAGGCTTTGACCAAACAATTCCGGTAAATCTTATCGATCAGTTTATAACCGACGTCTTGCATATCTTTACAGAAGCAATAATGTTTTAGCCGATTTCAGGAAAGATTAGTTAGGAAGGTTTATCAGACGCGAAGCGAGCAGATGGTGAACTTATATAATTACTCGGATTTTAACTAAACATAATTTGAAAAAAATTCCAGTGCAGCCCTGATTCATCGAAGTTATAACTATGCGTTGATTATTTGGAATTAGACCCCACATCTATCGTACTCAGGAGAAAAATCCTCATTTTAAGCGCTGGAGAATATGTATAAAGCAATATAAAGAAAGACGTAAAACAAATGGCGCTAAAAAATTTGACCTACCAGATTGACCCGATATAACCATAAAGATTGAAACGATTCCAACACCGGATATCAAACCCGAACCAGTGACTATGTGACGTGCGCGTTTCAATAAAACAGTATTTATGTTTTGGACACTGTATTCTTTACTATTTATAAAAATATTTCAAACACTGACGTCAGTTAATTTTGGGCCGTCCTCTTCCCCTGCTCTTCCTCTACCTCCCCAATCAGCAGACAATTAAATTTGTATTTTGGGCGCCAGCCTGCGCGCACGAATGTGGCTAGCTCTATTCGGTTGGCTAGAGACTTCGGGCTGTAACCTGTTTTCCACGTGTCTGTTGAACAAGCACCGCGATCGCTCGCGTTCCACTTGGCAATCCTCTGCTTAGCGCGAACACCTTCTTCGCTTTTTCTCCTTATGTGCACCACTCTGACGACGTGGTTCCACTCAACCAAGTTCCACTTTATTTGTTTTATTTTCTCTAGTTTAAGTTATCACTGATTATTTGTTTACTTTCATAATTCAATTCACTCGTTTAATATCACAATTCACTTGGCACCAACTCACCTCAAGAAAACAAAGAAAAAAAGCCTCGTTCCCGCCACACTCATCGCCTTATATACCTTTTGGTTGTATCGCACTGTACATCGGGCAACGTTATCTTCTTCACGTGCCTCCCGCCATCTTTAGTCCGGTACAAGATTCAGCTACGGTCGATAATCCTATGTTACCATCTTCGAAATACATTTGACATCTGTCTGACGTATATCAGTGTCATTTGTTGTCAAAGAGTTCGTGTCATTTAATGTTATTGTGTGGTGATTTATGTTACTTGTGTTTTGTTTAAAGGAATTTGTGTTTGTGTGATCGGCTTATGTAAAAAGTGTCTGTTGATTTGATAATCGAATCGATCTGTGAATGTTATATTGTAATGACGTCTGGGATGTGCTCTGTACGCCGTCCAATGCATCTCCTATATGTTCCCTGTTATATGTATGTGGCTTGTCCTATTTTTGCTTGTGGTTTGCCGTCTAGTTTATCTTTCACAGGTTAGTGCCTAGGGATGGGACTGGATTGGGTTCAAGGACCAAGGTATCATCGACCAACCGAACAACAGGTTTGTAGGTTCTGTCTTAAACCGTTTATGCCTGATTGATATTTTTTTTTCTTTTTTTTTTTTAGATCCCGTTTCAACTATTGCAGTTTATTACACTATGTTTCTCGGTTTGGAGAAACCATCTTCGATGATCAATCAGAATTATTCAATTAATTTTTCAAATTGAAAGAATTCCGAACACAAGTGTATAATTCCAAGTGAGACAGTTTTAGAATTGAATGGGCAAAAGTAATTTCCCTGACTGTGTTGTTTGAAAGTTCGAACTACTTTTCGAAATGGTTTGAATTTAAGCTAATGCCGAATAGTGTGAACAACTCATGTTGAAGAAAAAACTCCTTTGAACTAATTAAATTTCATCAATAAATAACCAAAGCATAACCAAATTCAACACGCAAAAAATCACTGCAGTTATTTTCCAGTCATTTGTTATCAATTTCCAACAACAACCACTAAAGGTAAACCATAACAATCATTCAAAAGTCATCAATACCACAAACCATAAGATGTCCGTGCTTGAAAGCAGACGAAACAGCTACCAAAAATGTTCCATTACTCTTTCCGAGAGGAAGTGTTTCAAGGACACCAACATATTTTATGATGTCATTAGTTAAAGGGATTACATGACGTCCCAAAAGTTGTTAACTGCTCTTATATTCTCTATAATTATTATTATTAGTTTGAGAGTAGCATAAAACTTGCTTGCATCTTTTCTGTCATCCAGTTCCCATATAGTGGTCAGTCTCCAAATCATTAAATAGTTTTTGATGACACATGCTATAGATTCCCAATCAAATAAAAAAATACTCAAGACAAACGAATCGGAACCAAATCAAATGATTTGACAAATAATATAACATCTGAGACAACTACATATCATCATAACAATGTCAGAGGCCAGCAGGATTCTGTACATAATATTCAAAACCAAAACTTTATACGGAATCAAACCAAATTCATTTTATTAATCAAATTAAACTCAATTTCCTAGAAAACGGCTTGAGTTGACATTATAAATATATCGAGACGTAATAAATGATTTCGTTTTATTGTCAACACCATGTCTGCTATTTTATTCTTTATAAATGGGCTGTTTGCCACATATGGTGATTTCTCTCTATCATTCTAACATAAATATTAATCAAAATATAATCATAAATCTTCAACACAAAAAACCGATAAAGAAATTTATACTGACCATTAGTTGTACGAGCATATTTGTACGATATACATAAGATGAGGGATGATTGGTACACATATCTGTACATACATACTGGGGATAATTGACTGATTCAGTTTTCTGTTCTCTAGTACAAATCGATATATTATTTTGTGATGGACTAGTTCTGAATTTGTGATTCAAATTCAATGAAAAAACACTGATGATGGTACCTATATCACGTGATAAGGATATTGTAATTCACACTGATATGTCACTTAATTGATGTATATAGAATCGATTTTGGTTCAAGGGGTGCAAACAATCGTATACTATTGGAATCGAAGAGTTTTATGAAATATGATTGTGTGTATATACGATATAAGAATAATAGAAGCATTTTCAGTACATTACTGTCCCGTACTGTATACACCACTGGAAAACAACCTAGTCGTTCACGACTCAGTTTAACACCTGGAATAATACAAATCAACAACTAACATTCTTCAGAATCATCTCTAACCATCTTGAAATACTTTTATTAATGGGGGATCCCTCGTCTGTCGGTTAGCATGTGAAGGGCCGAGTAACAACGCAGGTCGAGTATGGGTGTATCGTTTTTTGAAGATATGGAAACCTTACCACTTCTTTAATATACATGTTCACTCTGAATAAATGATACGGAGAAGAGAACTAACGAAGTTAAAGGATGGTTACAGTAAAGATGATATGTTGCATTTGTGAGAAATAGGCCTCTCTGATCAAGATAAAGATGAAAGACAAAGCATATTGTAGCGACAATACAATCGCCATTATAGGAACCACCACTGGCTACGGCAACAAAGGTTTTCATGCCAAATGGATATAATATAATTACAAATACGTTAGACGAGGAAATAGCTTGATAGAAAAAATGAGATATTAAAGCGATATAGCAGCTAGTGAAAGTGGAACACAATTCTAATTCAACATACACTTCTTGTAGTGGACAAAGTTGTTTTAGACAATTTAGATTTGGATACCACTCTGCAAACTCAAAAATAATTAGATTTGGATGCTTCACCTTAAAATTTTACTTCAATACTATTAGATAAACTGACACCTTTTGAAAAAAAAACACATCTGACCACCAGAAGCTCATTAGAATGGTACTTATTCTCTGAACTAAGCAACAGTGAAATAACACAAAAGCTTTCTATTACTAAAAGCTTAATTTATATTAGATACAATTTTTTGGATCGCTACCTGCCTTTTTTTGCACTTGTATGACTCTAACATAAAATTTTTCAAAATGAGAAGAAAAACCAAATCTACCAACTTTCAAAACTATATAATTAGTCTGACAACAACAACATAGAAATCTTGACAACAACAACTACTTATCACCTAACTATTTAAAATTTAAATGATCAATCCTGTTCCAAAAATATAAACAAAATGCTTGAAAATGGGGAGCAAATAATGAAAGCTTTATTCCTAAACAGCTTTATTTAGCTTTAAAGTCCAAAAGCTTCTGATCCGAGCTTTCGTAAGCTTTCTAACGCAATTGTTGATTTGTTGACACTGAACGTTTTAACTTCCTTCCAAAACATGTTCATTGTGTTTAAAACCTCAGTTACACTTAGCTTCAGACACACAACTACATGGAACACTACTAAGGTTGACAACAACAACATGGTTGATAGTCTTCAAGTAGGGCGGTGTACAAACCATAGATTCTTCATTGCACTTGAGCATATGGATATGTTTTTTGAGTTAATGTAATGCCGGTCCGCATCGCACTCCTAATAACCTAACTGCGTGCATGAAGATGGAGGAATTCAATGAGGGAATGAATGAAATTATCGCTCAAATTAATGTTGAGAAAATCGGTCAAAAGTATTCGCAGCAGGTTATATGGTATATACAGATACAAGTGTGAATTTTGATTGGTAAAGGGAAGAAGCATTGATGCGGCGGCTCAAAAAGCGCAAAAGGGGGTGGATGAATTAATGGAAAAAATGAAAGAACTAAATTTAAGAGTAAATGCTAGTAAGTCTGCTTACATATATGACATTTAGAACGAATGATGTAATGTTAACATTAAGATAGACAATATTAGAATTAAACAGGTGAACACGTACAGGTATTTGGGTATTTGGATTGATCGACGCATGAATATTTTGTTAAGCACATGAATATTTTAACAGACGATTGCAAGAAACGCTTAAACGTAATTAAAAGGGTGAGCAAACTAAATGGGGTGCTCACCCAAGTGTGACTGATATGTTAAGAAAGTCCCTTATTTCCTCCAAAATAGAATATGGATTAGTGTGTATGGAAATGGTTCAAAAGAGGCGTTTAGCCAATTAATGAAAGTGGAGAATGCGAATGTGCCAGAGTGGTATTGGGCGGCGATTAATTCAACCCCAATACATACTCTGGGGTCTGAAATGGTGGAATGGCCGCTTGATTACAAGAGAGAGTGGATCATAGTGAAAGAGACCGCCGAGAATGATTATAAGGAAAAATGAGTTTGGGAATGAGATGGTAGTAAGGCTTCAAAATAGGGCGGTGTAACAAACCAACATATAGATCCAGCATTGCACTTGAACATATGGATATTTTTTGAGTATAGGTAATGCCGGTCCGCATCCTGCTCCTTAATATCCTTACTGTGTGCATGAATATGGAGGATTTTAATAAGGGAATGAATGAAGTCATTCGCTAAAGCACGTAATGATTTATACAGATGCTAGTGTGAATGGAAATTGGAAAGAATAATTAGGGAAACTTCGATTGAGGGAGGTAAAAGATTGCGTGTTGTGTGACATGGTGGAGGATGTTGAACATTTGATATTAGTCTGCCCGAAATACAATCGTTAAAGATCAAGCCTCAGCATCCTCCACAATGCAAATAATTGGACCAGAGTAATGAGTGAAGGTGGTTTGGCTTTATAAGGAAATATATGAGTTTGTGAAAATGAGTAAAATAACAATTAAAGATTAAAAGCAACATGTAAATGGGGAATATCCAGTTCTCTACCGGTAAAAAGTAGGCAAAATATTCAAAATGTAAATTAATAAAAAATGTAAAACAAGATATGTGGTGACATGGCTGTCAGTTATTGGAGACAAGCCTTAAAATAAATAATAAAAATAAATAAAAGGCCTTAAAATGATAAATTAAAAAAAAAAACTGACAACAACATATAAATATTGACAACAACAACTATTTTATTATTCAAAATATCAACCACCGATCCAAAAATATAAATTGACTGCATAAAAACAGTTTGTTAGTAGTTAAAGCTTTATTCCAAAACCAAATGAGCTTCAAAGCTCAAAAGCGTAATATCTTAGCTTTCATAAGCTTTTAATGCAAATGTTGATATATTAACTCTAAACGTTCTTACTACCTTCCAAACATGTTTATTGTGTTTTAAACGTTATTACTCTCAGCTATAGACACACAACTGCGATACAACTACATGTCATGGTTGACATCAATAACTTAACTATATTGACAACAACATCAACAGTATTTTCTTGAACTAAAATTGAATTAAATCTCAATCAAATTTGAATTGAATTTCAAGAAAGCTTGCAAGCCTAAAAATTTTAAAAAATCATAACTCAAGATATTGTCAATAGGATAGGCAGCAATTATTGGTTGATATTCACATCAAGTGACAATACAACAAAAAAGTTGTAACCCAAGGAATTTAGTAATAAATCAGCGTCCAAAGCTCTTACCGCAATCAGTGCGGAATGTGGAGAACACTAGAAAAATACTCATATATATATATATTATATATATATATAGTATATATATATATAATATATATATAAGTATATATATATATATATAATTTGCTTTCCCTAAACTTAAAGCAGGTAATAGTTCAAACCATAAAAGCAAATCAACGGTGGAGTTTTGAAGTGAACATATAAAGCTTGCAAAACAAGAGAGAATCTAGCGTACTCCAGCCCAAGCAACCAACAAAACAATACATCTAGCTAACCAAACATAAGAAAAATATTAAAAATGTTAAAAATTCTTTATGTATCATTGTTCGTTTAATAAACCAACCGAAAGACGAAACAATATCAACACGAACGGAAGAATTTCATCATATCCAGACTCCAAATATGCACAATTTCAACTCCTATCATGTTATCCTAAATGGAAATGGTAATCGATACTATGTATCATAGTTTATATAATTTAGAATACTACTCAGACGATAAAGATGAGCAGATCTATAAATAAATAAGAACGATGAGTGACAAAATTTGTGTTGTGCTTTAAGCTCTGTGTCATATAAACGAATATATAAAGTACAGTGAAACGTTTAAAGTGTGTTATCAGATAATCATACGATTTTTATGTTATATTTAATCTCTTCATTATATGTGTGTGTATGTATGTGTGAGCCGAGAAAGATACACATCTACCTTTATACGTTAGCATATGTATATAGTATATTGGAGTACGTGTATGTTTGTCGTGCATAGATTGCTATATGAATTTTTCATGAAAATTTGATAATGCAATAAAAAGAAAAGCATCATTTTCTTGATTTTATTATTACATTTTATTTAATCTCAATCGTATATCGGCGGAGAAGAGTATGACGAAAAAAATATATTAAAAATGAAGAAAAGTTGCGCTTGAAAGATTGAATCGAGAATGAAAAGAATGCATTAATTTATTTTTTTATTTGTCGAAATAAAATCCTAAGCACAAAAATCGATGAACAGTTAAAACTGAAAAACGTAACATGAAATGGGATAAAAAAAAGGGAAAAACAGAAAACAAATAAAAAGGAAACCGGTGAAAACATATTTAATATTTCCCAGATCATGAATTTTTATTTATTGCAAAATTGTAAATTCGTGTATACAATATATGCGTAAGTACTTTACGCGACAGTATACATACACACACATTGTCTCTTTTATGTAATGCTTTGCGTCAAAGGATGATATCCTTTGTGGCTGTGTGTCTCTTCAACGAAATGTTTTGCAATAAAATGTCACCATCAAAATAAAGGCATTTACATATAAGTGCTTTGTTAGTTAATGTTATATATACAGTATAAAGGATGCTATCACGCATAAACCATTTCATACGAATACTTTACTGGCATTTTCTAAATAAATGTATTTTAAGAGTAGGGGGTGATATAAAATATGTCAAGTGTATATCGAGAATGTGGGCGACAACACGTTCTTTAAATCAGATGGATTGATGTTATGGCGTTATTGAATTATATTTAAACTTACATATTGTGACAATAACTACTTGTTATCACTAAAAACTCATTACGAAGTGGCTAGAGGACTTAATTGTATGGTTGTAACAGCAGTGAAAGAACACTTGCGCTTTTTTAATTAAAATTTTAATTCGTAATATATAAAACTTTTGGTAAGCTTACCTGTCTTCCGTACACTGAAAGTCATATAAAATACTTTCAAATGAAAGTTGAAACAAGATATACTATTTTTATCACTATTGACAACAACAACAATCAAATCTTTTTTTTTTTTTTTTTTTTTTTTTATTTTTTTATTTAGGTTTTGGCTCCAAAAATTGACAGCCATGTCGCCACATATCATATTTACATTTTTTAAAAGATTTACATTTTATTCATTTTTAATTTTATTTACCGGTACACTGAAAGAAAAAATATAGTGCCTACAAATATGTTTTAAGAGGAACATATTATGATTGGGTTTTCTATTCCAACAATCATATAAATTGGTTTTGACAAATAAGATATTCCGTTCGAGCGAACATTACAATATGGTTGTAACCATGTTACCAATAAGCAGCGAACATAATATTATGTTTGTTGCTATTATATTTTTCGGGAACACTTGATTGCAGCAAGTATTGCATGTTGGTAATGATCATGATTGAACGTGAACAAATTTGGTTGCAGTGAATATTATATGTTGGTTACTACAAAGGTATGAATTGTGAAATGATTGAAGTAAAAATGTTATAAAAATACATTTTGAAATAATACAAATAGATTTTTAATAATTTCTTTTATTCCATAAAAAAATAGTTCATATATACGAGTACATATATAATAATATAATAAATATAAATTTTATGTTCATATATTCTGAAAAAAAATCTATAAAGATAAAACTTATAAAAATTAAATATTAAACTAACTTAAAAATTAGCACCAATTACAAACAAATTCACCATTTCACGATAATCAGTTAATTTTTTACATATTAACAACACAATTGCGGCGATGAACTGCACACCAATTGCTGAAAGCTCCCTGATTTCTTGTTGACACCAATCCTGAAAAAATACACCCAATTTCTTGATTTCTAAATTACTTAACTGAAAATCGAAAAAATGAAAAATTTTAATTTAACAGAATGTGTCAGAAAATGAAAATTAGTTAGAAAATTATTTATACCTACTTCTACTAGTAAATAAAAACCATCTTCACTATCACCAATCACTTCCAAGGTATACTTTCGATGACTACAAAACCATGTTTGTTATATTTATTATATTAAAGCCACTTTACCTGCAAAAATTATTTTGAAAAAACCGATTCTATTACAGCAACCATAAACCATCACAAAATGTTTCCCTTAAACCTAAACTACGATCAATTAATTTATTACCACAATTATATTTATTTTGTAGGAAATTATAGTTATAAGAACTTTATTCATTTTTACATTTTAACAATAAAATGGTTTCTACAATTTTTTTATTATCATTCCAATCATTTGGAAAATTGTGGTATTGTTACGGCTAGTAACTATTTTCGCAGTAATAATTACTATTATATTAAAAAACACGGTATATTTGCTGTGATAATGTCCCAACCATATCATTTCTCTGCGTGTAGAGAACTGGATATTCCCTATTTACATCTTTCTGGCTGTTGATTTCAAATTATTATATTACTCATTTTCACAAATTCATACATTTCTTACAAGCCAAACCACCCCCATTCATTACTCTGGTTAAATTATTTGCATTGTGGAGGATGCTGATGCATGATCTGACACGATTGTATTTCGGGCAGACTAATATCAATGTTCAACATCCTCCACCATGTCACACAACACGCAATCTTTTTCCTCACTCAATCGACGTTTCCACAAGCATTCTTTCAATGTCCATGGTTCAGTCTGATTCTCTCGATTGTTCTTACCATTCGTACATCTCCTTTGAGTTCCTTATAAAACGGGGTTCCTCAAAGGAGAAGCGCACAACTCTCTGTACTTCTTTCCTTTTATCAAACATTTATCTTCATATTCACACTCCCATTTTCTCCACAGATTCATCTGAATCATTCGAAGTACATCTCTTACATCCTTCTTTTCATACTCCTGAACCAATTCATTCATTGTACCCTTCTTTGCTAACATATCAGCTCTTTCGTTCCCTTCGATCTGTCGATGTGATGGTACCCATTGTATTGTCACATCACATTGACAGATACGAACACACTCAAAAATCATATCCACATACACATTGCCTTGTACTCCACCTCCACATTTAACCAAACCTATTCCACTCTTGGAATCGGAAAATATTACTATTTTCCGATTACCATCATTCATAGCCAGTTTTAATCCTTCATATATTCCGATTAGTTCTGCGTTCATTATACAGATGCTATTATCCACTTTGAAAAATTTCTCCACATTCATTCTTGACATAAATACACCCACACCTACTCCGTTATCATTCACACTAGCATCTGTATAAATCATTACGTGCTGCGAATACTGTTGACCGATTTTCTCAAACATAATTTTAGCGATGACTTCATTCATTCCCTTATTAAAATCCTCCATATTCATGCACACAGTAAGGTTATTAGGTATACTCAAAAACATATCCATATGTTCAAGTGCAATGCTGGATCTATATGTTGGTTTGTACACCGCCCTATTTTGAAGCCTTACTACCATCTCATTCCAAAACTCATTTTTCCTTATAATCATTCTCGCGGTCTCTTTCACTACGATCCACTCTCTCTTGTAATCAAGCGGCCATTCACCCATTTCAGACCACAGAGTATGTATTGGGGTTGAATTAATCGCGCCCAATACCACTCTGGCACACGCATTCTCCACTTTCATTAATTGGCTAAACGCCCCTTTTGAACCATTTCCATACACACTAATTCCATATCCTATTTTGGAGGAAATAAGGGCCTTTCTTAACATATCAGTCACACTTGGGTGAGCACCCCATTTAGGTTTGCTCACCCTTTTAATTACATTCAAGCGTTTCTTGCAATCGTCTGTTAAAATATTCATGTGCTTTCCAAAATTCATGCGTCGATCAATCCAAATACCCAAATACCTGTACGTGTTCACATGTTCAATTCTAGTATTGTCTATCTTAATGTTAACATTTACATCATTCGTTCTAAAACACATATAAGCACACTTACTAGCATTTACTCTTAAATTTAGTTCTTTCATTTTTTCCATTAATTCATCCACCCCGTTTTGCGCTTTTTGAGCCGCCGCATCAATGCTTCTTCCTTTACCTATCACCACAAAGTCATCTGCAAATTGCAGAAGAATTTGGTTTTCAACATCGATGCGGTGTATCTCACTCGTATATAGGTTGAACAGGGTTTGCGATATCTTACTCCCTTGCGGTAGACCAATATTCGCCACCCCTTCCAACCCATATCCGCTTCCTTTCAAAATAATTTTTCTGTCACTCATGAAATCTTTTATCCACATACACACTTTCCGTGAAAATCCAAATTTGGAAAGAATTTGTTGCAATTTCCACGGAACCACGTAATCATAAGCCCTATGTATGTCCAAAAACACCGCAACTACTTTCATGTTATCCTTTTTCACTTCCCACACAAACTTTTCCACACACTCAATTGCAGAGTGGTTCTTTCGAAATCCGAATGTTGTTACTGGCAACAAATTATTTTCATTCATAAACCATTCGATCCGTTCTTTCATCATTCCATTTAACAATTTTATAAAGACATTTAACATACATATGCCGCGATAATTTGTTGCCACATTCGGATCCCGATCCCGTTTAGGGATGGGCACCACTCTGCTTTCTTTCCATTTATCTGGTATTTTTGAACTCATCCACACATTATTTATTACTTCAAGTATATTTTGTTTTGCTGACTCATTCAACATATGCACCATTTTGTAACTAACACGATTTGTTCCGGGAGTGGTAGATTTAGAATTGTCTAACACTCGTCGGAACTCCTCACACTCAAATTTTCTATCTAATCTTTCATTTTCACTAGTTCTCTCAATTTCATTTAGCTCATTTAAATCATTTTCCACATTTAATATCATTCTTAGAAATTCTACACCTTTTTCGCGATTCTCACTCACCACATTACTCACATTTAAATATTTACCATTCACTCTATTAAAGAAACTCCATACGTCCCTAGTTGTTGTGGTATGTGTCATTTGGGACACATATTCCCGCCAGCTTTTCCTTTTGGCTTTGCGAATAGCCTTGTTCAACTTTCCATTCATTCTACCATACAAAATTTTATTCTCACTACTCCTATTCCTATTAAATTCACGTAAGGCTATTCGCTTTCTTTCATACCAGAATTGAACTTCATTATTCCACCATCCATGTACCCTAATATCTTTCAGATCCACAATTTTAATACACTTTTTATTCACTCGGTCTATCACACTATCTAACTGGCATTGACTCATTTCATTTTCTCCGAGAATCTCATTCATTTCTTGCACCCATCTCCTACTATTCATTATTTCACACTTTTTTTTAAACATTCTATTATCATTCATGATTATTTTAATCATGAAATGATCACCACCCAAATTCTCTTCTTCGACATTCCAAGTGACTCGGCCGGCCAGCTCAATAGATGTCAAGGACAGATCTAGTGCACTGGCCGTACCGCCTACATTCGCCATCCTAGTTGGCCTCCCATCGTTCAAGAGCACTAAATCGGAGTCTTGAATTAGGTCAGCCAACTGGTTACCACGTACACAATTATTAACACAACCCCACATTCTAGCATGCGCATTCATATCACCTCCAATTATCAAGTCACTTTTACCTCTCACCCAATCAAACAGTTTCTTCAAATCACTCAACGTTTTTCTTCTATCATCTTCCTCACGTGCTTGGGTTACATACACACTTACTAGTAATAAATTCCTTTCCAAATTAGTGGTCGATGCGGCAATTGCCTCTATAATTTCAAACGCCGGAAGCGGTTGTTGTTGGAGCTTCATACTATTTTTATACAGTATTGCCACTCCACCATAACCGTCACTTCTTGGTTTGGAAAGAAATTTATACCCTCTTACATTAAACGTCTTGTTCACACGCTCCCAGGTTTCACTAATAAGGACTACATTCATATTGTTCTTGGCCAGATAATTTACCAACATATCTTTTTTGGCATATAAACTTTGAGTATTTATCTGGCCAATAACAATTCTATCACTCATTTCCTCATTTACACATTAAAAATATTACATACCGGGCAAAAGATGTAAATCGGGAATATCCGTTCAATTTTGATCAAATCTTAGTTGGTGTAGGCCTTCATTGTGGTTTGATGTCGTTTGTTGTTTCTAGTTGTTAGTTGTTGTCTCTCATCGGCGTTATTTTCATTGGTAATAATGTTGAATGTTCCATCTTGTAGAAAATGTTTGTGATGTGTGTTGTTGTTCTATGTTGATTATTACTGTCCCGTTGATTATGTGTTGACCATGAATTGTTATTATATTTGTTGTATTAATTATTTTATTATTCGTTAACCGTATTATTTGGTTCATTCGTTGTTGTTTATTCTGCTCGGTAGTGAAGGTGTAGTAAAGTTATTGTTGCTGGTTGTGTTTTGTGTACATGCCGTTGCAGTTTGATGCTCCTCCATGAACGCAATTCGATTTTTGGTGCTGGTATATCTACCTTTTTTTACTGGTCGCCCTCGCTTGCTCAAAATGACAGACACATCTTCATTTTCAGTGTCCATACACGACGAATCGGTTTCTTGTTTTCTTTCTTTTATGTGATCTTTAATGTTGATCATTCGTTGTACGTTTTCAATTTTGTTTTCTACCTCCTGTTGTATATTCGAGATTTTTGCAATGTCACTGTATTTGAGGCGATCATTAATATTAACTGCTTGTGTTTTGTTTTGCTCGTTTGTGACTTTGTTTTGAGTATAATTTGAATGTGTTGGTACTCTCGTTTCTTGTGACGTTTCTAATACTTGTTGTTGTTGCGGCAACTCGTTAATTTCACTGTTAATTTGAGGGCAATTTTGTTTTTTGTGTGTAGCTTCTCCACATTTAAAACACCGCTCTTTCATGCCATCGTAAAAAATTCGTGTTTTGATGTTTTGTATATATATAAATTGCGGTATCTCTTTTTCTATTTCTATGTATATACCTCTTACACCCGAAAACACTGGTAGCAATGAATTGGCGCCAAATCTTTCTCGACGTACTGACATTATTTTGCCATAACGGAGCATTGCCTCACTTAACGTCTTGTCATCTATTTCTGGAGGTAGATTGAACATTCGTACGTAGCGAATTATTCCACTTGCTCCTTTGACTGTAACCTCTGTCGTTTTCCCACTTGTGTATGTAAAGACTAAAACGTTTGCTTCTTCTAAAAATTCCAGATATTTTTGTTCTGTATTGAATTTTATATATATACACCGATCGTACAAATCCTGATACAAGGTATGGATGTCTTTCGCGGTTAGGTCGTTATCAAGAACAAATCGCATCATCTCTTGATCACTGGGCTTCGGATCTGTATTTTGGAACTGTACTTTGGCTGTGTTTTTTCTTAAACTCTCCATATTTTCTTTTATTTCCTCAACCTTTTGACGGGTTTATGTTTTTTTTGTACTACGCAAAATTGCGCTCAAAAATTATTTTGTACTGTTTAACACTTGTCACTTTTTTTATTTTTCGTTTTATTTTTTTTTTTTTTTTATTTTAATTATTTTTTCTTCGATGTGCACTCTACTGCTGTTCAAATCGGAATGACAATCAAATCTTGAAAACTACAACTTCATATAATTGTTATTTTATTGACAATTACAATCCTGTTCCAAAAATATCAATAGAAATGCATAAACAGGTGTGATTAAAGATAAAATTCTCTTTCAGATTAAAACTGAGCTTAAAAGTTTAAAAGCTTCTTATATGAGCTTTCATTACCTTTTCACACCAATGTTAATTTTCTTTACATAAATGTTATAAGTGACTTAACAACGTTATGATTGTGCTTTAAACCAACTTAAGTCCTAAGCGTCGGAACACAACTGGCACAACTACATGAAATTTTATTATATTTGACAACAACAACTGTACTATTGACAACAACAATAGTATTTTTAAGAACTAAAGCCGATTAAAATTAAAATGATTATAGATCTTTCGAAAGCTTTAGGGCTTCAAAATTAAGCTATTCTTATAAAGTAATACTGGAAATGTTTTCAATTTAATAATCATCGAAACAAAGTTTTTCGTTTAGCAGCCGTTCAGGATAGAAGACACGATTTAGTTTCTCATAATCAGATGATCTTTTTAATAAATGGCATTGTATTAAAAACAGTTTGACAATTATTAAAGACCTAATTTAAAATAAAATAAAAATAGCTCCAAAGTTAAAAAGCTTTTGATTAAAGCTTTCATAAGCTTTTAACGTAATTGTTAATTAACTGTAACTAAACGTTCTAATTGACTTTAAGACATTATTAATGAACTTTTAGCCTAATTTATTCTTAACCTTAATCACACAACTGACACAACCACATAAAAAATTATTATACGATTTGGCAACAGTAACAAAAAAAAATTTAATAATTAAATTCGATTGATTTTGAATTTTTCTTGAGCTTTAAAGCTTCAAATTCTAGCATTTTATATTATCGAACTACTCGAGATTTTCTAAATTGGATAATCTGTTGCATCAATAATAGGTAAAATATTTGTTTTTGTAGCATCCATTTAAGATAGTGAATCATAATTATAAGTCGTTGCTTAATGTTCTTCGTAGTTTATGGCATTCAATTCTTCTGTCTTACACCATTCCCAGAACTTAGAACTATTGTTTTTCCGAGTATGACCAGATTTATTTCGAAAATGCTTCGGTATATTCATGCCACCAAACTTTACCAAGTACATTGATTATTTGTTATAGACACAAATAGAACTAAGGAGGTAAAACCAAGGTTAAGGTTTTTTGGCTTATGGGGCTTTTATTTAAATCGAACGGAATATTCTCAATTGTTTCTTCAGAACGGTTATCAACTAGAAGTATAATCGGATATTTCACGTCACATATAATAGCGAAATTTGATAACATTCCTTACTTCTAACAAACCTTATTTATCTTTAAATGGGCAAAAATATGTAGATTTGGATGCATTATTAATTGGTTTTATTGCTTAATTTAAAACAACGACTTTTGTTTTAGGGTATATGGAACCCAATACTTAATTCTTATAATTCAAGAATTCAGAAACATATCTCTATGGAATGCCATTGCACTGTTAATAAACTCTTCTCTGTTGAACGTCTATTGAAAGGTTTATTTACGAAACACACCAGCTTCCAAACTTTCAGCCCCCTTGCTGCATTTATTCAAATCGTGTCAGTTATAAATATAATTCAGTGAAACTGAAACCATATATAGTTATTTTACACGTTCTACCCCCAAGTTCTTAATCACTATTATGAATGTTGATTTAACTAAAAATCGACACGAGTAATATCTTTTTTATTTTCAATATGCGTAATGAAAAATGTAAACTGAGAGATGCCAAGTTGCGTCCATATAACTGGAGTCACTACTTTGCGTAACTTAATTGTGGTTTTAACTGATCCTTTGAACACAGTCTACTCATTCAATAATATTTCAAAAACCTTAGTTGCTCGAAATTCAATTATAGTGATGAATGAATTCTCTTCTATATTCATTGTGAGTTCCTTTTCCAAAAACGCTTCTTCTAATCATATAATTTAGGAACCAGTAGTGTTTCCGTTTATAAACACAATAAAAATACTGCTGACAACAACAAATAATGTTTGAACCTAGTCACGATTGAATCTTGACAACAACAAAAATATTTATTAATTAATGTAAGAATCTCTTTAGTATTTTCCAAGGATCATGCCGAGCTTTAAACCTCAAATACAATCAAAGAACACTAACAAATCGAATTAATGTTTTAAAAAAAACAATTAAACTCAAATATTCAAAGTAAATTGCTATTCAGGGACATACCATACAAATTTTCGTATTGTTATAAAATTAAAATTGGTACTGTTTTCCTTACATTGTCAGCTTGCATCGAAGTAAAGAGTAACAATTGTTAAGATCGAAGCTTTTTATCACCCAATTCTGAATAAATCTTTAAAACTTACAACAATAGGAACCAAATTTTTACCATCCTACTAATAATTTCAAAAGTAAGCCAAATAAGCTTTGAGATTTCATAATCTGTGTGTTTCTTTTAAATAAATTCATATAAAGCTTTACAAATCCCAAGTCTGTTATGAGTTTTAAAACTAGCTCATACTAAAACAAAAAGTTCTAGCAGTCCCTCCTAAACTGTATAATAGAGCTTAAAGATTTGTTATTCCTAGATTTACATAATATATAATATAATTGCCAAAAGCTCTGTTTTTTCTCATTTAAACTTTCGAAAAATTTGGATTAATACTAAATCAGATTAGATTAAGAAACAAGATGTAGATTCTGAGATCTACAGTTTGATCAAATTATAAAATCTCAAGCTTTTTAAGAATATGAGATAAATACATTATGTGGTTAAAAAAGCTGACCCAAGTACATTTTTTGGCCAAGTACCACCACTTTAAAAATGCTTAGCTTAAGCAAAAAATATTTTCCAGGGTTTTTTATAGATATGCGGAGCTTTCAAACTGTGAAAGTTGCTTGATGCCCCAGTTTTATGAAAGGGTTAATCAATGTCAAAACCCTTTCAAATCTTTACTCAGTTAAACACCAACACGTTTTTGAACTGTGTACGACAAGAAAACTTGGTTAAAATATTATGTGCCACTATTCAGGTGAATCATAATAAAGAAAACTATCCTTTTGATATTCCTAACAGGACTGAGACATAAAAGACTGTGATAGAAAACTAACATAGTTTTAGCTTGAATGGTACCTATGTGAATATCAATAGTTTCAAAAATGTAAAAACCTATAGAAAAATTAGGCTGAGACTCATATTTACATCTTGAGCTTGAAAGCTTTAATTGTAGAAACCAACAGTGATAGCAAAATAACTTAAATATCAGTATCCTGAAATACACTTAAATTTTCCATTCGATCTACATGATTGATAAGATACAGCATATTCCTAACCGTGTTCCAAACAATTACTTTCAACTGACAACAACAACACTTTAATCTTGGCAACAAAAGCACTTTTTGAAAAAGCTGATTGAACCATTTCAAATTTTGAATTATATCGAAGATATTAAATAAAACGCATAACCCTATTAAATATTTGCGCTTTAAAAATAATATCAAGCTTAAAGCTGTGGTAATGACATTTTATGAGCTTTAGTAAAAAATATCTGAAAAAATATGAAAAATAAAAAGATATTGAACATCATTAACGCTTTAAGACATTTTTAGGATTAAAGCTTTTAAATTGTATACCAAGATTTAAATTTAAAATATCTTTAAAACAAAAACAATACTGAAATGATCTTTATTTCGTGGAATAATTTAGCCATTTCATATTTTCAATCCCAATAGAAACATGATTCGGTTTCAAAAAACTTTTAAACTTTTAGTTTGAGTTATTTGAGCTTTTCACAGAATAAGCATTGATTGTAGATGTCTTGAAATATACATTTCCTATAAACCCTTACTTCAAAGATTTTCACTATTACAAAACAATAAAATATTTTTGCGATGCTTTTTCAATCGTTTCAAAAATTTCTCGATTAGCGACAGTACCTAGACAGATAGAACATGTATCATTTGAACTCCAATACAATCATCGTAGAACATAATTAGAGTAGCATTTAAGAACGGAGTCGAATAACAAGTGACCGATAAATTTGCATAGTTTGCCACCTTTCTAACCCCAGTTTGTTTACTATTTCTGCAAATTTTAACACAAAATTTGGTACATATACAACTACACAATCATTAAACAGAGTTTGCACCATTGGCAAACATACTGTTGAATATAAGTCACAGAACTCAATGACGGCAAACTAGTGCTATTTCCACTGTGATACCAAAGCAGCTTTCAAACCGTCCAATTACAACAAAGACAATTTAATAAATTTCCCCACACACATACGTATACACGATAACAACAAAACCATATTTCACGTTTTGAGCTTGAAAGCTTAATTGCGGAAACCAGCAGTGAAATCCAAGTTAAGAAATTATCACTGTCACCACATATAGTTAAAATATCCATTCAATAAAATGATTAATCAGATATAGCATATTCTTTCCCACTTTCCAAATAATTACTTTCAACTGACAATAACAACACGTTAACACTATCAACAACACTTTCATTTAACCAGTTTCGATTTTTAAGTTTATCAGAGATATTAGATAAAACGCATTACTTTATTTACTTAACACATTACTTTATTTTCGCATTAAAAATAATTTCAAGCTTAAAGCTCTGGTGTTGAGCTTTTATGTGCATGTAGTGAAAATATCCAAAAATTAAAGGGTATCGAAATTTTTAACATCAGTAACGCTTCAAGAACTTTTTTTTACAATAAAGCTTTTTTATTATATACCAAGCTTTAAATCATAATTGTCTTGACAACAACAACAATAATGCTATGATTTTTGTTAAACGAAATGATTAATTTCCTATAATCATTTAAATAAAAATATAAATCAGTTTAAAAAAGCTTTAAAACTTTTGTATAGTTATCCACGATTCAAATAATTAGTTTCAATTGACGACAACATAACTTAAATCTTGACCACAACAACACTTTTTTAAATAACTCATTGCAACAGTTTACATAAAAATAAATATTTAATATTTAGGCTTTAGGACTGATATCAAGCTTAAAGCACTGGCATTGAACTTTAATCAGTTTTAAGTAGAAAACATACGCAAATAAAAATGTTCTGAAATTTTGTACATCAGTTACGCTTCAAGAACTTTTTTGGAATAAAGCTTTCTTATTTTACACCCAACTTTAAATCATAATTATCTCGACAACAACAAAAATGCTGAAATGATGTCTTATTTCATATTTTCAATTCAATAAAAACATAAATCGATATTAAAAAAAAGCTTTAAGCTTTTTTATAGCAGTTTAAGCTTTTCACATAATAAGCGTTGCTTCCATATACCTTGACAATAACTATACACCTTAACTTCAAAGATTTTCACTATTATACTGAACTTTTTCAGTTGCACACATAAGCACATAGCAATTAGATGTGTTCCGGTGATAACATTCAAAACGTCTTATTAAAATAAACACAATTTAATAAATTTTCTCTTACATATTTGAATTAATTCTAGTCAATGTTTATCCACGAGAACAACCAAAACAGTATTTTAGTTGAGTGGCTTGAAAGCTCAAACAAAGAAACCAGCAGTATACATAGCTAAATTTATAAACTATTACTAATACCAAATTCAGTCTAAATAACCATTCGATCCAAATGATTGATCACTGATCAGATCTAGCATATTCCTAACCACATTTTAAATAGTAACTTTCGATCGACAACAACAATATTTTAATTTTGACAACAACAAAACTTTTTTAAAGTACTCCTTTA
This sequence comes from Tipula lateralis, assembly GCA_963932295.1. NCBI lineage: Eukaryota > Metazoa > Arthropoda > Insecta > Diptera > Tipulidae > Tipula > Tipula lateralis. Next base: position 38,874,236 of record OZ010737.1, read on the forward strand.
ACCAGTCTAGGGTTAAAGTATATCAGAGATATGGAATAAAATGAATTACCATATCTATAATTTCCACTTTAAAAATAATATCAAGCTTAAAGCTCTATCATTGAGCTTTTATAACCTTTTGGTCCGAAAATATCCCCAAATAAAAGAGTTTTGATATTTAAACATCAATAACGATTTAAAGCTTTTTTTGCAATTAGGCTTTTATATTTTATACCAAGCTATAAATGGTAAATATCTTGACAACAACAACAAAATGAAATAATCTTTAATGAAATGATTAATTTAGCCTTTTCATATTTTCAATGCCAATAAAAAAACTAGGCAGAGAGCTTTTGAAAAGCTATTAGAGCTGACCACGTTACGGCCTTTGTTTCTATATATATTGACCTTAACTATATACATTGACCCCAACAATCAACTAACTTAGCAAAGCAGTCGAATAATAAGTGACATAGATAAATTTGTATTTACGAACCCCAGTTCCTTTGATATTAATGAAACTTTTATCACAAAATTCGGTATATGGTTTATTGAACTTCACAATAATTAAACAGGTTTGCATCAAAACAAGGTTTGCAACATGCCGATCATACTGTTGAATATAAGTTACAGAACACATCGACGACAAAGAAAACATTCAACATTCAAAACTTCCAATCAATACAAATATAAAAAAGCTTAGTTAATAAATTATCACTTAATAAAGTCAAAACATGCATTCGATCCAAATTATTGATAAGATCTATAGCATATTCCTAAGCACATTCCATATAATTACTTTAAACTGACAACAACAACACTTTTTCTATAGAACTCATTTAATCGTTTTAGATTTTAAAGTATAACGGAAATATTAAATGAGACAAATAATCCTTTTTAGTATTTAAATTAAATATCAAGCTTAAAGCACTAGTACCGAGCTTTAATGAGCTTTTAGTACAAATATCCGAAAATTAAAGGGTATTGAAATTTTGAACATCAGTTACACCTCAAGAACTTTTTTGGAATCGAGCTTTTTTATTTTGTACCAAGCTTTAAATCAAAACCATCTTGCCAACAACAATAATGAAATGATCTTGGCTTTATGAAATGATTAATTTCATATTTTCAATTTCTTTAAAATTTGAAGCTTTTAAAATAATTTTCTATAAATACATCACCAGGTATTTTTCAGAGCTTTATTGAAAATTTGCTTCGAAAAATTGCAGGGGTTATTCCGTATTTTGATGACGTTATTTTTATCGCTTCTTTGAAGCGCGATATCATCTTCGAAAGGATAAATGTGTGATTGGAAGTGATGCTGTCAATTTCCTGGAATACTGAATCGACCCCAATGGTCTTCGTTCTACCGAAGACAAGGTTAAAGCTATCCAAAATGCACCGCCACCAACAAATAAAACCCAACTTCAAGCTTTTTTGGGCCTGTTGAATTTCTACCACGTATTCGTAAAAGGGAAAGCTACAATCGCAGAGCCACTGCATCAACTTCTTCATAACAATATCAAGTAGGAGTGGTCCACTGCTCAACAAAGAAGTTTTGACGACATTAAAGCTGCTCTTACAACCAGTAATGTTCTCATACCATATGATGAGGAACTGCAATTGCTGTTAGAATGTGATGCTTCCTCTTACGGCATCGGGGTAGTACTGTCACATAAGGTGGGTTATAAGGAACGTCCAATTGCTTTCTTTTCTAGGACGCTCACAGCCACCGAACGTCGATATGCTCAAATTGATAAAGAGGCCTTATCAATTATTGTCGTGAGTTTACGATCGTGACTGATCACAAACCGCTCCTAGGATTATTCAATCCAGATAAGCCTACACCGTATGTCTTGTCTCCAAGATCCAGCGCATCATGCTAGAGCGAATTTTAGAATGCTTACCATTATCGCCTGATTTATCGTCCAGGCAAGGATAACTGCAACGCAGATGCTCTTAGTCGTCTGCCTAATAATATAACACAACCAATTGACAAAGAAGAGGAGGTAATGTTGATAGAATCTCTCGAACATCCATTTGTTCTGGCAGAGGATATAGCAAGGTCGACACCGAAAGTTCCTATTCTATCACGCGTATTTTCATGGTGCATGAGAGGATGGCCTGAGAAGGTGGATGACCCTTTCAAACTTTTTTGAACCCGAAAAAATGAAATAAATTGCATCAAGGATTGCCTTCTGTGGGTTCAACGCACGATTATTTATAGGCTTTGACTTTCTTGTCTGGTCGAAGTTTAATTTTTTTTCACAAAAATTCAAAATTATTTTTTCGATATGATTCAATTTTAAAATTCTTGAAATGCTGTAAGCAGCATCATAATGTTAATCTGGATCTAATCCTACATCTGCTTCAAAAAACTACATCATCATCTAGTCGCTGAATTCTATTGGACTCCATAATTTCAACTGCAGTGACAACATTCCACACATTTCAAAAATTGTATTTGTGTACAAACATGTGCTGCTCCATAGTGACCAGCCACACAACGACCTGAAGTGTACTTTTATGTCAAGGTATATGAAAAGATAAATAAAAAAGTACCAAAAAGGTGAAGCTACCCATGACGTACTAGCGATTAAAAAATCAATCGAAGCGATTGGTGTCCGGTTTTGGAACTAAATTCTGTGGTTTACTAAATTTTGATTAAAATCAACTAGTACTGGAAAAAGTCCAGCCGAACTGCTTTTCAACCGTCGAATAGGGACGTATTTTGACCGTCTACATCCTGACCCAATTCCGGTATCAAGAGAAAAAATTAGTATTAAACGCAAGACTAGAGTATTATCTGGAAATTTTGACGTTTGGGCCTGAAACTACGCTGCAGGTCCTAAATGGATTCCAGCGACTGTCACCAAGACAATTGGTGACAGTCTTATACCAAGTGGAGACTTCAAATGGCAACGTTATACGCCGTCACATTGATCAATTACGATCACGTGATAATGAACCGGAGCCATCCGAAGTTCAATCAATCAACCAACGGAACTCCCTGTGACATCAAATGCGGCTATTCCATCGTCACAAGCGAAAGACATAATTGAAGTGGACATATCGCAACCAGATAACTCACAAACAACACGACCAGCAAGAGGTAAGAAACCAGTTAAAGAACCGACTAATCCAGATTACCTTCGACGCTCCGAAAGAGTTCGAGCTCAGTCATCGAGTGATATTTCAACCGCAGGTGGAGGAATGTAATGTTCTATACCACTGTGCAGCTGTAGATAAGTATGATTGTAATATACTACACCACTGTATATTAAATAATAGGTACAATATTATACGATAGTTAATGCTCGTTAATTCCGTTGACAATAGTCCACCTTATAACAACTAATAAAGAAATATAATAATAATAATTGAATATCCAAAACGTGTTTTCCTCAATACATAATATTATATGTATATTACAAACATCGTAATAATTTAGAGTGACATTTAACAAAGTAGTTGATTGTGGTCGTACAACGACCACTACCAAATAATCTTTTTTCAAATCGAATGAATCGACAGATAAATTTGTTTAAATTTTCACCTTTACCTCGTTCGATATTTCTAAAACTTTTATTACACAATTCGGTCAAAGCTCCTAAATCTACAAGCCGCACACATCGGAATTGAGCTTAAAAAGTTTATACCCTTTATTTACTAACACATGAATAAGTTGTGACGTCATTAAAAAAGAAGAAAATCCCCCTACATTTCAACACTATTACTACAGAATTCGTACAGTATACAGCCAAGAAAAAACAAAAAAATAATTTTTTTGTTTGCTTTTTCTTTGCTGTCAAAAATTGTTAACAAAATGTTCGTAGGTTATACCCGTCCGTACTCCGTAGAAAATAATAAATTATTTATTATAATATAATAAAACATTTATGTTATAGTTAATAATAATTAATATTGTACTAATTTTGGCCTGTGCATAAATAATATGTAAATGATGTCATATATGAATGTGATTAGTGATATGTTCAAATACTATTATCTACTGATTTTAGAATTGTGAATTAGAAACATTTTATTTTAGAAACATCAATATTCGTGATAATGATCGCCACGGTTATCTATATTGATGAATCGTCCACTGTGTTAAACGATTCTAAATTTTATTAAATTAAACTAGTTGAAGTTCCTTGTGGATTGGATAACCGACACATAATTCTGCTGTTGTGGTTTTGTTTGTTGGAGTTTTGATTTGTATAAGTACTGATTCATGGAAGAATCAGATTACTATATACATACTTGTTTGTTCCCTACATATTTATTATTTTTGTTCTCTTTTAGTGTTTCAACAATCGTTCAGCTCACTTATTCAATCATTTACTTCTTTGTAGGATATTGGTATAATATGTCGAAGAAATCATGTGTTTTGACAGGCATTCAGTTTAATTCAATTTACGGTGTAATGGAAATTACTATCTACTACAAATAGAGCCCCTGCTCTAATCTATTACACATTTAGTTCGTTAAATATTACTTTGACTTCGGCGGGAGCTTTTATACGTTGTGTAACAGAATCATTCCGACTATAATGGTACATATGTTAAAAGTTTCGGCAAAATCTAATGTGATTCTGAGATTTGGTTTATGGTACTTCGCGGAAGTTGTATGTTTTGAATGTCCAATGTTGATTTTAATTTTCAGTGTAATGGAAATTTATTTTTTCGGCCGAAAATGCTGTATAGGAATTTCTAGGCGTAGAAATATAGGCTATATAGGGTGCTGTATAGGCGTATACATGTGCACATATAGCAATAAAAACAGAATTTATTGAGACAGTAAGTGTGAGACAAAATCACATATAAATGTTTCATATCTTACTGAAGTGGAAAGTTGACAAAGTCGTGATGGGTATTTAAATTAGAAAATGTTTGAATTTATGATTTATTTTCTATGCATTGAAATAAAAATTATTTAAACGAAGCTATAGGAAACGCTCATTTTTAAACGAAGACAGTCTTGCAAGTGTGAAACTGTCGCTAAGAATTATTTTCAGGCAAAAATCGGTTTGACGTTTCGATGTGCTCATGAAAATGAATTAAACCAGAACTTAGACAACATAATAAATTAATATGTTGAACAAAACCATACATAAATGCTTCACATCCATCTGAGGAGAATCGTTTTCATGGTCATGATGATAATTTCCATTTTAACGAACTTTTTCGGTAATTCATCTGATGAAATAAAATTGAAATATTAATCTTTGTAGACGAAGCTATAGGTACCGTTTTGTTGTTAAATGCAATTTGTATCTAAATAAATGTATTTTATTAAAAAAACATAATTTTTTTTGAAAATTCACTCTGTTAAAAAACTTAACGACTTTTATGATGCCATCGTGTATGTAGCACATGAAGTATAACAAATAAATGGAAATAAAAAAAATTCAAATAATTATTCAAGTACTCAGTTTCATTTACATGTTTGGGTATTTTAATTGTGTATTTCGTATTATAGCATTAAAAATATGCTTTAAAATATCAATAAATACGATTTATATTATTAAAGTTATTAAGTGCCATCTATTATCCAACATCTGAAGTATCGCTTTCATTTTCGTTGTTCATACGTCATTGATCTCGTTTTATATATTTTTATACGGCGTTTAGAACCAATTATAACATATACATGTATAAAAATTGAATAAATCCAAACGTTTTTATTTTTATCATAACTATTAAAATAATTCGTATTTTCATTTGATTTCCATATATGTTATATGAAAATGTTTTATTTAAATATTGATATAAAAATAATTTTTGTTGACAGTATTTTTCATTCATTAAAATTGAATCAAAAATCTTCAATTTTACATTAGTTCTTATGGAAAGTATCGAAATCTATACCCCTTAAAAAAGCTCGATAAATTTAAAGGGTCTTTGTGTTTAGCCTGTATTATTTAGGATGCTTTGATTCGGGACACATCGAACTTCACAAACATTAAAATTGCAAAATTTTGGCAAATTAAATAGAATTAAAAAAAAAAGTTATTTAATTGGTAAAAATTGCGGAAATTTAATAAATTAAAAATGCAAAATATGTCAATTACAATTAATACTGTTTGACTTTTATCTAATCAATATTTTAGCATTATCGAGAATGAGCGACAAAAAAATTGATTTTCCTGGAATTATTTACTCAGCATACATTTTCCCGTTTAACTATTAGTGTAGACGAGTGTTTTTCAGCAGAATTATGTAGATTAGCAGAATTAAAATTGATGACGTATGTGATATGTGTCTGTGATATTTATTTATATATACATAAACAGTTCAATCACACTATATTAAAAGCGTCGTAATCGTACTCGAACCTATAACGATGTGTTATCACATACACTAATTATACATATGATTAAATTCACATTAATTACGAGTACCTTCCGTTGGGGACATTAAATTTATATTTTAATTATAAAAAAAAATTATTATATCATAAATTTTCAATTAATTAAAATTCAATTTTTGTCGTTGTTCTGTCGTTATCACACAATTGAGTGTGCAGTATTATTGTTATTGCCGTCATATTTTGCTGGTGCTGCAAAATGTCGATGGCAGATTTTTTATTATAACTTTTATTGTTATTATTATTGTAATTATTATTATTGTTATTATTATAGAAAATGTGCTTGATAGAAAATTTCTAAAAATAACAAAAAAGCTTTTTTGTATAGTTTTTAACGCCAACACTATATTATGATATTCAAATTGGTTTACTGTTTACTAACTATAAATAAGTCATAGTTACGTTAAAGACGAAGAGTTATTATCGAATATAAATCAATAATTTTCATTTTATAATTACCATTTTAATCGACTTCTTCTTTATAATCAAGCTTTATACTTTTATTAAAAGCTGCTGAATTGAATGAAACACTACGCAACCGCAGCACATGTAGGATTTCCGATGTTACATGAAACTAATTTAAAATATTCCCAAGTTCACAAGGGTAATCGTGCTTTGATTTGTTTAGTTCCGATTAGTGACAAGGAAACACAAACGCCAACCATAAATTTTATATTTCAATATCATCTTAAACTTCATTAAGAAGTGAATAGTATTTTAGTAGCCATCTTGCTGGGTGCAATGTTCTATTAAACATTACATTGATGAGTGAGCTACTCAGCTTTTATATTTTCCTACACATACAAATGCCATGGTAAGAGTAAAGTTTTCATTTTTTTATCGTACGAAAGCCGAATACTTAATCATATTATTGATCAGAAGAATCGAAACGGCTACAAAGACAAGATATGCAAAAAATCGTTATTGAGAATACTAGCTCGAATGACGGCGGATAAATACATAAAACTCGTAAGTATTCGGCTTTCGTACGATAAAAAAAATGAAATCTTTACTCTTTATATGCGATCCGAATATCGAAAATGAGCATACGATTATTAAATCGTTCATCGATCAGGCGAAATTAAATTATCGTTTCCTTACGTCCCGTCGTCGCTCAGTCGAATGTACAAAAATTACCAACCAAAATTCCAAAATCAACGAACAGTCAGACCGATGTGTAATATGGTGTTTGTCCCAAATTTTTACGAATGCAAATTTTTCACGAATTTATATTTTTTCTTGTGTATCTGTATCCGAACGATAGCCACACGATCGGCACGGTTGATAAAGAAGAGGCAGTGAAATTATGGAAAACTGCCTAACCGAATATCGGATGAAGATGAACTCTTGCACGAAATGTCGGATGTGTATTCGACTGTTATCGATTGGAATATTATAATGTTTATACATCCTCTAATCAAACATCGAGAATGGGATAGGGGCTGGGTTTTAATGAGCGACATTATTTTACAAATACCAATTTCGATTTTTGTACGTATTTTTAATATAAATTTTGAACAGCCGGAGCTGGAGGAATTATTAGCCCATACAATCCGTAAGCATTATCTCATCAATAGTATGCTACAAAGTTTACGAGAGAAAGTTTTAAAATCCCGAAAATATATATTCAGTATTGATGAGATTTCAAGGAATTTATGCTACATCGGTCTACATCGGTCTCGTACAATATGGACCACAACGGCTGAAGGATAAAGATCAGGTGTTTACATACGTCAATCGAAAGGCAATTTTACATAATACAGTTAGCTCTAATCCCGGTTGCTTTAAGGTCACGCGAAAGGATTATGAAATATTCGAATACGCTTTCGAAACAATCGAGAATCTTCAAAATTATTGGACTGATTTGTGGACGATATGTATTATATAAATACTCGGCTTGGAAAGCGAAGTGTTCGCCCTACTGAACTTTGTTACGAAAAGGTTCATCTTAAACAAACAATGGTTAAGGCACTTGAACCTAAAAATAATTTGGAAGCACAAGAAAATGATACTGGATACATAGCTGGTGATAAACTTGGAGCGGCTGGTCTCGATTCATCATTGTTCTCGCATTTAAAACACAACTGGAATTGGCAGGTGATTAATAAAAAACTAAGCGCTGTCAAATCGACAGCACGTACCAAAAAATTGGAACCTTGCTTTCATCGACCCATGCGAAAAATTTAGAGAAGCGGTATGTTATTCCGATCCCAAAGAAAATTCAAATTTCAAAATCTAAATTCATATTTCGATTAAAAGAGCCGCCAAAAACGACGAAACGAATACGATTACCAATATACGACGATGTTGATCGACAGGCACTGAAGCGGATGGATAAGCTACGTGTTGAATGGTCTCCATCCGAAGATAATGTACTGTTGCTGTGCAAGGTTGGACTTTTGTATTTGACCACGACGAAACAGCGAACCGTTGGATTTTCGGTAATTCGGGATATTCTACACTGGAAGCTGAAATCACTTAATAAAACTTCGCCTGCATGTAAACGAAGAATTGCGTATATGTCTAAAAATCATGTGACACTAAACAATGTTTATCTATGTCTGAATGAAGTTCGAGAGAACAAAATAATCGTAAATCGATTTGGTAACAATTTTTACGATGGTCTCAAGAAAATTTATAAGAAAACGAATTTTTTGCGGCGCTTACTATTCACTATACATCGAACTGATTGTTCTACTAATCAAATACTTTTCGAAATTAACGCCGAAAGACGCTCTCGTGGAAATTCCGGAGACGATCGAAGAATTTTATCAGCAGCTTGTTGAGACAAAAATCGCATACAAATCACTTCAAATTCATTATGAAAATCCTAAAACGAAATAATACAGTCCACACCGCAACGTTTCAGTCAATCCACTACCAGTGAATCAAGAAACGGGTCCAAATTTCAAGCTACTCTTTACTGTAAACACTCGTATTTGCTCCTATTTTCTAAATTAATATTAACTTTACTGAGACAACAACGTATCTGAATTAATCCAGCCTTGTATAATTTTTCCATGGCCAATTATATAACAGCACTTCAAAAGTTACATATCAAATGACGCTATTAGAGGACTTCAGACCCTAGCAACCAAGACAAGTAAGCAAAGAAACGAGGACTACCGCCCAGGTGGCTTAGTGGTTAAAGCTGTGGCAGTTGGAGCGGGAGGTACCGGGTTCGAATCCCGATAGGGGCAGGATGCAAAAGGGATTTTTCACCATCTGATTACGATCGGTGGTGTTAATGAACACATCTATGACCCCCTGTTGGAGTGCAGAACTCATGGGCCGACCCATCTTCCATGTCAGTACTATATAGGCTGGCATGAAGCTATGCAATGCGCAGATGGTTCTACGAAAATCGGACCTATAGCCATACGTCCTTGATTTGGCCGTTAAGGCGTAAAGTAGGACGTAAATAAGCGAACCGCGAAAGAGCTGGGAGAGCCTTGAGCCCCAAAAAAGATAGCATAGAATAAAAAATAAAAAAAAAAAAAAAAATATAAAATAAACGAGAACAAAAATAACAGGCACAAAAAATCCCAGCTTAGTTTTTGAGCAAGCGGATTTATACTTTGAAGTCAAATAAGGCAAATTCCAATCAAAAGCAACCGAAGCAATTTCTAACGAATCCACTCATAATTACTACAGAAAAATCACTGACTTTATGGCCGATTATGGGTACTAGGAATGGGTAAACCAGGTCTTTGTCATGCTGGTGGTTTTGTGCATAATCATTGAAGCGTCATCTATCATCTCAAAAGCCGAAATGTTACATAAACTTAACAAGCGATAGCTGATCTAAATTGAGCGAAGGACCACAAATGTTATCACATATAAATCCTGAGAGAAATCTTCTCAAGACAATTGCAATCGAAATGAGTTGAACTATCGAATGTTTCAGTGGTCTTGATTGGATTAGATTTTCGTCAATCACCTACATATTTTTTCCATTAGCGGAATGAGAGACAAGGGGAGACACTTAAGAAAAATCAATCATCCTATTCGAAATATTCAGCGGTTATTTTATTCGATTCAGTTCGATAGTTGAATTCATCGTTCTACTCGACGTTCTGATACAATTATGTTGTCTAAATTTGTGCCTACTGGGAGACATACCAATGTGTGAATTATTTTTCATGTCTACAAATTACAATGGGCTATAATGGCGGAACTATACATCAGATAGACCACGTGTAATGGCCAACAAGAAATGTTACGTCAGAACAATGAGAGGAGCAGGTCACCAACTGGTAAAAGCAAAACGATATAAAACACTCAAAGACCATTTGGAAAAAATTTATAACAAAAAATAATTGGAACCAAACTGAACCAGAATGAAACTAAACTGAAGAAGCCAACATCAAGACTGCCACGAAAGCAATCGGCAACCAAGAATATAATCGAAAAACTAGAATAAGTAATGAAACATGGAAATAGAAAAGGGAAAAATTGCACATCAAGCATATAGAAGACGGCAATGAATGATCAATAGAAATATGCAGAAATCCTTTTCAAAGAGGCAGATACACCAAGCCCAGAGTCATCAGCTTAGTTACAAACATACCCCATAAGGCATGATATTGGTCAAGTATTAATAACGGGTGATGCACAGTTAAAGAGATGGACCGAATATTTTGAAGAAGACGTAACAGTTCCAAAACTTTGTGGTCGTCAATTGAAACCAAAAGAAACTAGCAACACCCATACTGTAGCAAGGAATGCTTGAAAATTATCTTCAAGAAATGTGATGTAAGAGAAACAATACGGCAGGCTCTCTCTCTCTTTTTCTCTGTCTCCTCTCTCTTCTCTCTCTTCTCTCTCTTCTCTCTCTTCTCTCTCTCCTCTCTCTCTCCTCTCTCTCCTCTCTCTCTTTCTTTTTTTCTTTTGATTGGGTAGATTTAGGAAATCTTCTAGAAGCCGAAGCTGCGATGGGCAAACATCACAGCAACAGTGATGGATTTTTTACCATCTATCGTTAGACATTACTTCGCATGGAGGTGACTAGTTTTAGAACTCTTTATTTTCCCCAGCGTCTCAGCCTAAGATTGAGATTGCCATCGCTATCTACTCATATTATGTTGTTCTTCTTTAGCACGCTCTAAGTGCCTCAGCTCTTTCAGTACTACCGCTGCCGTGTGGCTCACAGCATTCCACTTTTCTTCAGACGCAATCATCAGTTCAACTATGTTGTCGGGTGATGGTCGCTGCCCTAGGACATCCAGAAGCTCTCTCCGAACTATGTTGAACCGCGGGCATTGAAAAAAAGATGTTCCACATCTTCTTGTGATCGTTTGCAAGCGCAGGACATTCTGGAGTGTCAGCATGTCTAAATCTGTAAAGGTATGCACCAAAACAGCCATGCCCACTAAGCAACTGTGTCAGGTAATAATTAACTTCGCCATGTCACCTATTTATCCAATTTTTGTTGGAAAGTATTATACGATAAGTCTATCGGCCTTTTTCCGAGCTATCCCAGCGCTTTTGCCATTCTGTCACTGTTGCAATGCGTTCTGATGCTCTACTTTCTATAGTTGTTCTCGGTGTAGGTACAATTTCTTCCTTTCTTTTGCAAGTTGTTCGATGGGGATCATCCCTGTAGTAACCAGTGTCGCATCGATGAATGTTAAATATACGATTTAACATTCATCGCATCGCTCCATACAGGTGATCCATATAGGAAGATGGATGTTACCACATTTGCCAGTAGAATCCTTCGACTTTGTCTTGGCCCTCCAATGTAAGGCTTAATGTGCGAGAGGGCTGCAGTTACGTTGGCAGCTTTTCTACTCACTATCTTTAGGTGCTCCTTAAAGTTTATGCGTACGTCAATTTCAACACCGAGATATCGTAATGAAGGCTGCGAGGGAATTAAAATTCCACCAATATCGATATTTACAGTTTCTATCACCTTCCTACTGGTGATTAAAACGACTTTGGTTTTATGGTCAGCCAGCTGGAGTCCAAATGATATCAGCCTCTTTTTAATAATTATAATAGTCAGTCTACATATCACTCCATTATTTCCTCTATGGTTTTCGCTACCACAACAACGGCAACATCATCCGCGAAGCCCACGATTTCAACACCATCAGGTACGCTGATCCTCAAGACGCCATCGTACATAATGTTCCAAAGCAAAGGCCCAAATACTGATCCTTGAGGAACTCCACTCGTGACTTTGTATTCCACGATACCATCGTCTGTATTATTCATTAATATTCTATTACGAAAATAATCTGAGATGATCCTCCTTATATACACCGGTACTTGCAGTTCATGCAGAGCATTGAGAGTATAGTCCCATTTTGTGGAGTTGAACGCATTCTTGATATTCAGCGTGACCACTGCACAGTATTTTTTGGAGTCTCCTCTCCATCTTCTACCATCTTTTGCTTCCTTTGCGATTTTAATGACATGTATGGCGTCGATTGTTGATCGAGCCTTTCTGAAACCATATTGTCGCTCGGCGAGGTTTCTGGCCCTTTCAACAGTTTTCTCCAATCGGTTATATATTATGCGCTCTAATACTTTGCCAGCCGTATCTAACATGCACAATGGTCGATACGCGGCTGGATCTTCTGGAGGTTTATTTGTCTTTGGAACAACACCAGGCGCTGCCTCTTCCATCGTTCCGGAAAAACCCCTTCTCTCAAACACGAGTTGTAAACTTCTCTAAAGTTATAAGATCTAGCTCGGATGGCGGCCTTTAAAGCAATATTTGGAATATTGTCAGGTCCAGGAGCTTTTGAATTCCCAAATCGTTGAAATACACTCATCAGTTCTTCTGTAGATACCAACGGTACTTCCTCTGAGTCAGATATTACATCAATTGCATGGATCAAATCATTTTGTTGTGGAAATAAACCGGTTACAATTATGTTAAGTGTCACTGGACAGGTGGGTGGCGATGCATTTCGATTTCGGAGCCTATTCATTATGATTTTATATCTCTCTCTGTCTATCTGTCTCTGTCTCTCTCTCTGTTTTTCTCTCTCTCTCTCGCTCTCTCTCTCTCTCTCTCTCTCTCTCTCTCTCTCTCTCTCTCTCTCTCTCTCTCTCTCTCACACTCACACACACAATAAAGATACTATAGCAATGATCAGTCACACATAGAGACTGAAATAAAGAGACGAATGAGGAAATTTTTATAAAATATATAAGAACTGTAGCTCCCAACAGATATCCCGCCTATAGTATTATTGTTCTTTGATAGTTTTTACAGGCCATAATTGGCCATCACCATTCTCGATTAATCGAATCATAGATTTGCTTGAAATCTAGGAACACCTGGTGAACATCGCGAGATGCTTCGTAATACTTGGAAAGAATTATCCGTAACGAAAAATTTGATCAGTGACTGATCGATTTGGACAGATTTGGACCGATTTCCCAGAGGTATATGCTGTGGTCGCCAGAGGAGTATGCTGTGCAAAGGAGAGCTATACCGCGATAATTGTTGCACTTCAAGCAGTCACCCTTCTTGAATATAGGTAATAGGCCCTCCGAATATCAAGAGCTCTAAATTTATGCGATTAACTCTAGGTGAACGATTTTTTTTTTAATCTATGCATGGTCATGGTGAGTTCCTCATAGGATGGATCTTCAATGAACATCCCTGCGGTCTGTATTTGAAAGTATTCAAATACAGCTTGAGACAGAATTAAAAAGACAAAAGTAAAAAAGGTTTTTTGGTCAAAGTGAATTTATTGGTAATTAATGCACTATGCACCTAAAATTGAAGATTAAACTAGACAAAGATTTTTCGGTTAGCAAAGGTCACTTAATCAACATCATGATTGAACCATCTGCTACTTGTTAGCACAACGAGACAAATACATAACTTTATATCCCCAGCATAAGCTCAAGTTATTTGCAATACAAAAAATATAATTTCACAAAACACAAATATATTTCATATAAGCACACACACACACACATAAGATAGAAAGAAAAGAAGAACTAACACTCGTACAAAACTTGAGATTAGAAGTCAAAATATTTTGATCCTTTTGGTACGACAAGTATATACAAACGAGTGTGTAGCTATGTCAAACCGAAAATGTACATAAAAGACACACAATGGATTTCCGACTACGAACTAAGATAGTACATATATACGATACATGCGATGACATAAGAAATAGACATATTACTTATGAGAATAAGATGGATTATGTCCTTATGTTAAAGAATATCATATAATGGTGATTCGTTTCCAACAGTTTTCGAAACGACAAAAAAAATTATGTATTCGTCGTCGAGTAACATATATGTTCACAGCACAACTTAACGATAATATAACATAATTCTTAAAGCCCAAAAGCGATGCAGCAAAGTGTATAAGGAAATCATATAACTGTATTGATTATGTACTTAAATTATGTATGTACAGATAAGCTTTTTAATTAAGGAAATATACGAGTCTGTATATGTGTACGAATTACACATTGGAGATCGATCCTGCAGAAGGACATAATAAAAATTAGATAAATTGGTTGAGATATGAATATATGTATATGCTCGAATACAACAAAAGTATGTCCTTACATCATAATACACTAATAAGGAGATATTGTTGTGTAAATAAATCCATTCTATATCCTTTATGTATCCCTCAAGTTTATTTTTTTGGTTGGTTTTTCCGAATTTTGACCCAATTTAACAATCGAAGGGATAAATCGTCAAAAATTTTTTATGCTGCTTTCTTGTATACATATGTACATATACTTGACTTGAACCCAAACCCATAGAATACCATCAAAAAAATGAGAGCTTTTCGTATGATGCGAGTAAATCTGACTGAACTGCTAGGCTGACATTCTCGGCGCTATACCACTCCCACACTCTCGTATAGTCAAAGCTAAGCTCAAAATGATTGATTATTTTTTCCCAGTCACTCAGATTTCGTCCGTCCATTGTGGTATCTATTAAACCGCACACTCTCAGTCCCGGAATCTGTTTGTTCTTCTAATCGATTCCAGGATCATCAATTGGTCCTCATATAGGAATTGTGAGCCAAAAACGTGCAGTCTGCAGGAAGAGTAACAGAAAGTTGAGCACAAAAAGTTCTTAAAAATTTCTTCCTCACCGTCCCCACACTGTACGCAGTATGAGGTGTTTCTAATTTTCATTCGAAACATATAACTATATTAAGGAGCAGTGCCCCGTGAGAATGCCCAACAAGATCCTTAAAGTGCGTCCATCATAATTAAAAAAATCCAAGGATCTTTGCTGGTTTACTGATCCAAATAAGAATTTGGATAAACGACAAGAGATGAAATAATCTCATCTCTTTTGGTGCAGATCTGCAAAGTGACAGTCAATTTCTTGTTTAAGAGATAGTGACGTCACTCGTATAGCAAGCTCAGGTCTCACAAAGGTGAATATCGCACCCAATTTCGTCAATATATTCCCTTTGATTCCCATGTGACTAGGTATCCAGTGAAGTCTAACTTTATTAAGTAGTTAGTCGGTTTAAGGAACTTATCGTTTCCAAAACAATGTTTCGATGAAGCAGTATACAGGAATCACCTTTAGGGCAGGGACTGTCAGAAAGAATGCATATACGACGATTTCTACAATTCACCCCTTTTACTCAGGATTTTTTATGTATAACCTGGCACCAGCTATAACGTCACACTGATCCGTCAGTAAGGATTAATATATCGTTGCCGGAGGGGTAGGAGGGGCTGTTACAGTCCAATATGTGATTTTCAGTAATAGTTACAGAAATAATTTCCCGAAGGCGTGCTTCGTCACGCGATAGTAACTGAAGGGCATGTGGGCATGTGGACAGTTGGGTGTCGGCCCACCTCCCTCCATATTTGACAGTGCCCGGAAGGGCCAAATAGATTGTCTTTGCATTGAAGGCAAGCGACTGTTTGAGCTGTGAAAACAGAACCTCTTTCCCTCCTGAGGACATCCCTTTTGGGCGGTCGCAGTCGTCGTATTACTATGTGGTCTATGTGGTCTCTTTCAGCTGCAGAGATCATTACATTGAAGGATGCATTGTCAAAAGCGCCTTCAATGTCCGGAAGCGCTCCCAAGGTAAATTCTTCGTTTTTCAGTAATCTTTCAATCAATGTATTATCCCTGAAATGCCTTTCAACCAATTGCTCTAAGCATTCAGTAGAAAAGCAGACAGGCTGGAAAACTTTTTGTCTGGTCATATCTTATAGGCTTTCCATCCTTGGAGGAGGCCCGGAAATATCCCGTTTGGACGTGGTGTTTTAAGTTTTGAGAAAAAACCGTTGCTCCATTGGGTTCTGTATTTTTTCACCCATTCGCCACCAAGCTCCAATCTCTGAAACTTGTGTGGGTGTAGGAGTTGATTTGCATCAACTACATTAGAATTCTCATTTTCGGCGAAATGAGTTTTCATTAGTACATCTAAAGCTTCCTGATTTATTTTCGTGTGAGTTCCATCAGGTTTCTCTAGAGTTCCGATAGCAACAGAGTGGTTAAAGCTAAAGCAGTAAGAGTGGGACGTACCGGATTTAAATCACGATACGAGCAGAATGCAAAAGGGATTTTCCACCATCTAATTACGATCACACCAACCCCATATAGAATATGTACTATATACGCTGGCATGAATGTCACAATAGGTCAATTGAGCCTGAGTAACGGAAGACGAAAAAATTGCAACGAAGTGAAAGTGGTGTTTGAAGCACTAGAACAATGTTCGGCTTCTGTTGATCTCAAAATCAACGAGTCTAAAATATATAATACCGAGTCAATATATATCTCACAGGAGAATAAACGCCATCGTCTTTCAAAAAGAAATGCATAGGGTACATAAACCGGTCTACCTAGTGGAGTTATTCGTCACTCAGGCTATATTAGCTCATTCTGACATCCACTATATTACTTTGCGTTCCAGCAATAGGTCCACCGCCCAAACGATCGATAGTAAAAATCCCTTTTCGCATCCTGCCCCTATCAGGATTCGAACCCCGTACCTCCCGCTCCACGCCGAAACTTTTTATCCACTCCGAATGAACTATCCTTGTTAAGCTAATCTATCAAATAAGTGCAACCTTACCTTTGAGTACAACATAGGCAAATTCTGATTTCACCAAGTTCGATACCGATTCTAGAGTACACTACAGCACCAACCACTGATTCTGAAAGCTCGAATATGATGAAAATTATGTGATAAGTTTTATTCCACGTCGAAATGCTTTTAAAAAGCTTTTTCCCAATACAGGAAGATCTCTTCCAACCTCAACTGAATCACAGCATAATCTTATAAGATTGGTATGAACTGCTTAAGGACAACCCTTTTGATGTGAGAACTTAACTATGACCTGAGGCACAAATAAATCGCTAAACCAAGGTCATAGCTTATTGTTACCATTGAACGGCTCGATATTAGTTTTCGGTAAGCCGAACATGTAGTTTTACGTTATACCTTGTTTTTACAAATCAGTTAGCGGTTTATGATCCGTGTTCAACACGGAAAGAAACGCAGAAAAAGCAAGAAACATAAAATAAATAAGTACCAGGACTCCGAAAAAAGACTAAAGGTGATTTGACAAAAGGCAAGACAGACTATGTGCTCTATTTATGTCTTCTAAGCCTTCAGTATATACCTAATCACTGTGTCTTCTCATTTCTAACTAAGTACTGAAGTTAAGGAGACACATATAGAAAACACTCTCACATATCTGCTCTCAATGCAGAATTCAATGACGTCATTAAATCGAAACTAATCGGAGTTCAAAGAATAACGACCACCATGCATACTCCCACCACTAGCGTTCACAGTCTTCAAATGGTGCCAAAAGATTCAAAAATAGTGTCTTTACGACCACAAACTTATTAAGCCTCGATAATTATTCTCAGAATAGGGGTGTGTGAACTTTTATAAAGATGTTCAAGGTCACACATAGTCCTTTTGTACCGTTGTAAAACCAGCATTGCATAGTGATACCACCATTTCAGCTGACGGTTTGAAATATTGCGACCTAGTATGATGAAGTGCAGATGATTCTATTTCGAACCACTAGACACTCCTCGGCATACCTTGAAACGGGGTCTGAAATAAAAAGTAGAACCAAATTTTTCATATGACAATGACACTGAGACACGTCAGAAAAATGTCATATACCAGAAAGTTGGTTGCATCTCGATAATCAACCGTAGCTGAATTTTGTGCTACAATATAGATGGCGTAAGTCGAGCGGAGAAGATAACGTATTGCCCGATGTTCAGTGAGAGGCTGAAAGTTTTAAAGGTGATGCGGTCAGCGAAAAGTGACTTTTGTCTTGATGTTGCGAGGAATACGATCGAAAACAAAAGCCAGGTCTAAAAAAAATAAATGGAGAAAGCAACAAGTGGAGTGATCGAATAAATCAAGTGAAGAGCGCTCAAATAAAGAGAAAAGGGAAAGCAAGTGGTTGATCAGGTTATCAGTGGGTCTAGACGGAGGGAAACATCACACAGGGTGAAGGTGGTTCGTGCCAAGAACCACGTGGATCTAGACCATATCCACGAGCAATCGCGGTGCTTGTTCATCATCCCGAGGTCACACAAAGGATAACGGGTTAGTGCCATTTTCCTTACAAGTTACCAGTGTAACAAATTCTTATATATCAACAGTACAATGTCTCCCCATTGTTACACCCATACCGAAGGTCTCTATAGGCAACCGAAAAGGCTGGCGCCCAAAAATAATCAAATTGTCTGCTGAATTGGGAGGTGGAGGAAAATCAAAGGGAGAGGACGAACCAGATCGATGTATCGTCGTATAATTATAATACGCACGTCACAACCTTTGCGAACCTCTGACAACATTGTATACACCATCAGTATACTCCGTGATCGGATGTCACATTTAGTTATTAGAAGTCAATCGAAAAATAATTAATGACGAAAATTATAATTAAATTTATTTTTCGTAATTTAATTCGTTGATTATCGACAGACGAGGGTGGAAGCATTTTTCATATTGAACTGGAAAATAGATTGAACGGTGTCATACATCAGAATAAAATTTTGTGCTGGGAAATAATTACAGTGACAAATTGTCTATTATGTCAATTGCATTGCAGACGATTAATTACCTCGAATTTTTGTAAAATTTTATAAATTTGAGTGCATCAATTTATATTCTGGAATTTTGATCATTATCGGCAAGAATGATGTTAATGGTACTGGTGTATATATGTGTTGGTATATATGTTCAACATATTCTAATTTGACTGTATAAAAGTAATTTATTATACTGCTCCCAGACTATCCGACCTCAATTTCCAAACGAATACTCAAAATCGTTTTATGGGTTTGCTCACAAGATGGAGACCAAGATATCCAGTATCTTCAAAGTCATAAACTGGTCATCAAATGGGAACTGCGACCATAAGCAGTCTGTAAAGAAACTATGGAAGGCCGAACATAAAAAGATTGCAAAATTTTATTCCTCTCTTTCCCTCCTCCGCTGGAATAAAAACAGGTGTTGTGAAACAATAGTTAACTTAAAGCAAAATCGCAAAATTTTACCTCACGATTTAGCATACACATAGCCCTGGATTAGCCAGATTACATCATCCTGTGTAGAGTATTTTGCCCAAAATACCGAGACAAACCAGTCTTTGGAAATTCAAGGACAGTACATACGTTGCTTACACAAATCGAAATGTCTGGTCAGTCAGTATACGATTTCTGGGTTTTTTGACCGCTGGTTTATTTTTTACATTTCCAAATAAATCTTGCAGACTTTCTGTCGATATTCAACGAATTAAGTTACGAAAAATAAATTAAATTAAAATTTTCGTCACTAATTTTTTCGATTTGGAGCGGGAGGTATCGGGTTCGAATGGGCGGTGCGATCAGTAGTGTGAATGAACACATCTGGATCCCCTGTTGAGTTAAGAATTAATGGGCCATCCCATCGTCTATGTCAGTACTATAGGCTGACAGGGGGTTATGCAATGCGCAGATGGTTCTACGAAAATGCAATGATGTGGACCTATGGCCGTACATAAAGTAATATCACAACGAACCATATAAGGTCTAAGTCTGTGGACACCCGACAAAAGAAAAGTCATATTACTGGTATGCATGTGATCAAGTAACCCACACACTTAAAAAAAATGTCTATATGTAATGCATGATGCTTTTCATATAGGTCCAGAGCAACGTTAATTTTAAAAATAAAGTAGCTCTTGCATTAAAATACCATTAATATATGATCCATTGAAATGTAATGAATTGAAACCATTTAAATTTAATATAAGTAATATTTTAATTCTAAAACTAGCTTGATTTAAAAAGTTATTAATGCAATATTATTAAAAAATAATGCATATTGCGTTACATTGACTTTAATGTAATGCATTAAAATTAAAAATTTCTTACTTTATATTTCTAATTCAATCAACATTATTTTATAATATATGCTGCTATTTATTTAAAAATTATATTTCTATTAGAATATAATACAACTTTGATTTACTAAATGTTTAATACAATTAATTAGTGTATTAAACATTTAGTAAATAGTGTGGTAGTGGTAGTGTATAATTATAGCATTAAAACAGATCAATTGGAAACTTTTATCATCAATATTAACTTTGCAATAAGATATTAATTAATATAGTAAAACTCACATTTAGATTTTATATATAAAATTTATTCATAAATGTATATATTTGTATTTAAAAATAATTAACTTAAAAATTCAAAATACATAGTTTTTAAATAAAATTAATATTATAAGATAATATATAATGTTTATAATTATGGTTAGAAATAGTTCATACGATAATGCGATTAACACAATCCCAAAACGGCAACCTCTTAGTCTGTGAGGACGGTTTCCCAAGCGAGTCAAGTATATCAAATACGGGTACATCAGCATGAATCCCATCTGAAAGTTATTGAAAATAAATATATTCAACTGGTTCAAACAATATTCAAATAAGAATTGAGGTGTCATAGACATTTTTCAAATTGTTTCACCTATTAAACCAAACCCCAAAATAAAATTAACCACGTGTTAGAAATATTTGTTATGTTAAATACTTTTTAAAAGAATTGCACTATTATTTAAATAAATTATTTATTATTCACTCTATACTATACTCTTACATTTTGAACATATCCAAAACTATCCAACACGTGGAATATTTTGTAATTGAGGTTATAATTTATTCTACACACACTTTTGAAATGAAGCTTAACTATTTTGAATCTAAAATTATCAAATTTTAAAAATATCAATATTTTTGTTTCATAAAGTTCATCATTTTTTAGTAGAGGTTATAATTTGTAATATACGAATTTTAACCTCGACTTTTCTAATTAATATAAAATTTAGCCAAACTTACTTGCAATTAAAAATCGTTATTTTTCTTCAATTCGTTATATCCATGTTAAGAAGTTTTGATCCATGTAAAACAATTTAAACACTTGTTTTAATTAATTCACAGCACTTTTCACTACTCGTTTATTCCTTACGATTATTCCTAATGAACTAAATAGTTATCAAATTCATAGCAAGCAATATCGAATCCATTAACGGGATCTTGTATACACTGGTGGAAAAAAGTACTACTATAGTGTACCATTAGTATAGTATAGTATTTTATATGATTAAACAGAATGTAGCAAATTTTTCATCCCACTGTGTAAAATTTAATATTCGTAGTTCCGTAAATTTTTGGTAAAATGCATTAAACATTTTATCAATGCAAGCACTCTGTTAAAATAAATGGGACCTTATGTTAAAATGATATTTTAAAGCAAATTTGCTTTAGAGTATGCAATAGATTTGCATTAAATAGTATTTGAAGCAAGATTTGTATTAAATTTTTCATCAAGTTGCGTTACAACATTATGTAATGGAAGATCTGTTTTACATTGTAGTTTTAAGTTGCATTGCATAGTCTTAATGGCAAGCATTGTATTAAAAAATCAAGCAACTTTTTTAACTGTGCATGCGTGTAATATATCTCGTTTGCTCACCTCCAAAATCCTCAAACAATTTCTCAGTTCTCTTCTGTTTACTAAAAGGACAGCTTTTACATGATTCTGGTCAATGATCATGTCTTCGCAATGTCCCTGAAGGATTTTGGTTTAGCCATATTACGAGCTCTAGCTCATCCTGAGACTGCTGTTTTTTCGACACATGATCCCTCTCTGATTTGTCGCTACCAACTGATTTCTTGGCCTATGTCACGGATTTCTTTTGTTCAGCCGTTAGCTGCCCCTCAGGGTTTGCATCTATTCCTATAGTACTGCTTCGATAGGCGGACATTAGTCGAACCTCCTTCAGCAGCACTTGATTTCCCCTGAGTTCCGCTCGTCCCCAGATTAGATGCCTTGTCTTCGCTTCCCCTGTGGTTTTGGAGGGAGCCCCGCCCTTACGGTTTGAGCTCTCTCTTTTTGTTTCCAGCCTTTGGAGAGTGCCGGTCTCGATTTTGTTTTTGTTTTGCTAGATTCCATGTTGTTCCCACGAGTCTCGGAGAAATATATGGTACACGTGCGAAGAGATCGGTTTACGCAGGTAAGGCTACTTACAACTGGAGGTCGCCAGGAATCCAGAGGGCTCCGTTTGCGACTGGGCTTTGTTAAATGGGCCTCCAGCATAGTAGTTTGTTAGCGCGGGTCGCATAACATCTTAAACCGGCCCATCTGCCGTTATTTAGCGTGACTCGCCCCACACCTAGGTCACTTTGCCCACCCATTCTAACGAACGAGGACCTCGAGGCGACGACAATTATGAAGCAATCCTCACGTTACAATTGAGATACACTTGTACTTTTATGGATTTCAAGTATATATATAGTATGAATCTCCTAGACCATTTGGTTAAGTCTTTGTCCATATATAGATAAGCTTTGAAATGGGGTTAAACCATTCGATTTACTTGCGGATGATGAACGATTTCAATGACACTAAGAGTTTCGTTTAACACTCAAACTGCGTTCCTTGATTACTTATGAAATTTATCAAATCATGATATTAAGCTGGTGATGATTGTAGTGGCGATTGTTGCTGTGGACATAAGTGAGTTAATAACAACCAATAGGTATAACACTAGCAATACAGAACGAAATATCCAAGAGGAGCGTTTTCACGTCTTTGAATTTTACTCGTTTGCAGGACAATCAGATTCAATTTTTAACTCTCCCCATGTTTTACAGTGCTCTTTCGCTTCGGCTTGCATGATCATTGCTATCCTCCCGACTTTCTTCCTTCCCTATATGGAATTTATACCAATGATATTCGTGTTATGTCATTTGTGCTTTTTATTTCGAATTCAATGTCTCTTTGGTTTATTTGCCACAGCGAGGCTCTTCTATTTTAACCATCTCATTTATGGCTAAACCGTTTTTATGGCTTTCTTGATGCGATACTTGATGTCTTCTTCCGAGCTGCCTCTTTTTCCTACAGTACAACGAATTTTTCAGCCTACTCGATTTACATATTATTCATGACTCGCTCGATCATATTGATTTTACCGGTGTTAGTTTTGAGACTTTTGCGAGGAACTTGCTTTGCGTGGTCTGACAGCTTCTGTTTATTTCTATTGCATGTTGGAAGGTCTGTTTGTTAGCCGGTAATAATGTCATCTGCGTAGTCCAGATCATTAAGTCGTATTAGTGATTCCAATTGAATACCATTTCTGGATGTGGTGTAGAGTTTGCACATCAACACACATCTCTTGTACTAGTACAACTACTTCCATCGGCAAGTACATTTCGCAAAGTGCCTTTCGACTTCTTGAATCAAATGCATACTTTCAAAGTCTATGGAAAATCCATTTATTTGACTGTACTATAATAATACGTGTAGTGTTGATATGATGTGTGCAGCTTCTTCCTGGTCTTAACCTCGCGTGTTTCATTCATAGTTGTCGGTTGATTGATTCGGATATTTGCTCAAGTATCATCACCGCTAATACTTTTTCTGTGCTATTGAGAATAAATCTCTACTTTCCACTTGCATTATCTTAGACCACGTCACTTGGAGGTTTTTTCCATTTATGTGAGATTTTGTCGGTATTCCATACTTCAACCTTTATAGTGCGGTATAAGAATTCCTATGCAGTTTTATATGCGTCAAGTTTGAATAATTCAGTTGCCATTTATCCGTGGGGCTATTCTCTTTAGTTAACCCCATGTTTTTCCAAGATGTTTTGCTTCAGTTAACACCGTTCTTTTCCAAATAACTGCTGGCTTTCCAACTTTACTTTTTCCTTGCGGATTACTTTTCAGCGACATCCTGAAGCGACTTGTTGTTTTTCTCAGCGTCTGTCCTATCCATCTCCATTTCCGTTTCCTGATCCCCTTCTCAATGTCCACTTGGTTTGTTTGTCGCAGTAATTCTTTATTTGTGATTTTATTTGCGGCCAGAAACATTTGTTCAATCGCCTAAGGCATTTATTCACAAACACTTGAAGTCTTCTTGTGATTTTGTGCGTATGTTTCCACGTTTCACATCCAAACTGCAGTACTAATTTTACACAGGCATTAAACATTCGAATATTGGTGTTTCTTGACAGGACGGATGCAGTCCAGATCTTATAGAGCATGTTAAAAGTGTTTCTTGCTTTCTCGATGCGTTGGTTAATGTCTTCTTCCGTTCCGCCTGCTCTTGATACGGTATACAGGCAAGGTATACGAATTTTTAGACATTTTCTATTGTGTCTTGGTTGATGCGAAGCGGTATACTAATGCTTGTGTTCAGTCCGACATCTTGTGCTATTTCTGATAACCTTTGTAGCTTTTGCTGCATGTCTGTATATTTGTGTGCTAGCAGGCATATATCATCAGCGTAGTCGAGATCATTGAGCTTTCTATAATTGAATTCCACTGAATTCCGTTTGGTGATGCGATGTCTAGCTTACGCATGACATTATCCGGTACTATAAGGAACCGTATGGAGATAGTACACATCCTTGTCTAACTCTTTGTGTATTGTAGTATTTGCCACTCTGCTTACCTTTTATGTTGCACTTTATTTCCAGCGTCCCGGTACATTTCTCGGATGAGTTTGGTTATTATCCTTGGAATGCCTATTTCACAGAGCGCTTTCCAGATTGCGCTGATATTGATCGAATCGAATGCGCGTCCGAAGTCCACGAAGAGCAGATATAGTGGTTAGTTCCATTCGTTGGATTGTTCGATGATTCGGACTGTGTTGGTGTGGTCTGTACAGCTTTTTCTTAGTATGAAACCAGCTTGTTCGTTTCTTATGTATTGGTTCATTGTTGGTGTAATTCGTTCTATAGGATGATCATTTCTAATACTTTCATTGTACTGTTGAGCAGGAAGATGACTCTCTAGTTTTTGTATTCTCTTAAGTTGCCTTTCTTTGGGATCGTTATGGTTAAGCACTCTTTTCATTTTTGCGGAATACTCTGTGTTTCCCATTTCTTTTTATAGTGATGTAAGTGATCCTGCAGTTGAAAATGCGTCTTCATTGAGTAGTTCATCTGGTATGTTGTCAGCTCCCGGCTTTCAGCTTCATTATGGCACTTGTAACTTCTTGCTCCGTTGGTGGATGGGTATTAATGGTTTCGTTACAGTTTTCTTCTGAAGACTCCTCAATTAGTTCGCTATGTGTCATTGTTCTCGAAGAACTCCTGCCATGTGAATCCTTTATCGGTGGTGCATTTGTAAATTTTCCGCTGACTTTTCTTACACATTGGTGTAATGTGAGCATATCTATTTGCTGCCGCGGACTCGGCAGTCCTGAGAATGTCTTCTGTGTATTTCCTACGATCACTCCTTGCCATTTTCTTTACTTTTCGAGATGTATCTTTATATTGTCTTTTAATTTCCGCCGTATTTTGATTACCTATAGTTGTTTATTAAGTTGGCGGCGTTCATCAATTTTCTTCCACGTTTCATCTCTAATCCACGGTTTTCTTCTGTTGTCCTGGTAGCTTCTAGTACAGATTATCAAGATCAATTTCCGTCTTAACCCAAGTTTCAAAGGGGATGATAAGAGAGGTATAGATAACCAGCTAGATTATAAAGTATACTGATCCGTCAGTTAAAATCATCAGATCGTCACGCGATATGATGATCTTAACTGACGGATCAGAAAGATAATCATATCGTTCCATAAAATAATATTCCGAAGACAAAAATGGAATGTCCCTGCCTTGTAGGTGAATATTGCGTCTGTTTGAGCTGCACACCTTCTGATCCTAATAACAAGCGGCAATAAACCCACAGATATCTAAGAGCTGCCGTAGGTATGGTGTACATAGCTTTTATAGACTAATAATTATATGAAGGCGATTTAGAGGTTTAAATTAGTGCAACAAACAAGATTATTGATCTGACCATCAAAACAAATAGCCAGTACACACGTCGGGGTTTCAGGCCCCATGATTTACCAAATGACTGTTTTCATTTCCAGTAAATGTTATATGCATGCTTTAGTCCATTTCTCTGCCATATATGCTTTGACAAGTAATCTTCCGATCTAACCAGACCCTCAAATACTTTACTTCCGAAGGGATGCGGGGTCGTATGAGCCCCAAAACCACAACACCAACTATGTTAATCGCATAACCCTGGCCCAAAATCTTTTGATTAGTAACACAAGAAGTGAGTTCACCACAACACACCACATTAGCGGAAACAAAACCCCACGCCTCGGACACCGTCATCGTATCCGTCTACCATTACATCACTACTCTATACCAGCCTATACGAGTGGCATAAAAGATTTTCTAGCCATTGGATTCATAACTTAGCAAGGAGTCACAGATGTGCACATCGGTGGTATGAATGAACATGTTCATTCATACCACCGATCGTTATCGAGATGGTAAAAATCCACTTTGGATTCTGTCTCTAGAGGGTAGCTATTCTATAGTAAAGAGTTAATCCATTGAATCCAATCCAGTTTCCAGGACTCCTCGATAAGGTAAACTGACATACTTTATGGCTATAGGTCCGATTTTACAAAGAAATAATCTGCACATTGCATAGCTCCATGCCAGCTTATAAAGTACTGACATGAACGATGGGACGGCACACGGATTCTAAACTCAACAGGAACTCAGATGAGTTCATTCGCACCTTCGATCGCACCACTTAAACGATCGATGGTGAAAATCTCTTTTCACATATTGCCCCTATCGGGAAACGAACCCAGTATCTCCTACTTCAAGCCGCAGCTTTTGAACCACTACGCAACCTGAGCGGTATCTGGCGTGTTACTATTTTATAAATGATTTTAATGATATAACATCATGCGATGCGACACATTTCCAAACAAATATTAATTGAATGTACGACACGCTTCAAGTTAAGAAAGTATCATTTTCTTACATAGAAACTAATGACCCGCTTTCGGCAAAATAATATCACATTACACGATATTAATTAGTAAAATTGGACAATTAATTGTAAAACAAGTAAATCATTAGCATTATGGTGTAATTAACTTTTAATTACATTAAAAATCTTAATCAATAATTGACTCGCTTTTATATGTATACCGCCTCTTGTCTCTAAACAGTTGTATATATAGTTATACATAAGACAAGACAAGAAGTAAAATATCCGAACAACACAAAGATACACGCCATGGAGCACAAAAACGAAGCAAAAAAATTTAATTAATTTTGTTTCTAAAGAATTATGAATTCCATAAAAAAGATAAAAAGTTTCGTATTTCCTTATCCTATTCCGTTATCGGTTATCATTTTTTTTTTCTAACCCAAACTCCTTATATACAAGAAATTCACTTAATCTTATAATTTTCTTATCGGAGACCAACGATACAAAAATTGATAAGAACAAGATATCGAAAAAGTTGTGAGATAATATCATAAATCATACATCCATCTTCTAAGTGATTTCAATTTGTATTAGCACACGAGTACATGTATCGACCACTTTACCATTATAATGAAGTTAGCTACGCAACGCTGTGATAAATTTTTTTATTTTATTTCGTTTCGGTGTCGCTATATACCTATCGATTATGTTACGGTTGATTTCGTTTCGATTACGTTTTTCGAGCAAAAGTTTTTCGTCGAGCACGATACATCCCTATAAAGGGGGAATTATTCCAATCACGCAGCTTTTTATATTATACATTGTATATATTATACATTCGAGTTAATACAATAATTGAAACCAATTTAAATGGTTGACTAATGACCTGATTGAATTATGGCCAATAAATAATATAAATTGAATTGAAACGACCAACAAACTCTTTACAGGCCATTGTTGACCCGTGCTGTGTCAACAATCTGACTCGATCGGTTTCGATTACGTGCCAGCACTTTATACTGTTGCAAGTAACCAGAAGATGCTAGATCGCTCCGACGACTCACTTTCAAAGATCGCTGTATCATTCGGTTCGGATCAGCATGCAGAACGCTACCGAGCCAGGGTACACGCTGTCCTATAATTGCATGCACGATATCAGGAATTCCCATTAAAATCATAATCTCATGATTGTATAGAACATGGTATGTGCCACGTCGCGATATGTATCGCACGCATGGTTCTTCTCTCGAATTTTCGATGCCATCTTTTGTTCTCATTCGTCAAGGTCCAACTCTCACATCCATACATTAAAACGAGTCTGAATACCACTCTGTTTACAGTTTCAGCTTATCCGTGTTTGCAAGATTTTATTATTTAAGCGAACGGTGATATCCTCTCCCACTATTATCGTGAGTAATAAGAGTTCCAAGATACTTGAATCTCATATATCCTTCAAACGTGTGGTAACCACTACTGAAATCATTTATGTCTTGATCTCGAAAACCAAGAACTCAGATATTTGGTTTTTAGACTCGTTGATTTTGAGACCAACGGAAGCTGAACACTGTTAAATCCAATCACACAGATATCATTTGCATATGCAAAAAGTTGATTGGACTGTCGGAATAAGATATTGTCCTGAAGTTTTTCACTTTTACGAAGGATTTACTCCAACATGAGATTAAAAAGTACCGGACAGCGCATCTCCTTTTCGAACACCAGAAGTACAATTTGACACAGCATTGTGACTGCGTTACTGTCATTTGTTCAGATGTACATATTTTTTTTCTATTCTATGATTTTGGCGGTGTCGGATTGTTTTTACGGATGTGAAGTTTTCGACAAAAAACAAAAGTATGTATGTATTGGTGCAATTTTCTACACTAAAGGTAAAAAAATTGGTTAATAACAAAAAATACAAAATGATATTATGAAAAAGGTGAGTTAGGAAATCAATTTTTTAAATATACAAAATTTGAATAATTTTGAGAAAAAATATTTCAAAATTAACAGCCTTAAATTTTACGAACATAACATTATTTATTTAATAAAATAAAAATTGTTTGTTTGTTTATTTGTTTTTATCACTACAATCTGTTTCGCGGCTCGAGGCACTTCCAACTCTTTCGCAGCACTTCCAACTTTTACGCCATTGCAGCCAAATCGAGGATGTACGGCTATAGGTCCAATTTACATAGAACAATCTGCACATTGCATAGCTCCATGACAGCCTTTAGTACTGACATGGTAAAAGAGTTGGCCCTTGAATTCTGCACTCCCGGCCCTTGTGAGAAGTATATATTATGAAATTCCCTTTCAAATCAAACTAGTCCCATTCGAATATGATGAAAGTTTCACATTAATGTCGAAAAAAAAATGTCTGTCTTGTACGAAAACTTCCATCGTAACTTTGCAGTAACCTTATAATAATTACTCATACGTATTCGGTCGCAGACCGATAAGTATGCACGTCTTGGACACCTCGGACGTCATGTTCTAGAGTAGATTTCAGCGTATTATCCAAACTTTTGTAAAATGAGTTTTTATCTTGGGGTTGGCTAAAATCAGAGGGCGTGTATACCCATAAAATTGACAGGTTGGCCAATCTCATGAACAAAACGTAGCTGACACATACGATTGTTGTTCGTTTTGAAATCCAAAGCAGTCTATTTTACCTATGGCCTAATGAGAAATCCAACACCAAGATTGCCGAGGTCATCTCCACTGTAAAGCAATGTATAGCCCTAGAACACCTAGTTCCACGAGTTCATGTAGTTGAGAACTGGTTTTATGTAGCAAAAAATTAAATCCATTTAGATGCCTAAACCACTAGATATAACAAAAAGTGAACATTTTTTTCCTGAACACTTGCTTAATGAAGAAAAGTGGAATAAAAAAATAAGAGTTACATTTGTAAGGTCCGTTCAACAGCTTCCGGTTTAAAGGAACGGATACTCTTAACTTTATGGAGTTGAAACCATAAGCGTTATAAATACTTGTGGATTTGATTCTCTTACAGCCACTTTCGTTGCCTTAGGTATCGACTGTGAGATTTTAAAAATTAAGTTTTTTGAAATAGATAACGATTTTTTCAAGATTGTTCCGTGATTAATTCGGCCTAATAAAAAGTTAAGTTAAGTTGATGTGGCTGCTATCGCACACTTAGACCAAATTTGATCCGTTGTGATACCATTCTATACGGCTATAGGTCCGAGTCTTTCCGTAGAGCCATCTGCGCATTGCATAGCTCCATGTCAGTCCTATAGTACTGACATGGAAGATGGGTCGGCCCAAGGATTCTAAACACGACAGAGGATCCAGATTATGTTTATTTTTCACCACCGATCGCACCGCCCAAACGATCGAAGGTGAAAAACCCATTTTGCATCCTGCCTCAAATCGGATTCGAACCCGGTACCTCCCGCTCCAACTGCCGCAGCTTTAACCACTGCGCCACCTGGGCGGTTTTCGGCCTAATAAAACAACCCCAGAAATTAATGATTTACGCACAAATTTATTGTTTGAATTATGTATTTAAAAACATTAATTGTGTGGACCAATTTGGCAGCTCAACTAAACTGAATGCGGAATGTCAAATCACCTATTTGATTGAAAAAATGATGTGCGAACCATTTTCAGTTTACCAGAAATGTTTTGAGGAAGGAATGACTCGCGTTCGGAATTCTCTCAGCTGCTACGTACCTTTTAAAATATGTACAGTCAATGAAAATACACTGTTAAATATTCAAAATTCATTATCATTACCTGTTTTAGTTGCGGAGCTAATTTAAAAGTGGACTTATAAGTGGAAAATTATAAGCAATTATGGCATAGCCATACACTGAACCAAATGTACCATTCAATATAACAAATTTTAGTTTTTTTTTATTTTTAATTTTTTATTTATTACAACTGATTTACAAATCATCTAGTAATTCACGATTGAAGGGTTATAGCCATTAGGCTAGTACCTTTTACATAATTTTATTATATTTTTTAGCCGATCCAGGTTGGATCTAGTAGATCAAGTGGTTTCTTCCTTCGCAGCCTGCATCGAATATTCGGCGAATTTCAGCATTTTTATATTGACTAATCCGTTGCATGTGTTGTCTTGCGTAATTATTTATTTCTACGCTAACGAAATCCATCTTCAAATCTCTATGGATGTTGTCATTTCTCCCGTACCACGGTTCATCTACTATTCCACGTAGGACTTTGCTTTGGAATGACTGGATGATATTGACGTCTGTTTGCTTTGTACAGCCCCAGAGCTGAATACCGTAAGTCCATACAGGCTTAAGAATTTGCCGGTACAGTAGCAATTTATTATGTAAAGTAAGCTCAAAACTTTTCCCTAAGAGCCAATTCATCTTTCTGTATCTAATGTTTATTTCTTCTTTTTTTCTTTTTCACATGCTCTTTCCATTTTAGTTTCGCGTCAAGAGTCATGCCTTAATATTTTGCTGTGTTTGCATATGGAATTAGCTGGGAGTTTAGTTCTACTGGTATACAATCAACTTTTTATTGGTGAAATTTACATGAACAAATTTTGCTTCATTCAGTTTTATTCGCCACCTTTCCGTCCAAGTGTTAACCATATATTAGTCGCTCTTTGCAATTT
The DNA here is from genome assembly GCA_963932295.1 of Tipula lateralis. NCBI lineage: Eukaryota > Metazoa > Arthropoda > Insecta > Diptera > Tipulidae > Tipula > Tipula lateralis. Next base: position 38,906,465 of record OZ010737.1, read on the forward strand.
GCTTGTGGATTCTTCTATGTTATCAGCAACTGCTAAGAAAGCTGTGTCATCTGCAAACGTTGCTATAGTTGTCTCTTTTATTGTTGGCAGATCAGAGGTATATAGTACATATAAAGTTGGTCCCAGAACGCCTTGTGGTACTCCTGCTGATATGTTCTTCATTTCCGATTATTCACCATCTAGTTTAACACGAAAGTGCCGGTTAGCTATGTATAAGATTTAAGTATTTCATAGAATTGCTTTGGTAAATCTCGTTTTAATTTGTATTCCAAGCCTTTATGCCAAACTTTATCGAAAGCTTGTGCCACATCCAAAAAAATACTAGAACAAACTTTTTTTTTTCAAGTTCATCTTCAATTATGTTTGTAATCCGATGCACTTGCTCGATTGTTGAATGATTTTCTCTAAAGCCAAATTGATGAGTCGGAATAAGATCTTCAATTATTGGTTTGAGTCGCTTAAGCAGTAATTTCTCGAATATTTTTGAAATTATTCGGAGTAAGGAAATCGGTCTATACGAATTTTTGTCATTTAATGGTTTGTTTGGTTTGGGTAACATGATTACTTCAGCGACTTTCCATTGATTTGGAACGTGTTTAAGTCTGAATACTGCATTAATTATTTGAAGTAGCTTTAGTATTCCTTTTTCAGGTAGGGCTTTTATTATTTGTCCTGTAATTAAGTCATATCCTGGAGATTTTTTTGCAATTAGGTTAGTTTTGATTTCATCTTTTAATTCTTGCACTGTGACAGCAGCTATATTATAGTTGTCCACTTTATGTACTGGTGGTATGTTTTCACCTACGGTTTGTCTAGGTAGAGCCTGGAACGTGTTTTCAAGATGAGTTGCAAACAATCTTACTTTCTGCCTTACGCTTATAGCCAAAGTTCCATCATCGTTTCTAAATGGAGGCATTTGAAGTTTAGGTCGTTTTAACATTTTTGTTGCTTTCCAAAGAGAATACTCGGTATCTTTTTCCCCAGACAGGCTACTTAGGTATTTATTAATGGATTCATTTTTTATTTCTTTGATTAGCAGCTTTAGTTTGTTGGACAAAAAGTTTAGAGTAGTTTTTTATTCAGGCGCTTGATTCCTTTGCCAAGCTTTTCTTGCTTTTCGTTTTGCTGCTACCAATTCCCTAACTTCCAAGGGATAAATAACATTCATGCGTGCTTTTGTTGTATTTGATGGTGTACTACTCCACGCAGCTTGTTGTATATGATGTTGTTAAATGTTCTCTTTCTTCTTCTAGCTGTATCGGATTTTTAATTGGCACTTGGGGATTAATATTATCTAGTTTCTGAAATTTTACCCTGCAGGTTTTGTTGTTTGTTAGCCATGGTGGACTTGTTTTCTTAACAATCGTTGCACTGATCGTCATAATAACACAGGTGTGTGATCTGACATAATCCCGTCGCTGCTATATGTAATTATCGTCTATACCTTTGGTGACAAAGAAGTCTATAAGATCGGGTAATTTGTTTCTATCCGTAGGCCAATATGTTGGTTGATCTCCGGAGTGAAAATCGTAGCTGCATTGTTGTCCTGCTGCAAGCAACTCTCTTCCTTTTTTAGAGGTTGCTCTTGATCCCCAGAATGTGTTCTTTGCGTTAAAATCACCTCCTATTATGAAACAAGATCCAGGTGATTTAAAAAATGTGCAATATTCTTCCTTTAGTAGATTAAAACTTGGAGGGCTATATATTGACGATACGCTATATTCTTTGTTGTTATTTATATATACTTTTATTGTGACTATACTTGCATTAATTCTTCTTCAATTTTAAGATCTATATAATGTTTGATGCTTTCTTTAATTACCACTGACGATATTCCTCTTGCTGTTCCTGCTGGATGAATGGCATGGTAACAGCTGTAAAAATCTAATTTGACATATGAAGTTGTAGTAAAATGGGTTTCAGATATGAGGCATATATCAATTTTCTCGGAATTTAAAAAATTTCTAGTTCTGGAAGATGTTGCATTAGCCCGTTTGCATTCTAGATTACTATTCTTAATGTTTTATTTATTGCTGTTTGAGACATTTTAATAGAGAATGGATGCCATTTCATTTAGATAGGTCTGCTTGTCTAGCCTATTACTTAGGGCTTCTAGACATTTCTTTTGTTTAGCTAGTCTAATGTTAAGTGCTTCTATGCTTATTAGTATCTTTTGAAGCACGGTTGTATCCTCAGTGCTCCTTGATATAATAGATTTCGGCAATATCACTTGCGAGTAAAATTTCCGTTCTCCCGTTTCATTTGGTTTCGCTTTTTATTGACAAAAATATTGAGAAATATTTGTCAGTATTTTTATTGTTATTTTGAAAAAATTATATCAATCTGATCATTTATTTTCTTTTCAAATTAAAATATTACAGTTATACCTTCATTTATAGTTTTTAACAAAAATATAATTTTTTATTATTCTTAATGAACTTTATTCTTAACAATATTTTATCAGTATGATAAAAATGTATTCTATATGATAAATTTATCAGTTTTTTTTAAATGGTCTAACTGATCAGTTTGCTATCAAAGTGAACTTCAATCTAGATCTCTAGAACTCTGTAAGCTGGGAAATCTGTAAAATAGTGAATGCCTAAAATATATTAACAATTTAAATTTTAATAATTTGAAGCTTTAATCAAAACATACATTTTTGTTAATTGATTTGTTAATATATGTATTTAGAGTTTGGTTTTTTGTATCTGATTTCGAGTTGTTTTAGTTAATATAATTATTTCATAAATTGCTTTTACCGATTGTTTTACTATAATAATAGATGTATAGTTTTTGTTTTTTTTTGTTTATTTTCTATGCCATCTGTTTTGGGGCTCAAGGCACTCCCAACTCTTTCGCGGTTCACTTATTTACGTCCTTACCTTACGCTTTGCAGCCAAATCGACGGACGAACGGCTATGTCCGATTTACCTTACCATCTGCACATGGCCCATGGATTCTGCACTCCAACAGGGGGTTATAGTTGTGTTCATTCACACCACCGATCGTAATCGTATGGTGAAAAATCTATTTTGCATCCTGCCCTATCGGGATTCGAACCCGGTACCTCCCGCTCCAACTGATGCAACTTTAACCACTGTTCATAAGCTTTTTGTTTATTTTGTTTTTTCTGTCGTAAACTTCACAGCCGTTTTTTTTGTTTGTTAACATTTTTGACATTCGTAGTTTTTTACGGATGCGAATCATTAGCCCTGGCCCAGCTTTAATCAAATTTAGTGGCCTTCTATGACAAGCTCTGGATACTGTGATGGTATTCTATGGATACATTATGTTTTGTTATGTACCAACAGGGTAGATCATCGACATCCTAATTATAGAATTTAATTCAGTGCACATCGATGTGATGTTGTCTACCCGTCCCCAATTTAAACAATAAATTAGTTTCAAAGTTTGTATATGTCGATTAACAATGTTCTTGTCTCGCTATCTTGTTTGTAACTGCCGCATCTCAAATTCGTTGGCACAGTATCAAGAAAAGTTTGTCTCTATAATTTACTTCCAATGTACTTAATAGTCTATATATACGAACGAGAGTGAATATAGCAACAAAACTAGATCGATGTATATGTTTATACATAATAATGTAATCTGGCAGCAGAATTAAGCGAGATGAATTGGCAATTTAAGTTTGATGAAAATCAGCTTTCACAGTGTGTAAAACAACCATTAAACAACGGAAAATCAATTTCGATTGATGCCTAAAAAACGTTTCACACAATTAAATTGGTTCTAGTAGATTGTGTATGTGTGTGTGTGTCAATCTCAATCCTAATCAATCAAATCAAACTATATTTCTATATAGAGGAATGTACGCGTTGCAATATTTGATACTAAATGTAGATGCGAAACGAGAGAGATTGAATTTCATGTTTTCACGGTGATCGATTCGAATCGATACACAAACAGGCAAGAAATTGATGACGCGAAGATGGATATATATGTAAATTGAGCTGTGACGAAAAATATTTGAACGATTTATTCGTTTGGAAATACCATATAGTTGTATTCAATTAAGTGACAGATTTTGTTTTGTTCACCGTCGAACGTCGATATACGGATCGTATATTGAAACGGCATTTGCATATATAAGTGAGAATGTATAGCCGAAATATTTCAACACAGTATATAGCCAGTGGCGGTACCAGAACAGCAATTAGACTCATATTCAATCATGACTCAGTCTATATACCATTTGGATGTATATGAATGCCAAATCGATTCGTCACCGACAGCGACCTATATGCTAAGAGCAAACGATGCCTCGATTGGAGCTGAAGTTTACCTCCATATCTATACACCGAATGACATCTTTCATTCCAGCTGCAAAAAAATCCAGCAATTTTCGCTTGATAGATAATAAAAGCTCAAAATTATTCCTGTATATACTCACTGATCCATCTTGCGGTGATAATTTCACTATTTACGCCAAACACCTCTTTGAAAGAAGTGTTTGGCGTAAATAGTGTCCAACAATATATGGGCAGTTATATGAGCCCAACCTCATCCTATAGTTGGCAGATTCCAACACCAGTGCAATAATTTTGTATATCGTGCAGACGAACTGCTTTCTTCCAATATATCTATAATCTAAAATATCAAGGAGCAATAACTTCTACGCAATCTCGATTGGTGTGTGATATATCCTAAACCTTAATATAATCAGAAAACGCTTCTAGTTGAAACATTATCCAAAATATTATATTTCTAGTAATATATTGTTGCCAAAACCTACAATCTAACCAGATTGTTAGATAGTTGATTACACAAGAGAGCGGGACGGCATGATCTCCAATTTTTTTCCAAAAGGCTACGTATAGTAAAAAGAATTCATTTTACGTAGCCCTCCATTTTCTAAAATTATAGCTGATGGACCCGCAGAACACGACAACTCGTTACCTGACATTACCCTGACTGTAAAATACTAGGTAGTTTAGTTGGCCTAATTGCTTTTCCTAATATCCGATAGGGTGGATGCTCAACTGATATCTTGAAAGGACACAAAGATTGAAAGTTGTCAAGTTGCAGCTTATTAGGAACCATCCAGGTCCTAGTCGATTGTATTCTTCTCCAAATTAATTATGACCTTCCTAAAATATATACATACTCTTCTCAATGTGTGCTGAATCAATCTCATCAGACTCAAAATCGTTCAACAGCGGTTTTGGAAGCGATGTCATTATCGCTTGAGGTGTCGATGAGCTATCTATCGCATTCTTAAACTGAACTGAAATATTATAAAATATATGGTTTCCGTTTGGATTCCAACGAGCTTCTAGTTTGACCACTACACCATATAACGCATGATCTAAATTTTTGACCATTGACATGATTATATTGTGATGGGCTTCATTTGTTAAAGTGCTCGATAGTAATTGGAACTCGGATTGGAGCTGACAAATTTGTTGAACTTCTCGAGAAGCTATTTTTGGATGGGTGTTTTCAGAGTAGCTATAAAACGATATAGCCGCAAATACAGATGTTTTTACCCATTTACTCATGAAACTATCAATAAAGAAGCATCGTTGCGTAAATTTTGGAAAATGAGGACATTCCGAGCGTTGAAAAGCTTACTTACCTTCCGAATCACTTCAAGTAGCTACAACACTATTTCAGTCGCTCAAACTGAAATGAATAGCAAATCCTGATTAAGAATTGAATATATGTAATAAATGAGAAGTATGACTGACTTGTCCAAAAACTATACAAATGGCGAACTATTCAACCAACACTTTGGGTATAATTCGACTGGGATTTAGGACAAACAAAGTGACACTAGTTGCAGATATAGAGAAAATAAATCGTCAAGTGATTGAGCAGAAGATCATCGTATAATTTTCAAACTATTCTATATGGCGAGAAAACCCAGATGAGGCGTTGAAACTCTACCAGCTTACTCGGGTTACTTTTGTCCTAACGTGTTCAGTCTTTCTAGCAACTAGAACAATGCAGGAAATGGCTCAAGATTCGAAGGATGATAACTTGAAGCTCACGTGTTCATTGATTTTTACCACGTCATTATATTAAAGGAAAAGCTGACCAGTAGAATAGCAAAGGGTGGTTTAAGTCTGAGGAAGTGGATATCAAACGTAACTTTTCTATCTGACAACTCCTGTGAAATGTCTCGTTGTCTCGCTTGAATTAGAGTTGTTTTGTTTAACTAGCCATGATGCTTCAGGTTTAGCTAACCAATCTGGTCCCTTCCACCACTAAGGGAAATTGTGTAATTTCTCTGGACTCACTCTGGCACTCTGATCTCTTGGATTGTCTGACGATCTAAAGTGAGAACAACGGTTTCGTGCAAAGCTATATCTAAAATTTGACGGGTGCAAACTTGGCTTAATATTTTCTCCAACAAGCGTTTACTCTTATGGTCTTGACGTGGGTCGTAGACTTCGTCCCTTTCTTTCGAAATGATTGGTCAAATTTGTGTTTGCATGTTTCAAATACCTACCTAGTGACATTTTGGGAGTTTCTATCACCAACTTATAAATCTCGTCATTCACCGGAATCGTGTAGACGAAAATCGTTAAATCTTTCTTCCCTGAGACCATCTGGTTTTGGTTAGAATCTAATATTAGCGGATACATATCCAGTAGGTTAAGGTAATTTATCTAGATTCATTTTTGCCAAACCAAAACCACTTCTTTCGCCCGATTATAATGGTTTCGAAGACGACGAGATTTTATTTAAAATTTTTGATTAAACAATTTTACGTACGTTGAGTGGTTTTGAAAAGTGTTAACCAAAATTTATTATTATTTTCCCTTCTATAATTCCCTCACCATCTCATCCTGAGGCTTAATAAACGTCTTATAAAAATTAATCGATTATTAAGATCTTATCAACATTCTTCAAAATCTTAATTAATTGTTTGGTTTTATTTCAACAAAACACTAAATTCACTCATCAAGGTGGCAATATGATGAGTAACCACACTCTTCCGTCATTTATATAGTCGTAAACGATAAATTTCATCCGCGGTGTACACTGTAAATCATCATGTTTTTTTTTTATTATGGCAACTGTGCCCAATACAGTGGCAAATAATAAATGAGACACGCTTCAAGAATACACCGTATGTGCAATAAATATAAATTTTGTATTTATATGTTTTCAAATCATTAATTTTATTTGTGTCTTCCGATACGAGTATGTACCAAACCCCGTATAAATATATATTCTGTTTAAATTCTTACCATCGCCGTCAAAATTAAACATCGCAAGATAAACATGCAGTACATTATACACTGGTATATGTACATATTATAGTTTCGAGATAGTTGCTCCATTTTATTTATTTTTCTCCATTCAAACGATAGTTGTTGTTAATACTCTTATCTCAACATAAGCATCTTTATACCGAGTCCATTCTGTACATAGAAAAAAAAAGTATATTTTAACTGTAAAAAACAAGGAGGAAAAGTTTAAATTGAGTGAACAAGTAGCTTGAAGAAGAAGACGAGAAAGTCGTGAAAGATGAACAACGAAAAACTATGAATTTCAATCTTATCCGTAATAAAAAAAATGAAGCAAATAAGGATTAAAATTCATCTTATAAAGGGTGATAATTATATGGGTGTACTACTTAATGACACATGGCCACTCTATAATTCTACCAACAAGAAAATTTTTTCTCCACAAATCGATACGATATCAAATGACTACTATACCTAGTAGTCATTAGATATAGTAGTCATTTTAAACGAAAGCCTTCTGCTCTCGTCTGTAAATCATTTAGCAGGTTCCTTGCGATTGTCTGTCATCGGAGAGAAGCAACTTATCAAATCCTTACTCAAGTGCACTTAAACAAGTGTCAAGTTTGCTCCAAGATCGACTAAACGGTCTCGCAATAAAGATGCCTAGTGTCTTTACTCTACAGCAGGCACGATAGAACTTCTCTGCAATTGTGGATCAGAGAGTTCTAAAAGAGGTTAAAATCGGGTTGGTAATATTCTCATAGTACGAATTTCCTAAATTTCAACCGTCTATATTACATTTCAAAAATTCACAAAATGAATTGAATTGGTGCTATGAACGGTGCTATTGAACTTTAATCTGGTGATATGCAACAACCGACACTCACTCATGTCGCTCTCGTGGCAGAGAAGGAAGCGTACTTGCTCTGTCATTCGGCGGTCTCGGGTTCGATTCCCGGGGTGGTCACCATTCATCATTCGCGGTTGGGTGTTTTTAATCTGTATGTGGGTTGAACCGTGGGCCTCTAGCGACATTGAGTTCTGGAATTATTTCCACCTTCTTTAATAAAAAAAAATTAAAAAAAACACTCACTTGATTAAGTTAACCTGGTTGTAGTAAATCACCCGTGACGGGCATGAAAACGATGGTCTAGTACCACAAGCAAAAGCGCAGAAAATCGTATGATAAATCTGGTCATGCGTAATGGCTAAAATTGTCCATGGCAAGAATCTGTAATTACCTACTCCAGTCTAACGAAACCATTATATCTCTTTACAACAAAAGTCCTAAATGAACCTTTGGAGATATTTCAATAGAATGCCGTACCTCACTGGACATTTGTTTGCACTTGTTTTTAGAGGCACATCTATCAAACACTTAAATAAAATTTCAAACATAACAAAGGGTATTTTCCCCAGTCACTCAGGCTCGATTGGCATATATATAACCCTTTCCAGGCGTACAGTCTCAGCCCGAAATCTGTTTAGTATCATCAAGGTCATCAGTTGATTTTCAAATAGGAATTGTGATCGAAAGCAGTGCAGTCTATTGGAAGAGTATGAAGAGCAGAAGCATAGGAAGTGCTCTCAACAGTTTCTCTTCTCCTCCCCACACTATTCGCAGTTTGCGATGTTCCGAATTTACTTTCGAAACATGTGATTATATTCAGAGAGCAATATCTCGTGAGAATGCACAACAAGATCCTTAAAGTCCGTCTATCATAATTTATTAATCCAAAGAAGATTTTGGATAGTTCGCAAGATATGAAATTATCCCATATCTTTTGGAGCAGATTACCAAAGTTATAGTCAATTTCTCATTTAAAAGATAATGTCGTCACTCCTGAAGCGGGCGCAGGTTCCAAGAAAGTGGAAGCTGCACCCAATGGGGGAAATTTATCCATAACTTAAACATTATGTTCCAAAGATCAAGCGGTAGCAGACACACAACAATCTCATGAACTGCAGTAGATGAGATGTGAATAGCTCCTACAATACCTATAGGCAAACAGGTCTTTGAATGAGATTAAGAGATCTCCCTCCAGCCCCGTTAATTGTTCTAGATCACCAAATAAGTGCGGCAAATTAGATTAGGGATCTGATCACCGAAACGTAAGGCCAGTACTCGTTTCTGGGTTTCACGCAACAACTCAATATCGTTTCCACACAATGAGCGCTGAAGTGCAAAATATTAGAATTTTGTAACTATATCGTTAAGTTTTTTTTTTTTTTTTTAACTATATCGTACGCGTTCCAATGGATCAAGTATATTACCTCGTTATTTCATATGGTCTGGATATGAGAGGACTTGATTAGGTTGCCCGAATGAGATGTTGCAAGAAAACACTCATCCCCTTGTCACCCACCAGTATTTAGTGCAAAAGCTCAAGATAGCATATTCTCCAATATGCACCCTGCATTATGAGTATATATCCCTATGTCCAATTCACACCTACACGGAAAAAAATATTTTGATTAACATCATTATTGTAGTTTGGTAACTAGATTTTTGTGATGTTCACTAAATTTTTACTGATTTTAACTTCTTTTTGAGTGATATTGATTTAAAAGAACGTTAAGAACGTTTTCTGAAATTCATTATATACATTTTTGAAAAGTTTAGTACGTCAGAAAAAATTTGTTTATATCAGTAAAATTTGGATTGATTTTCACAATAATTCTGTAAACATCAAAAAATTTTGCTATTTATCAAATACGTTTGAACTTAACTGTCATAAATGACATGCTTTTTTTTAAAAATTGAAAATAGTTCGAGTAAACTGGAAAAATTTGTAATAGTTTCCTCCTACTCTCCGGTTTTACTGGTTTTGCATTGATCATGGTATAAAAGAGTAGGAATGCTCCCTATTTACCAATGAGACAGACATTTGGCTTATCTCACGTCGTTGTTTAAATTTACGCGATAATTGTGACATTCTCACAATGCATGAAATACTTCAAAGGTGCCTTTTGGGTTTTTGCTAGATATCAACTATAACCGTGGTCAGGGAGGAAGAAAAAGATGTTCACTGTGAAGAAGCTTAGAACACCTGGATTCTGTTGCTGAAACATTTCTAAAGGAATTAAATGAAATATAATCTTTAGTACATGGGTGGAAGAACTCTTCAGTGCACCTTATTGAAAGAGATCAAACCAAACAATATTACTGATTGATGTCATAATTTTCTATATAATCAACAAATATTTAACATCACAAACTTATTGTAAAGTGAAAAAGTTTTAACACCCACATCTCAAAATCTATTCGTAAGACATCAAAATACATAATCGGCTGTTATGAGCCCTTACTAAAACTAATATATATATGCATATATATATATATATATATATATATATATATATATATATATATATATATATATATATATATATATATATATATATATATATATATATATATATATATATATAATATATAAATATATATATATATATATATATATATATATATATATATATATATATATATATATATATATATATATATATATATATATATATATATTATATATATATATATATATACATTACATGTTATTCACCATTTGTTTTAATTGGCCATAATAAAAAAGATTTTCATCAAAATAAATACTGATTTTTACTAGTTTTTCAATGAAATTCATTAAAGATGAATTAGCTTGTAGTTATTTATTTGTATTATGACGTCACAAAAATTCAATACAAATATTTAGTGAATATCATTTGCCAGTTTTGTAATATTCACTACAGAAAAAAATCACTAAAGCAGTTTAATTTTAATCACCATTGGATCGACTGGCGCAATTTTTAATAATTATTATACTGTTTTTTGGTGATTCTCAGCCTTAATTTTTTTTCCGTGTAGATGAACATATTACTTTAAAGTATTCGCGGGTTTTATATAGTACCGACCGCATAGAAACCCACGCTTGATCGGGTCGCAGTCTCACATTCATCCATATTTTTGTTCTAAAATATGTTTGGTAAATTAGAGCATATCAGATATTTCGTTACACATTGGGTACAATATGGCCATCTCTCATTAATCGGATACCACCATTTCACCAGATGAATGTCATACCTCTCCAAATATCAAGAGCTCGAAATTAAAGAAATGCACTCCTGGTAAATGATTTGTTTTAATTCTGTGTGGCTTTTGAAAATACTTTACGGGATGGATCCTGAATAAAACTCCCTCCAGGCAATATTTGAAGGTATATACAACACGCTGAACTAACTCAGAATAGGATCTGAGCAGTACCAAACGACCTACTAATTAGTATCTTGTTCTAGAATCACGGTTAAGCTATAAGCACATGCGTATTATATTGTTAACCAGATTTTGCGCTCCAGTTCTACGGGAAATAACGACTGATGGTATAACTATATTACTGAAAGGCACAAATGACTTAACAAGTTAGTGATATGTGGCCTAACGCTTACAGTAACGTCGTAGTATTAAGAGCACACAAGTGACCAATGATCGACATTGTTATACCGTTTAAAGTGCGTCTTACACCCACAAGTTGAGTGAGGTAGCCCTATTTTAAGATATTTGAAAAAAAGATCTGTGAATTGTGATATATCGTATATACCATTACTGTTTAGTTGGGGCGGTTATAAAACTAGTGATCTCTCCTTTTGCTTATCCAGAAAATTATGAGGCCCGTATATCATACACGTCGATATGCATAAATAGACGAATCAAGTGCTGTGTGTTTCTACCTTTGCAACCTTTATTATAAGGTTGCCTGACGCCTACAGCCAGATCGAGGACGTACGGCTTCAAATCCGGCTATAGCCTTTAGTATACTGACATGGAAGATGAGTCGACTGATGAATTATTCCCTCCAACAGGAGGTCATAGATGTGCTTATTTACACCAGCGATCTTAATCACCCAATCCAACTGCCGCAGTGCTAACCATTGGTACGAAACAAGTTTTTCACATGAACTAAACAGTTCAGTTACAGTTCTTTTGCAACATAAGCCCTTCACTTTCATCTATACGATCTGAATTCCAATATTTTTACTGCACAGTTCTGATATAAAAGCTCTACTTATTGTGAGTGAGATTCTTCTGAAAAACTTAACAAACTAGAGATATCATGGAGAGCGTAGTCACAACGAGAAGGTACTTGATTGAGGATGTCCAATATTGATCGATGGATATAAAAACATCGATCGTTCCCTTAGTGATGTTTTGTGGCCATGTCTTGTGAATTTTGTAAGACTTGTGGTCGAACGAGAATAAAGAATATCTGGTTGACGTGATCATACCAGTGTTAGCATCTGAATGACGGTGAAACCAAGAGATCAGCAAAGATCAAACTGTGATCATTAAATAAAATTGAATTGTTGATAAAAGTCTTCTAGTAAAAACTGATTGAACTCAATGGGCTCTATTTAACCTTGATAGGTAAGATATGGCAAGGAAGATCAGTTGTGATGTATCGATGTTTGTCTAAGAGATATTTTGTCATAATGGCCGTGTCATGTGAAGATTGAAAGCATTGTGATCGAACCGAGAGTAAAGAACATCTCGTTGATGTTACAATCCTGGCAAGTATGGCAAGATCTCTGAAGGAGATTACTAAAAAAAAACCTGATCATTATAAGAAATGAAATTTATGATAAAAGTTTACTAGTCAAAGCTTATTGGATTCAATGTACTCCATTTAACTGGACAAAAATTAAAAAATCAGTGACATAATGGTGGCCAATACAAGGCGATTAAAAAGGTCCCACGAAACGAAGTCATGGAATAATACCGTGATAGGTAAGGTATACCTAACTTGATAGGTAAGTTATGGCAAGAAAGATCAATCGTATGAGATAAAAATATATCGAAGTTGGTCTTGGAGCTACTATCTGAAGGGTGGTAAAACGAAGAGTTCAGCAAAGAGCAAACTGATTATGAAATGAAATTACTGATAAATGCCTTCTTGGGCTCGAAGGACTAGTCAAGGCTTATTGGACTCAATGTACTCAACTTAACTTGGAAAAATTTTAAAAATCGGTAACATATTGGTGTCCAAAGTGTAGCCGAAAGTCCCACAAAGCGAAGTCATGGAATACAACCTTGCCATACCGTACCTCGAAAGGTACGGTATGGCAAGAGAGATCAAATCAGAGTATATATAATTAATTGAGTAGAGCTAATTTAGTAAATTCGCGACTTTAATCATATAATCAAAGGACAACGATACTCGGTTCAGACTCGCTATAGATACGTTTGACGTATAGAACCATCTGCACATAGCATAGCTCCCTGCCAGTCTATATAGCAATGGCATAGAAGATGCATCAGCCCATGCATTCTGAACTCCAACATAGGGAGTCGTAGACGTGTTCGTTCACATAACGCCGATCGTAATCTCCCGATCTAACTGCCGCAGTATGAACCACTGTGCTTTTCGAACGGTACCAAAAAAGTTGTTTACATGAACTTGGCAGTTGAGTTACAGTTTTGTTAGAACCTAACCACCATATAAGCGCTTCACTTTCACTAACGATACGAATTCTATTATTTTTATTTCCAAATCCGTCCAACAAATTGCAAAGAGCATAATAGTGTTCCCACTTTTAATTTTGTATCTCTTAACCACTGCAACCAAATTTTGTTGCAGGCAGCAGCTATACATCCAGTAAGATTACCGAGTCGATGATCCAGATTAACAGACAACTTGCCAAATTAGAAATGTCAACAAAAACCGTCTCGTTGGATGACTTCATTATAAGTATCAGAAATAATCAGTGGGCACTCTCAAAGTAAACTCCACCATTTAAACGTGGGAAACAAGGAACTTTAATTGGAGACTACACTCAACAGTCTTGGTATAAGAGTGTGTGAAACTCTTCTCAAAAACTCAACAAATTAGAGATATCATGGTGAATGTGGTCAAAGCAACTTAGACCTCAAGTATTGATGTCCAATATTCATCGATGTATAAAGAACTTCGATGGTTGTCTTGGAGATATTTTAACCAAATGGCAATGCCATTTTTAATATGGTAAGATGATCCGTCGAGTGGAGAAAAAAAAATTTCGTTGACGTGACAATCATGTCAGTATATTATATACCATCTGAAATATGGTGAAACGACAAAATCTTTTAGTCCAGGCTTATTAGACGCAATGGACATAACGTTGTCCAAAGTGTGACCAATGCATGACGGTGAATAAGGTCCAACAAAACGAAGTCATGGAATAATACCGTGGCATACCTTACCTTGATAGGTAGAATATTGGCAAGAAAGATCAATCCTAAGAGTAAAAAATACATCGAAGTTGGTCTTGGGGTTACTATCTGAAGGGTGATGAAACCATGAGATCAGCAAAGAGCACACTGATCATTAAATTAAATGAAATTCCTGATAAAAGTCTTATTGGACGCAATGGATTAGTCAAGGCTTATTGGACTCAACTTAAGAAAATTTAAACAGTCGGTGACATAATGATGTCCAAAGTGTGGCCAATGCATGGTAGTGAAGAAAGTCCTCTAAAGCGAAGTCATGGACAATAACCTTGCCATACCGAACCTATCGAGAAATTAAATCTTAGAGACAAATCATGCTTGTGCTAATTATTAAAATCGCAAGATTAATGAGTTCAGATGAAGCTTTTATGAGCTTTTCTCATCAACCATGATTTTATGAACCACCCTACATTTATTTTTTTATTTTTTTGATACGAAACAATCAATTATTTTGTTGTCTTTTCTGTTAAATTTCACGCGTTATAAACTTTGTTACCGTCTGGGGCTTTTCTGGTTAAGACAAAACAGGATTTCACTCTTCTCTACTCTTAACTATTTATATTTATTTTTGTAATATTATATTTCTTAATTTAGAAGCACAACGAAGAAAAAAAAAAGCATTTTCCAACAAACTTTTATTTTGTTTTTTAAACAAGAAACTATATATAATCAGATCTAAGAGCGGAGGCAGCACAACCCCATCGCAACAACAAATCAGTTTGTCGAACGAACGACTATACAGATACAAAAAAAATACAAAAAAAATTGTACGGAAAACAGATTAAACTTTTTAAATAACTTTTGTGTGTTGAATTTGTTGGTCGAACGAGTGGAGCTTTTTATACTGTCTGACTATATAGTTTGTGCTTTTTATTATATTAAAATTGATTATTATATTGGAAATGGAAGAACTAAAACTATTTACAGCAGAATGTTAAATTGTACAAAGTCATAGTGGGATTAAATCAAACTGGAGTAATTACTTAAGATGAAAACCGCACAAAGAGGGAAAACTTTTTTTTTTATTTCTTGTTTGGTTTTGAAAAAACGATTCACACACACACAAACAAATTCGAATCATAAATCAATTACAAAACGGGCAAAAGCTATAGTCTATCACGATATAAATTCATTTTGGATGAACCTAGCGAAAGCTTTCGCAATAAAATAAAATTAGTCAGGATTTAAAGAGTTTTTTTTGTTTTGAACATCCAAACGAGCTTTTACTATATATAGGAGTTCGTATGCGCGCTACTGTTAACAGTCAATTGATTCTGTTGACTTAATAATATTAAATGAATTGTTAAATTGCTGCCAATTTTATTTTATTTAAATCAATCAAAACGGGAAATGATCGAAATACGTTTGGAAAATTGAACTTTTTTCTTCTTGTTGTCGAGCTTTATACCTTTTTATATACTGTTATTTACGAGACGATTTTTGTATAACTGTTGGTGTGTGTATGTATATGTATTTATATACAAGAAAAGAAATGATGACAACAACAAATCCAAGAAGTTTAATTTTAATAATCAATCAAGTGTTATAAATCATTTTACCGATTTCATTTTTTTTTTGTGCTAAATTGGAAAACGTTTAAAATCTTGAAGTTCCTACACTCCCTAATCCAATAATGGATTATATTGATTCTGTTTATACATACATAAATGCTTTCTGTATATAATATGTCGGAATCAGATTTCATCTGTTGAATTGCTTTTTTTAAAGTGTTGATACTCTTTATACATAAAATGTTTCATCATCCGTAAACATTCGTCTATCATTTTGATTAGCTGTTTGGATTTCGATTTAGGATTTCTTCGAGCACGAGCCAACGTTTGATACCAATGTTTAATAACCAGACAATTCCAAAATCGTTCGATATTGTTTTATATAGGTTAGAGTTATCGTGATCGATAGTGAGCTGGGTGAAAAGGTGGTGTTGGGTGTTGGCTGATTACATTTGTGGTATACATACCCTTCCTCTTTCTGAAAACTTCTTCCTCTGAAACCGTCAAACAGTGCAATAGTCGATCCGCTTGGATTATAAGGTATTTGTCCCAAGATGCTTTTTTGAGAAACTGTATATCTGTTAGTTTTTAAAGCCATAGTATTTTCATGTCTCTGGTTGTAGCTTCGTGGTTAAAATGAGACATTTTCTCACTACGCCGCGATCTCCGGTTCGATTCTAGCCGTTGAAAAACTCTCCGGATGATATTAAAAGCGATTATGTGTAAAGCATTCATTAGATGCAGTCCACTGTTGGGATGTAACATCATGTACAAAACTTTTTTTTGCATTTTTTTACTATTTTGCCATCGTGAAACCAAATGTGTTAAGTGTGCTGAAAATCATCACACGACAAAATCCAATAAACAACCAGATATTGCACCTTTATGTGCTCTTTGTCAACAACAAGGACATACTGCAAATTATAAAGGATGCTATGTACCAGAACAAAATTAAAAGCCAACAAAATCATAGAACAAGCGTGGTACAGCGATTACAAACAAAAGCTGCTAAACCACAAAAAACAATTAAACCATCCACAGCTGGATTATCCTACGCGCAAACTCGGTCCAAGGTTTATTATTGAATCGGACTATAACATAAAACATACAGCTTGGGTTTCAGGCTAATTTCTTCTGGGAAAAGGAATGCTTTGTTCAATGCCATTCATGAAAACAACTGCGAATATTTTTCTCCAGAGGGCCAAAGTACTGGCCAACGGATGCAGGGAAAATTCCAGATCTACTTGATTTCTTCATCAAAAACTATTTCATCAAGTTGCACTAGAGTCGAAGGAATTAACGTCTGATCACATTCCTGTACTTTTATCACATCAGTAAACGCTTTAGTCATCAAAAAACTTGATCGCAGATTGAGATCTTTTCAGAGAAAAATTGGAAGATCTAGTTGAGCTACAAGTGAGAATTAAAAGTATTGAAAAATTGGAACAACAAACAAATAATTTCATTCAATACATTCAATTGGCCGCCAGTCAAACTACTCCAGAAATAAAGTTAAAGCGGAGATCGAAGTCAAATATCCGGCTGAAATCAGAGAACAAATCAAAGAAAGAAGAAAGCCAAGGAAAATATGGCATCTGACCAGAAATCCCGCTGACAAGACAACTTTCAATCGTTTAAGTAACAAAGTCAATATACTAATCAAAAGCTTCAAACAGGATTGCTTCGACCACTACCTAAGCGGGCTAGATCCAGAAATAAATAAGGACTACTCGCTATGGAAAGCAACCAGAAAATTTTAACGACCTGTAGTTCGAATACCACCTATAAGAAATGCTCAAGGTAGTTTGGGTTCGACAAGACAATGAAAAAGCGGAACTCTTTGCTCAACACCTAGCAACAGTGTTTCAGCCTCATGACATTCAATCCGACATTGACGTAACACCTGCTTATCAACCAAATCATTTTCCATTGATGTGATTCTAAAAGGATCACATCAATGGAAAATGCTCAAGAAATCGATAAAAGTCTGAACCAAAACAAAGCACCAGGAATTGATGAAATATCACCGGATCTGTTCAAGGAGCTTCCATGTAAAGCAATCATAATGATCACATACTTATTTAATGTCACGTATGAGATTGAGGTATGTACCCAAATGCATCAAAACGGCCAAATATGCTGAAGAAACCTGGTAAACCAGATGAAGAAGACCAATTTCATACAAAGAAAAAAAATAAGAAGACTTCTTCATCTGGTATTTCATACCACATGAAGAAGACCAATATCATACAGACCAATTTCACTGCTTCCGACTCTATCAAAGCTGTTAGAAAAACTACTACTGAAACGTCTAAAGCCAATGGTAAACGTGCCTGATTTTCAATTTGGGTTAAGGAACAACAACTCTACAATAGATCAAGTCCATCGAATAACTACGGTAATAGAGCAAGCTTTAGCAGAAAAGAAATATTGCCCCGTCGTATTTCTGGACGTATCCCAGGCCTTTGATAGGGTTTGGCACGAGGGACTGATATTCAAGAATTATTGCCAGCTGCTTGAATCATACCTTTCTGGCCGTCAATTCAGAGTCATCCATGAAAAAACATTGTCGCAGGGAAGTGTTTTGGAAACTGTCCTCTACCTTCACTACACTGGCGAACATAGCCACAACGAATAAAACATTCATCGGTACGCTTGCCGATAACCCGAAAATATGTCAGTGGACGAATCACAATCAGGGTCAGTGGAAAATCTGCAACGAGCAATGCACGTTACTTAATGGACAATTGACTGGAAAATCGTGCTTAATCAACCCACTTCGACACAAAAATAACCATCTACGCTTATACCTCAATGGAGCGCAAGTGCCACAAGCTGATTCGGCAAAATACCTTGGTCTGCATTTAGATTTAAGGCTCAACTGGAAAGATCACGTGAGACATAAAGCTGAACAGATACGATTGAAACAACGTCAAATGTACTGGTTATTGCAAAAGACTAGTCTATCAAACTATTTTCAAACCAATATGGATGTATGGCGAGCCGCTATGGGGTTGTACTCATATAAGTCTAATAGAGACATTATACAACGTAGTCAAAATACATTTCTTTGAATGATCACCAACGCTTACCGATTCGTGAGTAACCAGGAAATACGCAATGATCTAGAAATACAATTGATAGACGACGTCATCCGCGAATGTGCCATAAAACATGAGAAGAGACTTCTTACCCACACCAACGTCGAGGCCGTACAACTACTGGACAGTGTACAAACGAAGTAAGGCGGCTCCAACCACATGAGTTAACCGTATGAATATTTTATAACAAGGTGACTGGACATTGGTACAGCAGACCCAAACAAAACCTTTTTTTACATGTAAATTACATGTAAAAAACGAAAGCAGCACCAGTCGCAGTGTCATCTGTTTTAAAATGTCAAAAATTTATCAACTTTCGCTTTGCTTCAAAATCAGTAAGTTTCCCGGTCTACGTTATTAGTTGGCTACGTTAGTTGGTCTACGTTATTTTTTTCACCTTCACCCGAGTCGGTTAAAATGATTTTTAAAATAAACATGTTAGTAATTTTAATTTAAATCAAAAATTATTGTGACATTCAGCAATCGCAAAAATGGTACACAGTTAATTATTTCACAAATTAGTAAAGTAGTAAGAATATTAGTTAACAGATGGCGCTTCAGTTTTTTTTTTTTTACAAAAAAACATATTTTACGTTTTTTACATTTAGAATGTCAAATATAACTTCATGTAAATTACACGTTTTTTACATGTAAAAAACCATGTAAACTACATCGTGTAATTTACACGCCAAACAGTGCCCTAGTCCTTTCTGTACAATACTTTCTCGAAGATTGGGGCTACATCCTAGAAGATATTAGACCATATTGTTTAGAACCATTGTTTTAAAGAGCACTCTAAAAAGGCATTATGAATACTGCGTGTCTAATTAGGTCGTAATCAGGAGATTTTTTTATGTTGTTGTTATCTAAGCTCTTGTACGAGAGTAAAGTTTATCCTAAAGCTGTCTTAGCTTTTAATTTTGAGTAACTTATATTTTTCATATACTTGTACTCTTGACTAAACCTATTAAATATTTCTCCTTGTCCAACAAAACTAATAATAAAAATAATCTGTGGCTTAGAGGCCGTAAACGGCCCTTACCGCGTCTCAACTGAGACCTTACGATTACGAACCAATTTTAACGATTGATGCACATTGTAGGTGGTCAACCCAACAAATGTTTTTACACACAACCGCATTTGTATGTCATCCGGTGGCATGTTAATTTTTGGTCAGCGGCGAGAATCGAACTCGAGACCGCAGCGTGATGAGAAACTCTCTTAACCATTAAGCTACGACCGGCGACAAAACTTAAAAACACTGAAATGTTTCATATTAATAATCTACCAGGTAATTCAAATAATTATAAAATTGGTCCAATAGCTAAACCCAACTCAAGAACCATATTTTTGATCAGATAGCAATTCTCATTCCATACTTCTAGTGTATAACAGTTCGTTTGAATATTTAGGGGATACGACCCTTAGGACATCGATGTGTTTTATATTGAACTTGAAAACTTTATAATTATTTCAATTTCAAGGTCAATATGAAATGTACTTGCAAATGAAACATCAATGTCCTAAGGGTTGTATCCCCTAAATAATTCGTTTTAATTATATTAGTTGCTTTCCAATCGATGGACCACTAGTACCCGCTAGTGAACCGATAGAAGTTCGTTGCCTGTCTTTGCTAAATTTACTATGGATTATTAAGTAAAGACTTCACAAGCGGGTACTAGCGGTTGATCGATTGCAAAGCAACTATTAGAACAATTTTCCGTTAATTTCCGTTAATAATTTGTCCTAGAATTGTTTTTGCAAGTTTAGGATAAAATATGGACATACATACGCGAATACTCTTGGTGTTTTGCATAGTCGTATATGCCTTAATCCGCTGTTAGTCTCGGAATGAGCTGCATATAATTCTTAGGTTCGTCCAAGTTCTTCCATCATTTTTGATAAGAGGTGCCTGTATATTTTTTTTGCTGCTTAAGTCTCGTTGAACTTTGTGATGTTTGTTACTCTGCCACATTTGCAAAAAGTCATCCCAATTTGCTACGCTTTTTGCAAATCTTGGTTGGCATTATCATCTAATGTCGATCTCATCTAGAATAATCACTCTGGTGGTATATTGGTTGTACAATGATGATACAAACTGTTTTCATTGGCTATTTCTGTGTGTTAGTTCACATTTAAGGTTAAGTTTTACATTCGTATGCGAATACGTGCGTAGTTTTTAGTACCAAATTTCGTCATACCTGCACTGGTTTATCTAAAAACTCATCTTTCCACCTTAAAGGAAGGCTTACAAGAGACGGTTTTAATATAATCACCCCAACGAGACCATCTGCCTTTTTAAACCTTACTATAGCTTACATTTTAATTGTTGATGGTTTTCATCCGATCTTCTCAATGGGCGAGCAAATATGTTTTTTTCGTCGATGGACTAAATGTCCTAGCATCAGTACACTAAGCTTTGGCATTGATGGTAGTTGATGCTTATATGAATGACAGTTCGAATTGTTACAATTTACGTGGTACTATTGTATAAAGCTCTTAAAAGATTTTACAGCCACGCTTACTGAGCTTATAAAACGGTGTAATTCGAAACACCTTTGTCGCTTATCTTCGTTCATTTGTCTGTCCATATTTCCACAAATGTTTATTAGATCTTCGTATAATTGTCCAAGCCTCTTGACTACATGATTACAACTAAGACTTTCCTCAAATCAGAGCACTTCAGCGTCAAAAAAAAAACATCAACCCGAGACTAGTCGGTTAAAGTACCCGTTTCGATTTAGAACACCTTTCACATCACAAAGAGAGAACACATCGGCTATCATAGCGCTATATATTTTGTAAAAATCACATTTTATCGTCTCATGACATCTTGTGGTCAAACAGATGGATAATCAACTGTGGTATAAATGATGCTTAATACCAACGTCTCTTTTATGATTGGTAACATCGTCTGTATCATACCGCAACTAGTTAAGCTCTCATCAGGCTATTAACCCTGTTCAAAATCCGTTGATAAAACAATGTTCGGCAATGAATGGTAAAAACCACATATATCTAACGCTTAATCTAGAATGATAAAAAATGTGCAGAAATCCGACAGATCACTTCTGGGTGAATTATATCTGTTGGCCTAACTGTTCACGTTAGTAATCAGTGTATTATCAAATAAATAGTTATTCAACAGCATTATTCATTTCAAAATTATTGGAGCTCAAGAAGATGTTAGATCAATCGGTCTGAATCTATGTGGTTTAATTTCATGCACGATAACAGGAACATGGCGTTAAATTCGTAGATACCACCTTTCGTATACTTATCCGTCAAAATCCTGCACTCGCACATCCAAACATAACCACAGGTCTGACCGACTCTTCGTATAATTAACGGTTATCCGTATTTGCAAGATATTTATATATATATATATATATATATATATATATATATATATATATATATATATATATATATATATATATATATATATATATATATATATATATATATATATATATATATATATATATTATATATATATATATATATATTATATATATATATATATATATATATATATATATATATATATATATATATATATATATATATATATAGTGCAAGAACTGACCGATTTGAACGAAACGCTTCTTTGATAGTCACCGATAATTTTCTCTGCCAGAGAAGTTACTCTTCCGCCAGAGAAGTTAATCTTCCGCCAGAGAGGTAATTTTTCGCATTTTACCTCGCAAGCGACCACCCTTCTTGGATATTGAACATAACGCGGCCACTTTCAATATTCTTCAGGCATAACTTCAAAAGCTCTGAATTAATGCAATAATCTCCAGGTGAACGATCTTTCTTGAGTCCTTGCATGGGTATGTTTAAAATCTGCGTTGGATCCTCAATAAGAGCATTTAAATAAAGCTTGGTATAAACATTAAGTTTCTCATCTTGAAGTCTTAAAGACCATAGCATTCCATTTTTCGTACTTTTTCTGCGTTATTGGCTATATTATTCGTTGCTTAACCGCAAGGCCACATTGTGTAGTAATTATTATTATTATTATTTTTTTTTTTTATATTAAGCTTTAATTGGGTGCAGGGTGGACTTTTAGACAGTCCTAGCTCCTTGTAACTGTCAGAGCTCCTGCACCCAACGCGCGGTCCTTCAAGTAAAGGTTGATAGCTGCCTTAAACTTGTGCATTTTATAATCCAACGGAAACTGAAAACCGGATAACGAATTCCACTTCCTGGATGTTCGATGAATGAATTCGCGCTTTGTACCTTCAGTTCGAGGTTTCGGCAGCTTCACCGTAAACCTATGCGCATTGACCGTTCCTCATGTTACCCGTCCTGGCGTAACTAATGGTGGTATTTTCTCCTTTAATTCTGCAGAACATTTACCATTTAGTAATCTATAGAACACGCAGAGTTCTGCAACATCTCTGCGGTGCTGTAGGCTGTCTAGATCTTTCGTAAGTCTGGAGTTTCGTATTATTCGTATGGCACGCCGCTGAACTCTATCCAGCAACTGGCGAGCAGTGCCATATGCTCCACCCCAAACTTGACAGCAATATTCTATACACGGTCTAATAAAGGTTTTATATATCTGGAGAACCTGATGCGATTTAAAAAACCGTCTGCATCTATTGAGGAACCCGAGTTTACGGAAGCTGATTTGGCCAATGCGATAATGTGTTCATTCCATTTTAAATTGTTACTAATTTGAACACCAAGCAGACGAATTGAGTCACAACCCACGAGAACGTGGCCTTTTACCACAAAAAGGGTATTCGTTGCGACTTCTTTTACGCGAGAACGTGCATATTTCTGTTTTTTTTCTCGTTAAATTTGACCTGATTTTTAATTCCCCACTCAAAAATTGTACTCAAATCGGAATTAAGCGAAGTGACAACTTCCAGCCGTTTACCGTTTAACTCTGAAGGAGTAGGCTCGACCTCGAATGAAATAGAAGAGTGCAATGTTGCATCATCGGCAAAACTGTGGATAGGGTTCACAGTGCTATCCAACAAGTCATTAATGTATAACAAAAACAAAGTTGGTGACAAAACTGATCCCTGAGGGACTCCGGCATTTGGGGAGTGTGTCGTTAATGATCTCCCATTTAGCACAACGTTGATCTTTCGGTCTTTGAGAAAGCTTTTTATCCACTTGATGGTCATCGAATCTAAGCCGTATGCCACAAGTTTACAAATGAGATTCTCATGCCAAACCTTGTCAAAAGCCTTGGATATATCCAAAGCGATTGCAAAGGCTTCTCCATGGTGCTCATGGGCGAGATTCCATTTGTTTGTAACATACGTCAAAAGATCGGTTGTGGAGCGACTTTCACGGAAGCCATATTATTTATCTGAAATTATTTTATTAATCTCAAGATAATTCACCAGTTGTTGGTTAATGCATTTCTCAAAAACTTTAGCCACGGCTGACACAATTGATATTGGCTGGTAGTTTGAAGGGTCAATTTTATCACAACCACGTTTAAGGACCGGTTGCACCATCGCACTCTTCCACGCGTTCGGGTATTTACCTTGCTTATAAGAAAGGAGAAAAATTTTAGTTAATATTGGAGCCAAGTCACTGGCAAACTCCTTCAATATTCGAACAGGAATTCCGTCAGGTCCAGTGGCCTTATTTATGTCCATTGTCTTCAGGTTTCTGAAGACAATTTCCTCCTAGATGTTGACAGGATCCATTTCGGTACCACAATACGGAATTGACGGAGGTGCAACTCCATCGGGGACAACTAAGGTCGAGTTCGAAGTGAAGACGTTTGCCAGTAAGTTGGCCTGCAAATATAGATCCACCACCAAAGCACCGTCTGCACATTTCATTGCTGAAATAGATGTTCTAGAAATATTGGCAACCGATGCGACCATCTGGCAAAAGTTGCGATCGGAGATTTTCAACTCGGAAGCCTTAGCGGCTTTCGTGTTGTCAGCTCTTTTCGCTTCCTTAGCAAAGATTTTTTACAGTTGTTACGTGTGGCCTTATATATTTCAAACGAAATTTCGTTGCGCTTATATTTCTTGTGAGCAGATTTATTTTGTCTGGCGGCTTCTTTTGAAAAAATTTTAAAATTAGGATTAGGATTGGAAAAGGATGATGGGATATATTTACTCATTCCATGTAGAATGTTTCGGTGAAATTGGAAACGGCGTCGTCTATTTGATTGTTATAAAAACAATGGCTCTCCCACGGGAAATGTTGAAAAAATGACGGTAACCCATCATTGTCAGCCTCGTTAAAATGCCATATAGACGCCTTGGCTGCTGTCTAAATTCTGGTGGTGTTGCGACAGAAATTTTTACTGTTATCAGGTTGTGGTCAGAATTTCCAATTCCAGCCTCGACACGCGCTTCCATGAATGCGGAATTGTTGTAAGACAAAGATCCAGAATATGACTCCTTGTAGAATTTTGACATTCAAATGTGGAATCACTAACAATCTGCGTAAGGTCATCCGAAACAGCAAGCCACTCCGTCTGACGCCCGGCACAGTTCGTATTTTGGTTATTCAACCATTCTTTATGGTGGGCATTAAAGTCACCAACCATAATTAATTCGCAGTAGGGATGTTGATTGCGAATGTCATCACATTTGTCTGACAAAACTTCGAAGAAATTCATGGTTTCTGAATCCGTTTGGTTGGGGGATCTATGTAAACTAATTAAAAAAAGGATTTTATTAGGAAGGGATATTTTAAGTACAATAGTTTGAGCGGTCTTTGAGAAAATTTCGTACTTCTGATGTCGAGCGTACGGTATGTGGTTTTTAATGAATATGCACACTCCACGTTGCAACTCGAACGCTTGTTCGAACTGGTAGCGCTTGAAGTAGAATTCATTCTCGTAGATGTTATGAGATACTTTTAGACGTTAGCACTAATATGTCGGGCCTGCGTGATTCGAGATGTTGATGTGCGCAGTTTTTATTAGTTACGAGTGCACGGACATTGGCAAAATGGATGGTAAGGCTATCAATATTATCAATATATTACGAGGATTATGCCTCGCCCCGCGATCTGAAGAGGCATTTTTCGGGGATTTTTTAATTTTACTACTCATTGTAAAACGAAACATTTTTGTGCGCAAAAATGCGTAAAACCGTCCCAACAAAAAATAAAAATTGAAATGATTAAAATTGAATTGCATGGGTATGTTGAAAATCTCGTCAATGAGAGCGTTGTATCCTCAATAAGAGCGTTTAAATAAAACTTGTTATGAACATTAAGTTTCTCATCCTTCGAAGAATAACGTTCATTGCTAAGTTATTGAAGTCTCTTAACCGCAAGACCACATTGTGTAGTAATTAGTGCATTGGGACACATGGTCTTCACCACTTTTAGGTTTCTTGGACAACCATGAGCTTATAGCGCCGAGTTGTTAATAGTCTTTGCTAACATTAATGTTGTTGTAGTTCGCTATAGGCCAGTTCCGTATATGTACGCTCAGTCGTGATGCGACAGTTCTAGCGAATTACAAGAACACAACTCGAAATATCGATTTATTTGATTGTGGCGTTAATACGAATGAATTATTTTCGGTACTTACTTGGAGCGCCACAAGCTCTATATCCAATACTCTTTCACGCACAAGACAAGACCGTCAAACGGCTCAGGTTATCTAAGTAATTGTATACGCTCTACGTACCGATCCTTAATGACGTGCCAGATTTTTAAGCGCGGTTCGGTTTTAAAACTTGAATTTTTTAAGAATGTGGGTCGTCCCAGTGATCCAACTAGATTTTGTGGTCGTATAAACTATGATACGTGGTGGAATTATGTTTTGTTCACCCCCTGGACTATTTTATTGCAGAAGGGGCAATAAAATAGCACAATTGCATATTTTAGTAGATTAGAAATTTGATTGTCTTATGCTAACAGTTTATTTACGATAAACCAGGTGTCTCTAACTGGGTCGTTCCTTCCTTACTAACATACCTATCTATCAATCAATGAAGTCATGTAAACCACAAATTTGAGGGATTCGTAAGATTCAAGTATCTTTGATCTCTTATTACTTATGCGATAATAGTATCGGAGATGATATCATGGTACCTCACTCATTCAAACCTCACACTAGCATCATAATATATATTTTCTCTAGTTTCATCTCGACGTTAAGATGAGACATAAATTTCACATCGGGTAACAAATATCACTACACCTTGCCCACGCCTTACTCACCACCAACTTTTTAGTGTACATAATAAGAGCCAAATAAATCTTATTTGTTTTTCCAGCCATCACAAAATCAATGAAAATAAAATTTATCACAATACATATACAGATATTTTCCAATTTGAAATCAATAAAATGAAAAAAGCCAACGGAAAAATATACTTGTTGGTGAGAAAATGTATAAGAAACACAGTTATAGACACTCATATGTACATATATAGTGGAAAGCAAAGCAACTCAACAAATCTCAGACAAAAACCATTTCCCTGCCACTCTATATATACGAGTATATATATGAATCTGTATGTATGGATGTGTGTGTGTGTGTTTTTTTCTTTGTGTGCGGTTCGAGCTTTTTATTATTATTGTTATTTTTGTTTTTGTGTTTGCGCTGGCTTTAAGATTTATGTTTCACATGGGAAATACATTTTTAATATAGATTTTCTTCAATTTTTTTTTCCAGAACTTAAAAAAAATAATTCGGGGAAATCTCAGTACAGCCGAAAAATAATAATAAAATATGTACGGGGGAGAATCTGGAAAACAAAATAAAAAATCTGATATATCATACACATGTATGAGAGCAACCTAATGTTTGTTGTTACATACATATATATATACACAACTCGTATAGGTGAAGTTAAATCACAAAAGTTTATTTATTGCGATTAAGAAGCAGAAGTACAAGACGAAGATGCAGCAGAGTTGTTTTTCATCTGCGAATGTTCATATTATGAATTCAATCTGATATATGTATATACTGTAGAATTATTATACTAATATGTTTAGTATTCACTAGACTTGAAAACAAAAATTTGAATTGAATTCGCGAGACTACAAAGGAATCGCGACGACGTTGTCATACACAAAATCGAACAAGTATGGTTGAATTGGAAATACGTGTTTTCGATTGTGATTTTGCATGCATCTTAATTCATGATATTGTATTCTACCTTACAAGCATTTGTAAGCTAGAACGATAGTTGGATTGTTGAGGCTTCACACTTGGACAATTTTGAGAAGACATTCTTTTAACAATGTTAGAAAATACTAGACGATCAAAAGATATGAGGACGAGAAACTACTATAGTGATTTACAAAACTGACTGGTAATAATTCGCGATAGTTCGACAGAACAAACTGTTTAGTCTGAAGAACGAACTAAAAAGATATTTTTTTACGCTATAGGTACGATTTACGTAGAACCATCTGCGCATTGCATAGCTCCATGCCAGCCTATACACTCAAAAACTTGGGTCAAAAACACCAAAACTAGGCCAATTTAACCAAAATCTTGGTATTTTTCAACCACCAAATGCTTTAGTAAAACAAATAACTAAAATCTTCGTTAAAATAATTTTTAATTTTAAATAACCAAACTTTAGTTATTAATATAAAACATTTAGTTACTTTAACCAAAAGTATTTGGTTATTTTTTAAATATAAAAAAAATAATTATTTTTAATAACCAAATAACAAAGTTAAATTAACCAAAAAAAGTTTGGCGAAAATTTAACAAACGAACCCGGTCAATTATCATCATCAATCAGTGTTTTTAAACATTGTCCACTTCCTGTAACCCATATTCGAGATAAACCATCGTAAGTAGACGTTCGCGTTTGAAATGGACCGCATAAAAACAGGATCTGAATGGGCCGGAAGTGTCTTTAAACATTTAGCCGTTCGTGCATCCCATACTCGTACCCACTTGTCGAAACTGCCGTAACATTTAAAATTACGACAAAATCATAGTTAATTGTGCCCCTCTCCATAGTTAATTGTGTCTTAAGATATTTGCCAGAGCTTTATTCCCATATTTTAGTGTTTTGTCATCACTCGCCGATACAAGTTGCCGATTGATACTTGGCCATACAACATCGCTTATGCCCAATTTGTGGGCTCTCCAAATGTTTATTAATTTATCCGCTGTAGAGCTAGCCAAACATTCACCGTTAAAGCTTAATTCAACGGCTGAAACGGTTCGTATGACAGGTTAATGTAAATTTGAGTGTATATAGTTTAGTTTCTAAAATTCGTAATCAATACTGGAATCGTAAATTAATAGTGGAATTGTTATTGACTATTTTATGGTGGTAACTCACACAACTGACAATGCTGAAGCTTTGATTGATGATTTCGTTGATAATTATTCAGATTAGATGTTTGGCATTTGATTCGGCCAACTATGAACTGGTGGTCCCAATTTGCTTAAATAAATTATTTTTGTCCAGCTACAATTGAAATGGTGTCTGAAATAGAAAGTACAATATTAAAATCAAATATTAATAGGCAAAAAAAAACTACATACCTGTGCCTGGTTGGTCAGGGATACCTCGGTCCATGTATCCAATCCCGTCCTTTCCTTATAGGTACTAACCTGTAAAAGTGATGAAAGGCGGAAAGGGGCTTTTTTTAACTGGTGTTTAAGCTGAAGAGTGTAAGTGAAAAAAAACGAACAAGAGAAGAGAAAAATAAAAAATTGCCACGGGGTCTCGAGTCAACAAAGGGTAAATAAGAAGCAAGTCGTCCGAGTGGTGGCCATTAAACAACACAAGCAGTGAAGGGGTTCCAGCCAAGCCACGTGGATCAAATCGATCATCGAGTGGAACGAGAGCGACCGTTGTGCAGGGTCGACTTCGAGAGGTAGTCGTACACATGGAAGAACAGGTTAGTGCCATTTGCATTTGTCCCCTTCCAAATCCTTAATGTAACAAGCTCCATGTCTTAGCAGCATAACTTCCCAATTGTTACACCTAGCCCAACCGTAGTGAGCTGGCTACATTCTTGCGCGCAGACTGGCGCCCAAAACTAAAGTAAATTTTTCTGCTAGTTGGGAAGGTGGAGGAAGCGAAAGGAGAGAGAACGGCTCAAATCAAGGGATCATAAAAAAAAGAAATATGTTTATATATAGTGAATGAAAATATAGTGTCAAAAAAAAGAGAAAAGGAATATTTTTTATTTGCTCACTCGCACGTCACACAATTGAACAATATTTTCAAAATGTGAGTCAAGCTCAATCTTATTGGAACTAAAAACTAAAACATTGCTTACCAAATAAATCCAGATACAACCCTCAATTTTTTGATTCATTATAAAATTGATTATTTATTTTTGGAGTATCTTCTAAATATGAGAAGCACAAACGTGTTTTAACAAAAAAAAAACAACAGAATCTGACATGTAAAATTGCATTTCTAATAAAATCCCGTTTTCTAGAAACCAAGAATTTTGTTGATTCGAACAAAATATTTGGTTAAAACAAACAAATGTTGGTGAAAAATACTGTTACTTTAACCAAGGTTGATTTTACCAAAATTGTTTTAAAATTACTCTGACAAATAATTATTGTTTGGTCAATGTTACTAAAAACATAGTTTACACTGCAAAATTGTTAGGTCAAAACAACTAACTAATGAAAAAACTTAACTTTGTTATTTTAAATATATTTTTAGGTTGTTTAACTATTTTTTTTTAGATAATTTAACCATATTCTCGTACACATTTTGTTAACTAAACTTTGATCTATTATTGCTTTAACAAAGTAGCAAATTTTTATTTTTTAAATTAAAGTAGCGAATTGGTGAATATAACCAATAAAACTAGTGTTAAAGTAACCAAATTATATTACTAGGACTTTCGACATAATATTTTTTCTGAGTATAGTACTGACATGGAAGATGGGTCGTAGATGTGTTTATTAACACCACCGATCATAATCAGATGATGAAAAATCCCTTTTTGCATCCTGTCCCTATCGGGATTCGAACCCTCCTGCTCCAACTGTCACAGCCTTAACCACTAAGCCACCTGGGCGGGAAACTAAAAGAATGTTAAGAATTAAATGAGTATAATGTTTGTTCCAATGTTTTTGTTTTGTTAAATGGAACGATATAGTCTAGGTAAGTTTTGATAGTCTCTACACTAACTTTACGAACCATCACATTATTTTGACAAAAAACACTCGAAAGTAACAAGTTTTTTGGTATACAAATAACTTATAATAACTAAAGAGAAATCGCATCGATATTATGCACCAACATGATAAAATTCCGGAGAAGATTAAAAGATGGCACTAGTAGTAGTTGAACGAAATGTTTGCATTTTTTAACTGCAGTTTTTTATATTCAACGAATTATTAACGAAACCAAAATTTGAAATCGAAATAAAAAATTTATTTTTATAATCGAAATTGGAAACTTTTGAAGTAAATGGACAATATTTATAAATAATAATAAATAAATAAAACAACATTTGTTTTTCTTTTTAAATTATGTCATTTCATTAAAAAATTACTTCGCGTGCCATCTATTGTTCTCGTTTAAACGTATTGGTATGCCATCTAGAAACGTTCTCCGAAACTTGTATTTAACGAAATCATGCTGTCGTTACTATGAAAATTGACACGATTTTCCTTATAGTAGTATAAGTTAATTGTTGGTATACCACTCAATATAGGTTAGGTTAAACCACAATGCATCCTCACACACTCTAGTCGCAAAAGACGATATCTTGTTAATTTGTTCAAAATGGTTGCGTGGCAGCTAAAAATGGAGGAGTTATTGAAATGTCTTTTGCGAGTAGTTGTGATCCATTGTAGCAATAGGGCTCTCAAGCATAAAAGCGGTGATGAATGCACATGTGTGAGAGTTAGTATGAAGTTCCACAAAAGTTCAGTTTCGGTCCTACGCTCTATATTGTGATATTTGATGCTACAATTGCACTAAAAATCGGAGACATTTGTAACAGAACGATACGACACATTTAAGATAAATTAACTTTTGCTGGTCTGAAATTAGCAGAAAATAAGACAGTAACAGTCCTTATCACCAACAGGAAAAATTTAGTCGAACATAACGTTATAGAATGTAGCCGAGAACATATTCACGCAACCGGCTATTAGGTAACTAGGGGTAATGATTAATGCTAGACTGTCATATAACATACATGCTGTAGCGTTGCTTGGTATGGTATGCTAAATCGGTTAAACAACGCCACCAAGCAAGCTCGAATTGTAGTATCTTTTGTTTTAATCAACTCCCACATCCAGTTAATGCCCTCATCCATCTCCTAAGACATTACGTTCCCGCCACACTGAGTTCACCTGATAGCATCGAAAATAAAAATAAAAAAAACAAAACAAAACAAATGTCGATGTTGGGCTTAAGCCAGTATGTTAACCATTTTTATATTTTCCATTAAAAAAAATGCTTACCAGGGGGGCAAAACGAGAGCCGTGATGGTCAGCGGAAAAAACTGGAGAGAGGCATTATAATTTGGGCCGTCAAAGTGGACGACGAAAAAAACACAAAACGAGAGGAACAAATAAGAAGATAGAAAAGTGAAAAGTTGGATGACGGTCAGAAAATATTTCCGTATCCAGACTGTTTTGTAATATTTTTTCTATCGCTAAAATCTTATTATATAGGGTAATGTCATATAATGTAATAAATGCGAATATGTAATGTCTTAGTTTTGATGTTTTTTTTCTTCTTTCGTTTGGATTTATTTGCGTTTTGACGACTGCAATAGTCAAATTATTTGTGAAATGTGTTTGGAGTGTGATAATAGTCCCAATAAATAAAACAATAAATACGTTTATGAACTACTGTGGTTGTTTAGTGGAGACAGAATATGAATATACATATTAACACGAAGTAGCAGACAGTAATGGTGTCTATGTGCTGAAGCAATCGAGACAACGTGTCAGCAGAGAGGTACACGCAGAACTGCAATACAGATAAGCCTTCCATTAAGTTATAGCTTTCCCACTTTCTCACTCCCGATCCCAAATTATCTTTCTGATCTGGTGGTATTTTTGGAACCCCGCCCGAGTCCACTCGCTCATATACAAGAGCGGACATAGATGCTGGTAGAACGGCGCCCAACTTCGAGTTTTATATTAGTTGTCTACCCAAACCACAAACAACGCGGAACTGCACGTTACAATTTGGCACCCAACGTGGGGCCCGATTTTGTTTAGTACGGTGAAAAATAATAAGTTAAGAAGTTCATTTTGGGAGAGGAGGAAATTTTCAAAAGGTTTCTTGGTGAAAAATTAAAAAACAAATCACGTGATTCAATTTGAGACGTGGTTGTCTCGGCAACATAACGGCCCAGCCAACCCCGTTTATTGACACGCGAGTAGAAGCGTGGTGTGAACGAAAGTTAGCAATAGTTGGTCGGAATTGTTTAGGGTCATTGTGTAAAAGTGGTTATACTGTTTCCTGGTCTGGTCTATTTAGTGAGTAACGTCATCCTATAATATTAATTAAGTTTCTGTTATTTATGGTTTTGTTCTCACTCGGGTTTATGATTGGTAGTACGTGTGAATAAGACCAATCACTTAATCGTTTTAGATTTAATTTTTTTTTTGTGATTAGTTATTGCAGAACCGTTCTGTCAATGGAAGCTGTGACAGGATTACAGAAAGAGATTAAGTCAGCAATGTTGAAACTCGATGATCAAATGGAACTGAAAATAAAAGGGAGCATCAGACATTATTAGGATCGAGCTTATCGTTGCATGGGAGATGATGATGAAAAAGAGGCTATCCTTTATTGAATGGTAAAGTGTATTCGAAGAACCGTTCGAAATTCCATGGAATAGGCAGCTTCTTCGAATAATGTTATTTCACAGCAAGGAGCAGCAAATAAAACCAATGTAGGTTTGGAAGCTGGTAGAGGTAGAGGTCGGAAATCTATTGCTTCGGTAATTGCTGATTTCCCTTTGGACAAGGACACTCCAGGATATAATATAATGGGAAAACAACCGGCAGCATCATCGCTACAGAAGCCAAGCCATTCAACAATACATCATATAAAGATCCAGAATTAATGAGGTTGATGCAAAATTGTCGATCATCGAGCTCTGTCAATGAATGGAGTCGAGCAGGAAGTGTTAACAAAGATCATGGCCCCAATCAACAGTATTACGTTTAAAAACAACGAGTGGCATTAGAAAAATGGCCAATCCGGTTCAAATGTGATAATAGTCCTAGTCTGGGAGATTTCTTAGGAAAAATCGAGATGTATGCCCAAGCAGAGGGGATAACGATGAGTAAGGTTACATCTACCCTGATGTATATGGTGCACCAATATGGACTAATTCATTGCAACACACGATATTATACCTCCCATAGAAAAAATGGCTTTTGAAAAAACCGAGTGAGACTATAATACGGTAACAGACACAATGGGATGACTCAACCAAAGACCAATATATTTATTGGCAGATCCCATTGATCGAGCCATGGCTACACAGACAACAATGGATGTATTAGAGTTTTCAAATTATCCAGAAACCATGGTCTTTGCGCTTAATGAATAGAAACATTAGAAACCGCGTGTTCTTTGAGTGTCCACGTTTTAACAAGGCCAGAAAAATATCGGTGTATCTGGTCATCATCGAACTCCAGAAAATGTTGTGGGTTTACGCCGGAGTCAGAAAAAAGACAGAATGCTGGGAGCGACACTATCGCGGATTGGAAGTAGTTGCAGAATAAGAGGCATGTTTAAGCTGAACTTACTGCTACCTAGGGGAAGTCCGTTGGGGCCGAGCGTTAAGGAAACTGGGTTTAAGTATTTTAGCTTTAGTATCCGTCGTTATATCGTTATAGTATCCGTTTCATTGAAGGTAAAAAAACGAAACAAAAAACACACTCAGACTATTGTGCTGCCACTGATCCTCCTTATTCAGTAGACCAATTGGAGCTTCGATAGAAATATTTCTACTTTCGAGTTACAAAAGGCAGTTCATCACGTATCTACCAAAATCAAAATACCAATACTGTACGCTAGTACAAGTTAAAGTGTTTGTTCAACAATCGTCCGTCAAGATTTTATCCATCTTCTTAAATGTCAATCTTCATCATGTTTCAATCCGTCTACAACGTCTTCAATGCAAACATATTCACATTTGGCGCCCCCTATAGAGTTTTAATTTACTGTATCTATCCGCCCAGGCTTTACTGATAATCACTTAACTACACAATTATCTGCTTCAGTAAGACCTCTACGTATAGAGATGTCCGCAGGGAGCAGAAAAAATACAGAACTTGTAACGCTCGACTTTAGACAACATCTAACATCTAGACCACTCTGTGACTTTTTCGTATTTACTTGTAAGTTTCTTTACCATGGGGTGGCCACCACATGCAAACTTTAACCATGAGTAACGACCTTACTACGATAGTAAAAAATCCACGTGTGAGCTCCAGTTTCAAAGAATAAATATTCTCAACAGTGCCTACCAAAAACTTTGGCTTACAGCAAACACACTCAATCAATAAAAACTTTGCAGAAAAGTTACCAAAAGTTCCTATGAGAGTTATACAATACATTAGTTTTTGAAGGATAAGCAACTACATAGTTTCGGCACTCATAGGCTAGTTAGGTATATGGCATTCGTAAACGAACGCTCTCTATGCCCCATCTCTCCTGGTACAGACAATTAAAGTAAATATCAATATCTCGTCTTAAGTAATCACATCGTTACGACTCACTCAGGCCCCAAAAAAGAGGAAGATTACACAACGGGCTTTATTAGATCCGCGCAGTTACATGAGGATTCGAGTGAAGCCTGACTTTATTCAGACCACAAAGTCAACTATATACGTTCCTCAAATCAATGTACCCGATGTCTTAATATTATGCACTATAGTTCAAAGTTTATGTATATACGCTTAAAAGTCTTAGGTCGGGAGCCTAAACAAAAAATTTTGCTGCATAAACTGAAAAGCTACCCAGGTCTTATATAGCACTTTTCTTGTTTGTATCAGATAAAGATGTGGTGTGTACCACCTCGTCAATCAGAAAGTCAGAAAACAAAAATCACTTCTAACAAATATTTTGCTCATCAATTTGATCATAAAGGCTATTTGTTTCAAGATGGCGCTTTTATGTTCATTTCACAATAATTGATTTAACAATTTACTTTAAAGGCTCCATCGCAACCAGCAGCAAGACCGCGTGTGGTTAAAAGTAAACAACAATTGCTACAATTGATCGCCTACCTTATTGCTTACAGACCTAGCTCCCTGGATCGCTTCCTCTTCTCTGCATTTCTAACGCTTGTATAACCAAGCTCGAAGATGAATCAAATCAAATTGTGATTTTACTTGTCGATGGAGATTATGATTAGATGACCCTAGCAGGTGATGACACAACGCTAGTTCTGCCCAGTGCTCTGAATGTCAAAGTGATTGTCTATCGTTGAAGATATCTTGGGATAGAGCTCCTATAGATAATACTTGACGGGGCTTGTTCTCCGAGTTCCTATATCTGCATCTAAGTTGTAAAACAATTATATCTTCCTATAGTTAACATTGATGTGATAATTTCTCAGGCGTTAAGGCGTTTCATTCATTATGTCGCATTCCGAATAATTTATATTTCGGCATAAAACTGATAACGATCCACATCAAATTTCGTGTAAAATTGAACGAGATTGACTGAAAGTTAACTGACTTGAACCAAACCTATCGTTTCAAATTTAATGGTTCTATAAAATCTGCCGTATCTCAAGTACCAAAATAAGAATTAGCTTAAAGACCTTAGCATAAGAATAATTATGTATATCACCTTTTTTATTATCATACCTACATATACACGAGTGTATATGTGTACACATATATGAAGAGGTTGGGTACCGACATAAAACTCAACTCCTACAAGTAGACGAAACATAAAAAATTAATAGACAATAAAATACTTCTTTTAAATATTTAGTCAACCTTCTCGTGTATGTTATATTTAACCAGTATTGTTGTACAGAGAAATTAACAAAAAATTGTCGTCCTTAATATCCTTTTTATTTTTGTGTGCCATGTATCTTTGTTCAGCAAGGAAAATCTATAGCAGAAACTAGGCATAACAATATATACATTATTATACAGGTGGCACCCGTTCAACGCGTTAAATATTGCGTCGAACAATTTTTCATGTCAATAATGTAGACCAGCGCTTAACTATTCATCTGGCATCTACAGCCATTACCGAACAAATGGCTCAGCGGTTAAAGCTGTGGTTAAAGCTGCGGTTAAAGGGATTTTTCACGTTCTGATTACGATCGGTGTTGTTACTGAACACATCTATAATCCCCTTTTGGAGTGCAGAACTCATGGGCCAACCCATCTTCCATGTTAATACTATAGATTGGCATGATGCTATGGAATGTGCAGATGGTTCTATGTAAATCGGACCTATAGCCGTACATCCTCGATTTGGCTGTAATGGCGTAAGGAAGGATGTAAATAAGCGAACCGCGAAAGAGTTGGGAGTGCCTTGAGCCCCAAAACAGATTGAAAAGATAAAAAACTAATCTACAGCCATTCTGGGTTTATGATATCTGTCACTTTGTGAATTTGTATAGGTGGCGCTAAAAATCCTCATTTAATAGCAATACGAAATCGCTAACGGCTCGTGGTGGAACCGCAATCGTACTGGTTTAAAGTGTGACTGTTGGAGCGGAAGATACCGGGTTGCAGTCCTGATAGTGGCAGGATGCAAATAGGATTTCTCATCATCTGATTATACGATCGGTGATTTTGAATGAGCACACCTATGACTCATCTGTATCTTACACCGAGATCATGGACCATCCCATATTCCATCGCATTGGCTGGCATATAGCTATGCAATGGGCAGTTGATCCTATACGTAAGTCGGACCTATGTCGTACGTCCTCAAGCTGGCTATCTAATTGCTAAAACAAGATGCAAATAAATGAACCACGTAAAAGTTGGAAGTGCTCGAACAAAGGGAGAAACCCATCGACAACTATAATAGTATTTGACAAGAATACGAATGGTGTGAAGAAAATTTAGTCTCAGCCTAATTAATGCAATAAAAATTATTCAAATCATTTCAGAGTATGAACAGAACGACTACAAGATCATACATTGTATGCACTGCAAAAGAATAAATGACCTTGCGGATAGCAAGACAAAATGCTGAAGTATTCGAATCCGGATACAAGACACTGTCAGTATACTGCGTCCAAATCGCTTTTGCACTAACTAGCGGGACTTCAACGTTATCAGGCCAGTATAATCAATATGGTAAGTGAAACTGGAACCAGAAGCGAGTCGAAGTTCACAAGATTAGATTTTGCAGATTTATGATAAAAGTGAGAATCTCAAAGAAATAATGTCAAATTAGGCATCAGCAGAAAAACCACCGTACGCGAAATTACTGGAAGAGAACCATGAGGTAAAAAGCTCTTTACACGCAATCCAAACCTTCATACAAATTCGTCGAATAAAAAATAGAGAAGAGTAGGTGATAGATCCAGGTATATTACCTTGATCAAAAAGTTCACGGGATAACCACTGTGTGGCGCTTCATCGTTCCGATTTTAGTTCTGTTTTTTTGTTATGTTGGTACATCTGTTTTTGATATTCTCTCTAAATCATAGCTTGACATTTGCAAAAGTTGCGTAGTCAAGAGTACATCTATCTCTGTACATCTGTACATCTATCTAAAATGGATTTAATGGTGCGCGAACGTTGGAAATGTTGGAAACTGTTTTGGGATCGATTCTCTGAAGAAAATGATCGTTTACCAATGTCAGACCATCGACATCGAAAACCGACGAAAACAATGATAAAGTAAAAGAAATGTTCGTCAATAATCTGATTTCGTCAATAACATAATTTGTTGCACATAATTCTAACCTTGGAATTGTGACTTTATTTAACGGAACTACACGAGACTGCACAGAGTAGACTAACGTAAACTTTACCCTGTGAGATACTTCGTATGACAAGCGCCATAGGCGGATTCTGATGAATCGCAAAACCCGTGTAATTCTAACCTTGTTGTGAGTGATGATTGAATATGTCGATATATATATCGATATTAAGTTGGCTCAGACAAAATAATTGCTGTCGAAAATGCAGCCATTTTGTCTGTAGCTGAATTGGTAAGGATTCGTCCCAACCTACTCGGATTTGCAAAAACTCTTGCATGATGATGATTTTTGCAACTATAATCACTGGGACAATGAGACCGACTGGGTCGTAAATAGTTGCAATTGCAGATAAAATACTTCTCTTTGTTACTTGACGACTGTTATCAGGTTCAATGACATTATAAGACAATGTGTGTTGATTCGGTGTCCAAAATATAACCAAAGTTTTTATGGTATGATTGTCCTCAAAGTTTAGTACTGCATTTTGTTCTTTAATTGTGGTAAATTGGTACATCATTTCCATTGGTTCAAATCCACCACCTTGTAGCATTTTGTTGAGTTCGGACTGTAGCTGAATGGCTGTTTGAAGAGACTCTGACCCAGTGAGAATATCATCAACGTAACAGTCGTTGATGGATGCCATTGGAAAGCCATTGGATGCCATTGGAAAGTTTTCTGCTTATCATGTGCCAATTGTTGAAGACACTTTGTTGTACCATATGTGACTGTTGTCAATATTGAAGATTGAAATGGGACAGTCACGACTGTCTCCTTATATGATATACTAAAACCTTTGATCTTCTCGGTCAATCTGTACCTTTCGATACATAACTATTGGATACTTGCGAAATCTCATTATAATTGACAAAAGATCACTCTGTGTTAGTTGACGAACTAAAAGATGGTCGTTAAGTGTTGAATTATTGCTGGTCTTAAACGACCCATCAAAAACCACTCGCAGTTTTGCTGTGGTGCTAGTCGGTTTTAAAACTGCATGATATGGTAAGAAGTAATTAGGTTGCCCAAATTTTGGTACTCATTGATGAAGTCATGATACATTGACTTTAATATAAAATCTTTTTCTAGCTTATTTTTCAAATAGTGAAACCGTTTAAGAGCCCCTATGAACAATTCTCTCAATAGAAATGTAATCTCAATAGAAATGAATCTGCCTTTTAGATCCCGTTAAATGTAGTGGCAAAATGGTCTTCGCACCTTTCTTCATCGATTGTGATATGTTTGAATTCTGGCACCATCGCTAATTACAAGAATTTTTTATTTGCTGATTAAACTGATTGCCGTCTTCGTTTATGGCTAGGTTACATGTTGTAAAATTATTTGTGGCTTGATTAGAGTTTGTAAGTTTACCAGCGACTATCAAACCAAAAAACGTCTGATACTTGTATTTGTCCAACGCATAACAGTTTGAAGAAAATTTCCTAGAAGCCAATTTTCATAGTTCCCATCAAACTCGGGTATCTCGATGGTTGGTAATTGAAAATACTCTGAAGATTTATGATTGCCGATGTGCTCAGCTTGTTGTGTGATTTCCGTTGGCGTTGTATTATTTATACTTAAATTTGCCTTTGCAACAACTTCAAAATAAGACTCGAGAAATTTTTCCTCCTTTCAACATAAATTTGCCTAAATGACGAGTTTTCATATGTCGTCAGAAAATCAAATATTCAAACCGAACACGACTCGGTGCGATAGCAAACACTTACTGTTAAGGTTAAACTTACTATTAAGGTTTTCCGGAAGACAGGAATCAACATGTAAAGTGGATCAGAGCTTGAAAGCAC
Organism: Tipula lateralis; assembly: GCA_963932295.1. Classification (NCBI taxonomy): domain Eukaryota; kingdom Metazoa; phylum Arthropoda; class Insecta; order Diptera; family Tipulidae; genus Tipula; species Tipula lateralis. The sequence goes on from OZ010737.1 coordinate 38,947,208, forward strand.
TATCAAATCACAAGGAAGTTAAAAACATGGAACCATCTTAAGAATATATATATGTCCACCACTATACAAAGCATACCTGTAAATTCATAAACAATGACTATTATGCTTTCGACATAACTATAATGGCCATTACATAAAATTTGTATTACGACCATAAAAATAAAAACAAATAAATAAACAACAAAAAAAATATGTATAATGGTATGGTACAATATCTACTTTGTGTAATCTCTTACAGTGTCTATACTACGAGTAGTTTCAACAATAGACATAACAACAAAATTGTGTGTAGAATAATAGAAAAAAGCTCACAGAGTAATATAGCCCAAACAAAAAGCTTATAATAATAAATAAATTGTTTTTTATCCTACCGTGTATCTCTCTGCTATGGTTCTCGTTTTGCTGGTCTACTGTTTTGTTCCAGCTTCACTTTTTTTTCATTGAAAAACAAAACTGCTTTGCTTTGTTTTGTGTGTTCCCCAATTGTTAGTTATCAGATTTCAGTTGTGGAATGGGGTTTTTAGTAGATTTGTTTTTGTGTCGGTTGTTGCATCTGTAATTAAACATACAAATAAAGTTACAAAACTTTTACATTTAACTAATTTCGATTTTTAATTTTTTTTTTTTTGTTAGGTTATAAATTACATTCTACGTAATTAGTTTTTATAAATTAGTTTGATGCAATAATTCAATTGTAAGGTTTTGGAAGTTTCTATTTAATATCAGGTTTGTTGTAACGGTTTCAATATCAATCGATATTTTTCATACGATGTTCAGATATACCGATGTGAAGTTTGTAGTAAATTTCTCCTAAACCAACAAAAAAAATATACCGGGTGTTTCTTTTAAACTGAGACGATCAAATATCTCGAAAAATAGCCACTCTACGGAAAAAAGGTCCATAGTCAAAATTTAATCATACCGCGGGGGAAATACATTAGTGCAAAAAACATGGTTCCCCACCCCCCAGTTTGTGGGGCGGAGGTAACTTTTAAACTAAGACAGGAAGCCATATTTTTTATTGCAGACACGGATTCTACGACTTAAAGTACGTATGATTTGACGTTCACTGAAGTCTGGTCCGATAATTCCGATAAAGAGCTGGTCCGATTATTTGACCCGCCAGATATTACTGCACCAGATTTCTGTTCGCGGGGCTATCTCAAAGACAAAGTTTACAAACAAGAACCAACAACCCGTTAGAACATGATTGAGCGAATCAGAAATGCGTGTACTGAAATTCAACCAAACACACTTCTCAGTTGTGTACAATCATTTGAAATGCGTGTTAATAAGTGCATTGAAGTCGCAGGCCATCATTTTGAACACTTATTTTAAGCTAAAATTATTTTATTCACCTGCCATTTACATAAATAAATTATTTTGATGACGAATTTCGAGTATTTCCAATGAAAACGTGATGTTTTTTATTTCAAACGTATTGCAGAATCGAATGCGTGTGTTCTTAGAAGAAGAAATTGTAAATATTGAATTTCGTCGAAATCCGTATCTGCAATAAAAAATATGGCTTCCTATCTTAGTTTAAAAGTTATCCCCGCCCCACCTACAAAGCGGGGGGTGGGGGACCATTTTTTTGCACTAATGTATTTCCCCCGCGGTATGATTAAATTTTGATTATGGACAGTTTTTTCCGTAGAGTGGCTATTTTTCGAGATATTTGATCGTCTCAGTTTAAAAGAAACACTCGGTATAAAATGTTTGTGTGTATTAGTGCAATGTAAACATTTAGGCGATTACACGATGATTAAATTATTTTCGTTATACAAATGTGTCAAATGCATGAGTTAAAACCATATTATAATTTAATCTACAAGTTTCATAAATTTGCCTTCAGCTTCCAGACGTTTATGTGAATTTACTTTATAAATCGTGTGGGGGTGCTTAAAAAAAATTAAAGAAGGCGGAAATAATTCCAGAACTCAATGCCACTCGAGGCCCACGGTTCAACCCACATACACATATAGATTAAAAACACCCAATCGTGATTGATGAATGGTCACGACCCCGGGAATCAAACCAGAGACCTCCGAATGACAGAATAAGTACGCTACCTTCTCTGCCACGAGAGTGACGAATCCCGTATGGGGGTGCTACTTTAGGGTAATACTAAATAGGGTTACAGGTTATTCTCATCGGTTTTACTTGTAAGTTAACAATATTATATTTCTAATGACTCATACAAGATTAAAGGTCGGATTGGAACTTATTGGACCGGTCAATTTCAGGATCAATGTTTAAAAAATTATTTTCTAATTTATAAGCTATTTGAAGATTCTGAAGGATCGAATTTGTGTTTAAAGCTGACAATTCCTCTTCCTCGCTACTTATTTCAGAATTAGGTTTTTCCATCGCTCTTTAATTCTTTAAGATTTATGCATTTTGAATATGGGGGATAATGCTTTAAGTAAAAAAACTACAACGAAAGTCAATTTCGTTAGATACAAAAATTAAAATATTGGATCGCCTTGCTAAAGGCGAGGGTTCCACCTCCGTTGGTAATTTTTTCAACTTTACTGAAGTAACGATTCGAATCATAAGAAAGAATGAATTTCTTATTCGGCAATCTGTAATAAACGGTTCTAAATTAAGCGCGAAAAGAACTTTATATATCAGAGATAACACAACTTCATAAACCAAGATAATACCCAAAAAAGAATACCGGTGGATGGCTATACCATCAAGCAAAAAGCGTTACGCATCTTTGAGCAAATTAAACGAATGGAGCACAACCTCAGCACAACCATCTAAAGAAAAACAAACCATATTTCCGCCAGTAATGGGTGGTTACAAGGTTTTTTGGGCAAAATATGCGATTCATAATGTGAAAATTAAAGGAATAATTGCTTCCGGAAACGCAGCAGCTGCAAAACAGTAGCACACAGTTCTATCAGAAATAATACAAGACGGTAGATACAGTGCCGATCAAGTTTTTAACGCTGACGAAACGGGGCTGTTTTGACTGCCGAAGGATTTAAAGCGTCAAAAGATCGGGTAACACTGTTATTTTGTAGCAATGCTTATTAACAAAGCACTTCGTCCACGGACTATGAAAGGTACAAACTTGAAGAAACTTCTAATGCATTTGATGGCAAACAAAAAAACCTGGCTAACGTCTACAGTTTTTACGGATTGGTTTAATAATTTCTTTGTACCGGAAGCTAGACGGTATACATGCGGAACAAGGGGAAGCCTTTTAAGATTCTTCTTATAGTGGACAATGCTCTTGAACATCCAAGCATCTCCAAATACCACATCATTAATCCAACCGTTAGACCTAGGAATAATCGCCACTTTCAAAAGCTACTATAAAATAGAAACCGAAGAAAATCTATCTGTGGTTGATGCGTGGAAATAATTCTCAATTATGGATTGTGTAAAATATGTGCATCTAGCGATAAACGAAATACGACCAACAACTTTGAATGCCTATTGGAAAAAGCTTTGGCCGGAATGTGTCTCAACAATAGGCGCTCCTTTACCGACTGGTTTAAATTCCGAAATTATTAGCTTAGGAATATCAATTGGAGGCGAGGGATTCGAAAATTTGCAGGTTAATGATATTGCCGAATTGACCGAAGACCAAGAATTTAACGACGATGATTTGTGGGAAATAGCGATGGAAAAACCTGATTCTGAAATAAGTAGCGAGGAAGAGGAATTGCCAGCTTTAAACGCAAATTCGATCCTTCAGGATCTTTAAATAGTTAATGAATTAGAAAATCATTTTCTAAGCATTGATCCTAAAATTGACCGGTACAATAAGTTCCAATCCGACCTTAAATCTTGAATGAGTAAGTCGTTCTGTTATATTGTTTCCTTACAAGTGAAGCCGATGAGAATTATCTTTAAACCTTCATTCACGTGTAATCCTGTTTCTTACCATGTGTTCGTGTTTCTGGCTTTTATTTTATAACTAGGAATATTTTGTATAATTTTGTATAAAGCCATATAAACAAGTTACATTGTTTTACTTGATTAGGACAAACTCAGTACAAACTTTTTATTGGTATTATGAAGCGTGAACTTTTTCTTAAGTTTGTCCTAATTTTTATTATTAGGACAAACTTAGTACAAAGTTGTCATGCATTCAGATATCAACACTACATGCCGAATGAAGCTGTAAAATAGAGAAATCGAACCTACACATCCTCGATTTGGCTGACCACCATCAATTTAAACACTTATCAGACTGAATATAATATCTTTTCTCAATTTTGTATGACCTTGGAGGTAAATGAAACTTAAAAGCTTTTTTGTTGAGCTTTTAACGATTTACAATCCTACAATATTAAAAGCTTCAGAACACAACGCACATAAGTCCACTGGCCAAACAATTACGAACCTGTAGATATTTTTTTTTTGGTTTCCAATACAAAATGTTGTTGTTGTCAATTTGATAGTTGTTGTTGTCAAATAATTTATTCTTAAGTATTTTACTACTTTAAATTCCACCAAAGGCAAATTCTTAGCAGTAATTTTAGCTCAATTAATGATTTATGTTTGACAAGACTGTTGCTACCTAACATCATGCCAAATATCTGGATGAATGTGGTACTTTTCTTTCCCACCAGAGCTCCTTCCGTTATACTGGTATAATAGCAGTTCAAACTCTATCGTCAATTTATAAGCACTGATTCACGTATACACTTGAATAATTGGTAATGCCATAGACAAGGGGAGTCAACAACATAAACTAATTGGTAGTCACATACATCTTAAAAAATTAGAGTAATTAACGAAATTCGTTAGAGCTTCTGTTGGTTTACAGTATATATTTCCTGGACTCATACAAGCCGAGTTAGAATGCATCTATAGCTGCATTTTACATAAACCAGTAGAACCAGTTTGGGATACATTTTTAAAAATCAGAATAATATAAACCAAGGAAAACTTGTTTCCTCAGAAATGATTAATAGCTTGTTGGATTTGATCGAAATACTATACCTGTCAGAAACATGGCATATTAAACCTGGCATTATAACACTGCTGCGCGGGTAATATTTGCCAGTAAAACAAGAAAGTGGTTGGTTCCTTTTCTAAAAATTGTTGCAATTTTTAAACACTATAGTATGACATTAAGATAAACTGCAGAAATCGTTCAAGACATTCAGAACTTCAGGATTTAAACTCAGTCCAAGAGGTATAAAATAAACTATTGGTGTATTTTGGTCTAGCTGGAACCTACTAGTTATGTAAGCTTGGAGCACACTCTATACACTCCTTTTTTGCATACACTACAATATTCAAACAGATTAGATTGTGATAGTTTCAATTTCAGGACCAACTGTACCAGATATCATGGTGCTCATTCTAAGAACAAGTATGGATTCTTCGAATCTTTAATTAATTAAAGAACAAGTAAGAGCATGTCTTATAAGGCTACTTCATGACTTTAATGATCTCATAATATTCAACTCAAATGAATATTTTATAAATAAACCATGAAGTGTCATAAAACTCAGTACAAACTAGGGTTTAGATCACGAAACTTATCGAATAGTCACAGTGAGATCGATGGTCTCAGCAACCGAATAGACACAGCGAGATCGATTTCTGTATAGTCTACCAATAGATTTTCGCTCAAATTTAAATTCTAAAACTTGTGAAATAGCAACCCTGAAACCTCATAAGAACAAACTTAGCCTCATATTTTTTTAATCAGAAACCTAAGGATAGTATTAAAAAACCACAACTGAAATTTTTGTGTACCAATGGAATTTTATTGAAATCACGATTATGTAAATTATGAAGGAACAATCGCGAATCAACATGAGATTTTCTCTCAGATTTTATACTATTGAATCATATCGAATGACTATTTCTCCTCCAATGGATTTTCAACAAACGACCCCATATCCTGATGAAACTTGGTCCCAACTTGCTGTAAAATTTTCTACTATTACATTAATTGAATAGCTATAGTGTGATGAATGAGGTTAACAGCATCTTTTCTGGTTTAACAGACTTCCACTCAAATCAAAATAATGAAATTCGTAAGGAATAACCCCGTAGCCCAATCATATTCTCCTAACTGATACAGATTTTCTCCAAATGAAAAAGTTTTCGAATAGTCATAGCGTGATCCATAGTCAATAGAACCTTTTCGGTATACGAACAATATTTCACTCAAATCAAAATGATTAAAACCATAAAAACAAACCTCTAATCCCCAAAAGACATGCTCCAAACGTGATCGAAGATTATTTATAATTCAAACTGATTGAATAGTACGACCTAACGATGGTCTACTGAAAGTTTTTAGTGCGTATACATTTTGACTGAAATGAATTATGAGACTCATGAGAATTACCTTCCACATTATCTCAGATTTTCTGCTTTTAAAGCTCGTCGAACGACTATAGTGAGATTGGTGGTCCATAGAAAGTTTTCTGTACACATTCCACTCAAATCAAGGTTATGAAAATCATCAAACGCCCTTTTCAGATTGTTACAATTAAAACCTATCGAATGGGATCGATGGTCAAAAGCCAGTTTTATCATTAAAATGATTGCTTATCATTCAAATCAAAATTATGAAAAGCATAAAGAACCGACTCATAGCCCGATCGTCATCATCCTAGCTATAAGTCAGATTTTCTACAATTAAAAAAAAGTTTCCTATATGATTGAGCACATACATGATCGATAGTCAACAAAAACTGTTCTGTGCCGAGAATATGTATCGGACTTAAATCAAGTTCGATGGTCAAATGAAACTTTTCCATTCCAATAGATTTTCACTCAAATTTAAATTATGAAAATCATAACCCAACCACTTGAAACTTGCTCTCAACTTCGTTTCATTTTTTCTACGATTAAAGCTTGTCGAATTTTGTCGAAAGCTTATATTGAGATCAATGTTGATGAATCAATGAATTGATTTCAACTCAAATAAAAGCATAGACACCACTCCTTCACTCAATTAGCATCCTCCTAACATTTTCTACAATTTAAAAGTATTCGAATAAGTATAGATCGATAGTTAACAAAAACTTTTCTGTACCGAGAGTATTTCACTCAAATCAAAATTATAAAAACCATAAAAACCAGCCCCCTGACACAAATGATAAAAATCGTATAAATTATAAAAATCGTAAACAATGTACCATCAAGACGCTTTTAAAGATTTTCTACGATTATTGCTTATCAAATGGCTATCGTGAGACTGATAGCCAACTGATATTTTTCTTAACCTATTAGTTACACTCAAATGCTAGGGTTCGTTGGGGAAGCCATTCTAACAACCAACTATCCCTAGCTTGAGTTACAGCGAAAACGACCTGCATGTCTACATATAAGAACTATACAGAGCTTTATTCCAATTATGTAAATCTACAAATAGTTCTGTTAAATAAAATTTACATAAATACCAAATTATGATAGTTTTTTGACATTCCCTACAAGCACAAAAAAAATTGCAACCGTTACACAAATTATTATTTACCAAAACGTCTGCACACAAAAAAAAGTATATATTTCCATAAAATCTATCAAACGAAAATTCAATTTCGTCTATGTACAATTACGAACGATTCCATTCTCATTTTATTACAACAATCATTTCCAAATCTTATCTTATTCTTACCATTCACATAATAACAACAAAAAATATTTAGTGCTTCGAACAAGTACAGTTAAGAAGAAGAAAAATAAATGTTACGAAAATTGAAAATAATTTCTATTTTATAAATGAAAAAAGAAGAAGACGACAATGGCCAAGAAGAAGTAAAAGAAAAACTTTACAATTTTCAATTTATTTTTCCTTTATCCGTTCAAACAATCTTTAACAAAAATATGATCCATTACATACAATAGCATACCAAACTATACACAATTCAAGCGAGCACAAATAAACAAAAAAACGAGCTTTTTTGATAGCTTTTTATTTTGTGTTATTTTAATAAATTTTTATAGTCTTGTTGTTGTGCTTTTAAGTTTCGTTATTAACACATAGCCATACATCTTCATATAGTGTACAAGATATCTAGAGCTTTTTCAATTAACTGTGAACATTTTCACTTAATTTTTTTTTTAAACTATGATTTTGTATGATTCAACAAATTTTTTGAGTTAACGAATCAAACCCGTTATGTCAAGAAAAAGCTCTTCTATTTGTTTTGTACATGCAGACGAGTAAGTATGTATATACGTGTAATAATTCAAATATCATTAACACAAACGAGTTTGTCAGTTATATGAGCTTTCCTTCCACCATATACTGTGTTGTAGTTGTGCTTTTAAGATTTATTATTAATACACACATATACATTTTCATAATATAATATAAAGAGCTTTTTTCAATTAACTGTAAATTTTTTCACTTAATCTTTTTTAAACTGTGATATTATATATCCAACCGTTTTTTTGAGTTAACCAATCAAAAAAGTTCAGTCAAGTAAAAGCTCTTCCAATTGTTTTTTGCACGCATACGAGCAAGTATATCTATATAAGTGTAATTATTCAAATATCATTAACACAAACGAGTTTGTCAGTTATATGAGCTTTTCTTTAACTATATACTGGGTTGTTGACGAGCTTTTAACTTTCACTCTAAACATATAATGTAGATAATATGTAAAGCTTTTTCCATTAGTTGCGAACATTTTCACTTAAATTTTTTAAACTGTGATATTATATCCAATCGATTTTTCGAACTAACGAATCAAAAAGTTCAGTCAAGAAAAAGCTCTTTCAAATTTTTTGTACATGCATACGAATAAGTATATCTATACATGTTCAGTAATTCAAATATCATTAACACAAACGGTTTGTCAGTTATATGAGCTTTCCTCCTACTATGTACTGTGTTGTTTTGTGCTTTTAAGTTTCATTACTAACACATAATATCATAACGTTCATAATATCTTGAGCTGTTTTCAATTAACTGTAAACATTTTTATTTAATTTTGTTTTAACTGTGATATTGTATATCCAACCGATTTTTCGTGTTAATGAATCAAAAACGTTCAGTCAAGTAAAAGCTGTTGCAGTTGTTTGGTTCACGCATACGAATTTATATCTTTATAAGTGCAATAATTCAAATAAGATTAACACAAGTGAGTTAGTCAGTTATTTGAGCTTTTCGACTACCACTTACTGTGTTGTTGTCGAGCTGTTAAGTTTCATTATCATATACATATCTTCATATACTGTACATATTATCTAGAACTTTTTTCAATAGACTATTAACATTTTCACTTAACTGTTTAAAATGTGATGTCGTATATCCAACCGATTTATCGATTAACAAAGTTCAAAAAAGTTCAGTCAAGTAAAAGCTCTTGCATCTGTTTTGTACACGCATACGATTTTATATCTACATATATACATGTAATAATTCAAATATCATTGACACAAATGAGTTTGTTAGTTATATGAGCTTTTTCTCTAATATATAGTGTATTGTTGTTGTGCTTTTAAGTTTCATTATCAACACAAATCCATCTATATATAAAGTAAATAATATCTAGAGCTTTTTCAATTGACTGAACATTTTCACTTAACTTTTTTTAAACTGTGATATTGTGTATCCAACCAACTGTTTTTCGAGTTAACGAGTCAAAAAAGTTCAGTCAAGTAAAAGCTCTTCCAATTGTTTTGTACACCACGCATACGAGTAAGTATATCGCTAATGTTATATTTCAAATATTATTAACACGAGTTTTTCAGTTATATGAGCTTTTCGACTACTCTGTACTGTGTTGTTGTTGTGCTTTAAAGTTTCATTATTAACACACACACACATATCCATATAATGTACATAATAACTAGAACTTTTTTTTAATTAACTGTAAACATTTTCACTTAATTTTATATCCAACCGATTTTTCGAGTTAGCGAATCAAAAAAGTTCAGTTAAGTCAAAGCTCTTCCAATCGCTCATGTTTTGTACATAGTTACGAGTATATATCTATTTCATTCAAATATCTAATAATTCAAATATCATTAACACAAACGAGTTTGTCAGTTATATGAGCTTTTTTTCCTATTTTATGCTGTGTTGTTGTCAGTATACGTAGATTTGTTTGCGTATATACGTATGTGATTTATGAAAAGGATGATATTGAAATATAATCATAAACTTTCGTTTTATGATTTCGTAATTTTGTGTTGGTAGGTATAGAAAGCTTTTAACATTGTTTCGTATAAACATACATATATGTATATGTATATATTACGAGGCATTATAAACGATATGAGATTACATAAGGGGTTGTTATGTAAAGCTGTAAAGCTTTAAGTGTTACAAAAGTAAAATAAACATTTTAAAGGTCACGTTTCAAAAATATTACTGTGCATAGTGAGAATACAAAAACTAATAAATAAAATGAGAATTGATGTGCCATTTATTTTATAAGGCGATTCGTTGTATGTGAAAGCTCACTATGTACGAGCTTAAAAAAATGATAAAAGCACACAAACAGCAGAAACATACAAATTCATTGTAATTTATGAAAATTATTTTATTATTGTATTTTTCTAAGTAAATGTTAAGAATTAGAATAAATTTGTTTGGTTTTTATTAAATTCTTGGAATTTTGTTCATGGAGTTGGGAATTTATTTTTTGTATATACTTTCTCGTATTGTGTGCATATTGTACGTACATACATACATACACTTTTATATATATATATTCTTTAAATGAGATGGAATTTGTTGAATTCTCACAGGAAGAGCAAGAAGAATATTATATTGCATGTACATTACATATGTATGTACACAACCTTGTACAAATTTATTATAACAGTTTTTCTTTATTTTTACTTCTCAAAATTAATCTTTGTTCTAGAAAAATTTGTTGTTGCAAGGTATTATGATAATAAAGGTAAAACTCAAAAAATTTTAACGATCAAATATTTCGTTATCGTTGGAATATACATAATTTGAGGTAAGCATTTTGTGCTTAAAAAAATATGCTTTGGTGCCATAATGTTAAAGATGTTTCGCATTCATCTTAAATCAACACAGCCACGAAATAGCATTCAATAGTTTGAAATTCAACTTTCAAAACGGATATTATCGCTAGTAGATGTAGTCTTTGCTTGTATAGACTGCATGAGTGGTTCAAGTCCAGCTTTGGCCAGACTTGCCTTACTACCCTACTAATAAAGATCACTCTGACCGTGCTCACTCCCACAGAATACAGACCAGTTTTTAACACCCTTTGAAGATTACTTCCAGCCAGGGGAGAGTAACCATCGAGTTGTTCTGAATCTCCGCTGGGATCCGTACTTTGGTTACTATATCCTCTATGTGCCGTGCTTCTCGATCAGTTTTAGTCTCTGTCGAGTCGTCGAAGCTTCCTGGAAGGTGGGTTTCAAAGAAAAGTTTCAAATATTCCTTACTAGAAGCAATACAGGATCCATCCAGTTTAATTAAAAAACTGGAACTGGTAGGATTGGTAGACAGTATCTTCCTAAGGCGAGAGGTCTCGGAGACTTCTTCTATTTTATTACAGAAGAGTCTCCATGACGTCCTTTGTGCCTTCCTTAATTCTTTTTTGTATAGGTATGATCTTATAATGGGTCAAATAGTAGAAGCGTAACCAGAGAAAGCATTGAGGAAATTAGTGCATATAATTAATGCAGCATTTCGACTAAGATATGTACAGTGCAAAATTGCATAAAAATTATGATACCTAACCCGAACAAACCTCCGAATGATAATGCGTCCGTCATATAGGCCATTAAGTTATCGAAACTATTTGAATAGGTTCTTCTTAAAAGATTAAAACCAATTATCGAAGAAAGGAATCTCATCCCCACACATCAGTTTGGATTTAGGGAAAAACATTCTACGATAGAACAAGAACATCGAATGTCTGATGTAATCGAGAAATCAATGGAAAACAAAGAACGGGATGCAAAAAGGATGTTTCACCATCTGATTACGATAGGTGGTGTGAATGGACACATATATGACCTTCTGTTGGAGTGCAGAACTCATGGGTCAACCCGTCTTACATGTCAGTACTATATAGCTCCATATGCAATGTGCAGATAGTTCTACGTAAATCGGACCTAAAGCCGTTCGTCCTCGATTTGGCTGTAATGGCGTGAGTGCCTTGTGCCTCAAAACGAATCGATGCTTCAGAAGAGTGTTTGGCGCTGTTAAACCGCAATAAAATATAATTCTATTCGATATGTTACAATGGATGAGACATGGCTTCACAACTACACATCAGAATACAATAGATAGTGAGTTGAGTGGACAGCGGTCGACGAACCGAATCGAAAGAAAGCAAAGACGCAACAGTCGGCCGGTAACGTGATATCGTCTGTATTTTGGGATGCGAACGAAATAATATTCATCATATATCTCAAAAAAGGAGCCATCATCGACTGTTACTGTGCAGTTTTGGATCGATTGAAGACTGAATACACAAAGAAACGGGCACATTTGCAAAAAAAAAGGGGCCGTATCACAGATTGATGAATTGAGCTTCGAAATGGTTAACCGTCCACCATATTATCCAGATTTACTCCCCAGCAACTTTTTCCTGTTTTCAGTTCTCAAGAGAAAGCTTGCTGAAAAGAAATCTAAGTTCAATGATGAAGTTATCGCTGGAACTGAGGCCTATTTTGCAAAGCTTACCTATTCGATTATCAACTACTTGGGAGTCCAACACAGGTTTTTTGCACCTGTGTTCCAATGAGGAATCCAACTCCAAGATTTTCGAGGACACATAGTCTCCACTTTTAGGAAATCGAATTTCTTGGAGAGTAAGAAACATATAGATGCCCCTACCAAAAGAGATCTTGTGGCGATAGTCTTTCCAAAAATAAAAGGAGCCAACAGATCTCCAATATTCTTTCGTCTGATAAAGAGATACAAACGTTTCTCAACACACCAACTCTTCACAATTTGTAGATCTCAAATTGCGTTAAGATGTTAAAAGTCAGACTCATAATTATACAGTTCTTTACGGTTTCGAGTCGTTAGTCCACTAATCATACAAGATTTAATGCTTCGTCTTACCACATATCTCGTTACAATCTAAACATATATATGTATCCAGTAAGATAAACAAAGTATATAGCTGTGCCAAAACTAATTAGTTATAGTTATTTTTACAGCTGCTACATAATAAATTTTTATCTTCTACACATACAAATACATAAAATTTATCAGCCACAACATAGTTACATAAATTAACAATGTATATGTTGTATCTGTATACGAGTATACACCAGACAAAATTTCATCTCGAATCGAACATAAAAACATAAAAAATTAAATCATCATTCATTCACCGCATCAACAAGTACCAGAGCATTACAGCATGTATTTATAGTTTATACAACATTTTATGGTTGACCCTAATTAAAACTAGGATACCACCCCACTGTATGGTATGTCTGTATATACATATCGGAACATCAAAATCATTTATTCCCATTTTGGTTGTTGTTGTTGTTGTTAAACTTATTAAAATTAAATCATACATCCATATCCTGCCTGATCCTCCCGACACACATATATACATCGGTATTTACGAACGAATGAAAAATTTAGAACAAAATCCAATCCAATCTATTTTCCAACTTTTATCGATTTTATATTTTCTTCTCACATATCGACGAAGATACTATAGCAAGATCAGAATATGTAGACGGCGCGGGAAAGGCGAAGGAAAGCAAAAAACCATTTTTTTTACTATACATCGAAGAAAAACATCAGATCAATCAATTCTATTATATACAACACAGGTAAGATAATATACAGAATCCAAAAATTTATTCGGCATGTTGTTGTTGTAGGAAAGCTGAAAATAAGAAGAAAATTTACAATACATCTCATCTCCTTTTTGTGCTTCAGCTTCGTTTTTATGACACATCAAATATTATGTTGAACTTTTGATGAAAGTATATATCGATAAAAAAAAAGCTTTCGTATTCTTCTTGTTGATAGAATAAAAGCTTTATTCCAATTTTTTTGTTTTTGCTCCTCCTTTCTACACACACACATATCCTTTATTTCGATTATAAATTTATTTATGTTTTTGTATTTTTAAGTTGAATTCTTGTTGTTTGTGCAGCTTTCTTATCGGTGAGATAAGAAACGAAATGTTTTCGAAATTTATATATAAAATAGATACAAAGTTAATGTGTGAATATTGAAGATAATTCATTTCGGGAGATTCGAGAATAATGTTTTCTATTGAAGATTTCAATTTTCAATTTCCAGGTATGTAAAACAGTTTTTATTGCAACATGGATATGTTCGGTTTTGATAATATAGAAAACTGCATTTAAATATTTGAATTTACATGAGCTTTTACGGATTGGATACTGCACTATGTTTGATCTCTGTAATTTTTTTTCCGGTTTATGCAGACCATTTTTGGCCCGAACCGTATCAACAATATGACTCCATCGAATTCGATCACGAGCCAGCTTATCATACTTAAATAAATAGCTGTCTACGACGTGAAAGCGACGTCTTCACCCACCGAAAGGCAATTCTCCCATCAAAGATCGCTGTATCATTTGGTTCGGATCAACACGCTGAATGTGACCGGGCCAGTGAAGTGGACGTAGAGGATATAAAGTCGGCGGCAATTATCGTGAGTCATGAGAGATCCAAGATACTTGAATCTCATCACTCCTTCAAAGAACGTGGTTACTACTACTGAAATCATTTAAGTCTTGGTCTCTAAAACCAGAGATCAGATATTATATAACGTAGCCCCCTTAAAAAGAATTACAAGATCTAGACGGCCAATCGTCAAGATCGTTTCTGGATATTACACGTTCATCGAATTAAGATTTCAATAAGTCGATTGTTAGGTCTGCATGTCGCTGAGTCTTGTTGAAACTATACATATCATTAATGTCTAGCTCTGTATAGACTGTAACGTGACGATCCCTTTGACCAATGAAAAAACTGTCCAATGACACCACAAACATGAAGTGGTGTTTCTTGAAACACATGATGGGTTTTATCTGCCCATTAACACATATTCTGTTTGGTGACGCCAAAAATCCACTTCACCACTGAATATGAAATTGGTCATCTTCTTCCATATCTTTCGGAGCACTATCCGGAAACGTATACACCACTTCATATAACCGAATGGCTTTAGTTCTTGTGCTAACTGGATCTTATAAGGATGCAAGCAAAGATTATCGTTAAGTATGTTAAAGTTTGCGGTCTGAGTATAGTTCTTGAAAACACTGTGTAATCGCCTGTAATTCGCGCCAACCGATGTATCACTGTCACGGGAACATTCTGCAGCGAATATTTAGACCCAACATTTTTCACTAGATTTTGAATTGGTTGTCTACAGCGACGATAATTATACGTTCAAAAATTGGAATTGGCGCTCTTGAAATTTTCAGATATTGTCTCGGAGTTTTTGTAGACCATTTTAATTATTTGTTAACGTTAGTAGTTCGTATTCTTATTTTTAAACGGCTATTACAGACCATCGTTGGCCTGTATCTTGTCAACAATCTGACTCCATCGGTTTCGATAATGAGCCAGCACTTTATTTCAGAGCCATCGTCGCTGAAAGCGATCTGTCCTTTTAAAGATCGCTGTATCATTCGGTTTAAATCAGGAATCCGCAATAAATTCCTGATCTCGTGGAAGAAAAGAACTTGGGGAGTAATGAGTGATCCAAGTACAAGGTTCTTCCCGGGATTTCCCACCCGGGAATACACGGGAATTTTCGATGTTTTACATTTCCCATTTCCCGGTTAAATTATTTCCCAGGAAAAAATTAAATTTGATTAAATACAATTTAGCCGAGTTGTAATTTCTGCGATATTCGCTCGTACGTCGTATCGCGCCTTTGTTCTTTCACTTCACAATTTGACCTTTCCTCTGACAAATCCGTGTATGTTGTTAATCTCCTCTTTCAAGTTGTCCACATATGCTAGTCCACAATTAACTGATGATGGAACCGCTTCAAATTTGAGATCGCATGGCAGTCTTAGAATTGTTGCCGAAAAGTATTGTCGCTGGTGCTACTCCTGTTTGGTTTTGCACCGCAGATCGATAGGCCATTAAGAACAATTGAATACCTTGATCCCAACTCCGCTGGTTTTTATCAACTGTTTTGGCTATATAAACTCTTCCAATGTGGCATTGAAACCCTCCACCATGCCATCAGATTGTATGTAGGTGGAAAAGTGTGGTCTACCTTTTATTTATTCCCAGTAGTTGGTACATCTCCTAAAAGACAACCGATTTAAAATTCCGCCCTTGGTCGGAATGCAGTTCCATGGGTACCCCATAAAGGCTTATCCAATTGTATACCACTGCATTTGCGATTGTGGTTGTTTCTTGATATGGATTCGGGTATACCTCAGGCCGTTTACTGAAGCAGTCCATAACTACCAACATATATTTGTTGCCGCTTTCACTGATTGGAAATGGTCCTGCAACATCTATGGCAATCCTCTCGAATGGTGCTCCAACATTATATTGTTGCATCGCTCCACAGCTCTCCTTTGTAGGTCCTTTCACTGCCATACATTGGTCACACTTTTGACACCATTCAGCCACTGCTTGTCTACATCCTGTCCAGTAGAACCTTTCACGTACCTTGGCTAGCGTTTTGTTGTTCTCTAGGTGGCCTCCGCTTGTCTCTCCGTGATATTCCTCCAATATTTCTGCCATCCTGATCCTCGGTACTACTACCAACGATTGCTTTGTCCTGCCATCGGAGCTCTCCCATGTTCGCTTTAGGCATCCGTCTTCCATGGTTAAACTATCCCATTGGGCCCAATAAGCATTGATAGTTGGGGCCTTTATCTGCAATATCGCTTCATGTGGATGACGTTCTTCCTCCATGAATTGGGTAATGACTGCCAAATCTGGATCCTTACGTTGCTCTTTGTAGATAAAATCATTGGTCCATTCATCAGCAGGTAACACCTTCATTAGTCTGATGTCGACGATGTTTTCCTTGTTTTCTACCCGTCCGCAATTTTTACAATCTACTCGACATGGTCGTCTTGACAATGCATCCGCATTTCCATGAGCGTTTCCCTTCCGATGTTGAATTTCGTATAGACAAAACTACCCAATCGCTCAATCCATCGTGCTCCTTCATAATTTTTAAACTCTAGTAGCCACGACACATTCCACTTTGGCCAACAATTCTCTTCTTGTTACACAGTAGTTGCCTTCTGGCTTTGATAATATCTTGGAATAATATGCGATGACTAAAACGACAGAATAAAACGTTTATTCGGAACCGGATACAAAAGCAATGCTGTTGTACATAATCGCTGCTTCAGTTCGTTGAACACTTCCTCGTGTTCATCACCCCAATGGAACGGCTTGTTCTTTTGTGTCAGCTCGTGTAAACTCCTTGCGATGTTGGCAATTCCCCACACAAATCGTCGATAGTATGTGCATAGTCCGATGATACTCCTTAGTTTATGTACGTTTTTATATTTGTTTGAGAAATAAAAGTTTTCAGTTCCCGGGAATTCCCGGGAAACCGGGAAATAAATTTTAAAATTTCCGTTTCCCGGGAACAAAAAAGTCGGGAAATTATACCCTCTAGATCCAAGATACTTGAATTATCGTGAGTCAATGAATGATTCAAGATACTTGAATCTCATCACTCCGTCAAACTTGTATAGTTACCACTAATAAACTCATTTACGTCTTGGTCTCTAAAACCAGAGAGGCTGCTATGAAAAATTCGATATCGGGACCGAGAGCGGATTTTGCTATTATGAAAATTCGATATCGAAAAATCCGCTATTATGATACTAAAAAGACAAAACGAAATCGAATTTTTCAAAAATCGTTATTTCAAAATCCAACTGGGGGGCTATTATGAAATAGTCTATTGGGTCGAATTTGTCAAATGTCAGCGTGGAGTTAGCAGTTTTGATTTTTGTAATTCAATGGAAATTGCACGATTCAAGTTTCGATAACACAAAATGAAATTCGTCTGGTAAATAGCAGTCGGGCATAAGATTTTCGGAAAGTTTTAGTTTCATAATAGCGGATTTTTCGATATCGGAAAAAAATCGAAATTGTATTATTGCATCATAGCCCTTTAGATATTTGGTTTGTGATTCATTGATTTTGAGACCAACTATGTCAAGTGGATATATATTCTAGTGGATCAAGTATCTTTTTCACTCCGTGCCCGTTCTGCGGTGCTGTAGGCTGTCTATAGATCTTTTGTAAGTCTGGTGTTTCGTATTATTCGGATGGCCGTGTGCATTGAGGAACCCGAGTTTACAAGAAGCTGATTTGGCCAATGCCCGATGACGAATTGAGTCACAACCCATGAGAACGTGCGGCCTTTTACCACAAAGGGGTATTCGTTGTAACTTCTTTTAACGTTGATCTTTCGGTCTTTGAGAAAGCTTTGTATCTACTTGATGGTCATTGAATCTAAACCGTATGTCAAAAGTTTATAAATGAGATTATCATGCCAAACCTGCATCTCCGTGCTTCTCAAAGGCGAAATTCCATTTGTCGGTTGTGGAACGGCCTTATTGTTTATCTGAAATTATTTTATTAATCTCAAGATAATTCACTAGTTGTTGGTTAATGCATTTCTCAAAAACTTTAGCCACGGCTGACACAATTGATATTGGCCGGTAGATATCGCACTCGGGTATATTTACCTTGCTTATAAGAAAGAAGAAACATTTAAGTTAATATTGGAGCCAAGTCACTGGCAAGCTCCTTCAATATACGAACAGGAATTCCGTCAGGTCCGGTGGCCTTATTTACGTCCATAATTCCTTCGAGATGTTAACAGGATCCATTTTGAAACAACAATACGGAATTGACGGAGGCGTAACTCCATCAAGGACAACTAAGGTCGAGTTTGAAGTGAAAACGTTTGCCAGTAAGTCAATCTGCGAATATGGATACACCACCAAAGCACCGTCTGCACATTTCAATGTTGAAATAGATGCTTTAGAAATATGTATTGGCAACCGATGCGACCATCTGTTAAAAGTTGCGATCGGAGATTTTCAATTCGGAAGCCTTAGCGACTTTCGTGTTGTCGGTTCTTTTCGCTTCCTTAGCACAGATTCCTTAACCTCGTTAAAATGCCATAGTCGCAAACATGTGAAGTTAGCCTATTTTTTCACCCCAGAACAAATAAAAATTTTGATCAGACAACACTATTCTATCCCATCCCAGAATTAAATAATAATAAACAGATAAAACAAGAGTAAAAAAAATCTTACAAATGATTTCTTATACATTTCACAATATCCCATCCCAGTTTTATTTTTATATTCGATTTTTTTCCATTTTCTTACATTTCTATTATATGAAAAATTTCAAAGTGTATTATCTCCAAAACAATTCGAGGGTCGGAAAATTTGAAAAGTGTTTCAAATAGAATACTATCATTGGCAATTATAAATCATCTTAGAAGTACAAGTCTATGGTTCAGTTTTCTACAATTGGCCATAGCTGATGGGCCCATAGAAATACTATATCAAAAACTTCAAAGTGGATTATCTCCAAAGAACAATCTCTGATGGCATCAATGGAACCTTTAACAGGCAACAGTGATGTCCCAGCTACAAAGTTAGTCCTTTATGCACAACCGTCGGTGCAAATGGTTATCACCTCTTCAATTCAGAAGAAGATCTCGCGATGCCAACCACGGAAAAGACAAGAACTAAAACGTTTACTTGGTGGTTTTATCGGCAAAACATCCTCTTTTTTGTAAAAGATGAAACAGGTCGGATACTACCAAGCCCTTTCCAGGGAACCGACCTGAAAGAAAGAGAGTATCTTCTGGCAACCAGGAGAATGGCTCAGGATCGAAAGAAATTCTGAAACTGAGTTTTTAAGAAGTTGTACTTCACGAGAAAGACAAGCGCATGAAATATTCGCAAATTGAGCAAATTGTTCGAAAAGTGATGAACAAACCTTGTGCTTCTGGAGATCCTTTGGCTTTTGAGGGCTGTGGTTTGTACAACAGCATGTTAAGTATGCAGTGCGCAAACGATAGAACTGTTAAGTGGGTACTTGGAGCTGTACCAACTCTACATCCCTGGGAGGGAGCTTAACTGGAGTATAGCCTGTTCTGCGACCTACCCAGGCCTGTAAGGGGTACAGTTTTTGTCCCGAGCCCGATTAAAGAACCTTCTGATATTCTAAAGAGGTTAAAAAATCAAAACCCGGGACTAAACACCAACAAATGGAACATTTTTCCCAAAAAGAAGGAGCCGAAAGGCACACTTATTCAAGGGTTTAAAACCAAGGCTGGAAGCACACTAAATAGGCTTACAATAAATGTGACGCAAAAGACGGTGAGGAATGTCAAGGAAAAACTGTCCTCCACTATCCCAACTTGATTAGAATGTCTGGTGTAAACTTTACACAGATAAATTTGCAGCATTCAAAGGCGTCATTCGCTCTCTATAAATATGTCTTTTTGATTCTGGAACCGTGGATTCACGGAAACAAAATCAAAGGACTCAATCCTATTACCTCAGGTTATCTCTTGGTTAGTTATACCTGCTCGAGACCTACAGCCTGTGTCTTTATTAGAAATAACATGAATTGCAGACTTCTAAATGAACTTTGTTGTAATGTCAACATTACAGCAGTCATCTTTGATGTTAATGAACATGGTAAAGATATCCTAATCATTGTCGGATGCAGTGCAAACTCTCATCACGTATGCTGGTGCAGCACCAATATTAATCCTAGAGACATTTCCCCTTTTGAAAAACCAATCCGCATCTGACCAAGTCATCGAAAATGTGGGCCATAAACCTACATTTTTGACATCCTCAAGGCAAGAATTAACTTTGAAGTTTTTGTTATAGTATTTCTATGGGCCCATAGTCAACTATGGCCAATTGTAGAAAACTGAACCATAGACTTGTACTTCTAAAATGATTTCTAATTACCAATGATAGTGTTCTATTTGAAACACTTTTCAAATTTTCCGACCCTCGAATTGTTTTGGAGATAATACACTTTGAAATTTTTCATATAATAGAAATGTAAGAAAATGGAAAAAATTCGAATATTAAAATAAATTGTAAGGTTTTTTTACTCTTGTTTTATCTGTATATTATTATTTAATTCTGGGATGGGATAGAATAGTGTTGTCTGATAAAAAATTTTATTTTTCCGGGATGAAAATATCCGGGATGGAATGTGGAATTGTTCTAAGACAAAGATCCAGTATATTATCCAGAAGATAAAAAACCGCAGAATATACTGGACGTTGTTACACTGACAGTTAGGTAATTAGTTTAAGGTTGCGTTCACAGTGAAATTGTCACTATGCCAAATGTGAAGCTGTCAAGTGTGCCAAACGTAAACCCCGTTACAAATACGTCATATTTTCCATATCGCTTATAATGTTCCACGTGCCGATCCACTTCCGCAAAATTAGTACAAAAACAAAACACGAACTATAATCTCTAGGGCATACCATTACGGGACCAAGCAAAAAAGCTTCTACTCATTGTGTATATGTATATGAAATAGCTGACTCAACGTAAAATTAATATATCATAACCAGTATAAATATATACAAAACCACCATCACCCAAGACATTTCGGGGCTTTTAAATTATAAAACTTTATTTTTTTGTGATACGAGTATTTCTTTAGTCGGGCGATAAATTTTCCTAAAAATAATTTATTAAATAAAAATGAACAACCAAAAGCTCTAAAATTAAAAATTTTATAAGAAAAAGCATTCCAGTTTGATAAAAATTTATATTTTAACTTAACCACAAATCGATAAATCATGCAAAACTTTAGCATATAACAAAATTCATATATTCATATGTGTAAGTACGAGTATATCCCAACCCCTACACCCACCCACTCACATATATGTATAGTTTGGCTATTATAGGTCTCAAATTGAAAACCTAATTGTACCTTGATGTACCGACATATTCAATTTTTAATTATTTTCAAAATGTTGAAAAACGATATTTTAAGCCAAATTATGCCAAATACATAATTTATGCTATTAAGGGTTTGTGTTCTGAGTAATAATTTATGTATATGCCTATCTCGATTGTGATTGTGGTATATAGCAAATATATAGACATCAACATCACATGGCGTACCGAATAAGCAAATATTATGTGTATCGATAGTTTTTGCCTCCTATTCGATGTTATATGTAGATTTGTCGACATACATAATGTATACATAACAGGAAAAAAAACAAAGCTTAAAAGCTCTTAATCATGTCAGCTTAAAATTAATTTTATTTTATGTGGCAGCATAATAATATTATTACATAAGTCTATTTATATAAATTTAAATGTATTATTTTATTTATCTTAGGAATTTCATCTTGAGATTTATTGTGGTGACGGTGACATATTGTAGCTGTGGTATACGATGAATTACATGATATTTGCGGTGTCTGAAACGTGCCAATGTGATATTATTTTGTATATGGAAAGCATGAAAGCAAGCGTGGCCGCCAACTATTTCGAAACAGCTTACAGCGATACTATAATCAAATAAAGGAAGTACATCTACTATATTCTCTTTAAAGGGCGAAGCACTCTCAACTATATTTAACAGTATTTCTTCATGTCAGCCTACGGTATGTATAACCGAGAAAGAAAATAATCGAGTTCGTTTTTTAATAAATTTGATCCGTTGCAATTAGCTTCGACTTAGTTTGAGAACAACATATTTATCATCCCAGACCACCTGGTATAGTCAGTTTGACTCTGGGATGCAGTCCAAGATCATGAAAAATAATCATGGTGGTTTTCATCCGTAAAGCATTTAAAACCTATCAGGCAAAATGTTTTAGACCTATAATCCTGTCCTCTCTTCTACTTCAATCCTTGGAGCGAATAATTAATGGGTATTTTAATAACACATAAATATCCGATACATTCCAAATAACACGCACACCAGAAAAGCAAATGTAAGGGAACGCACTCCATGAAGTCGTTGGATCGCTTGAAAAATCAATTGGGAATCTGTTCAGGATGTTGTTGTCTTCGCTCTTGTTGTTATTTCTAACCAACTTGCTGCTAGTCCAAATAAACGACAACGGATTTTACTGACAGGGTTAAGTCGATGATATAGCCATAACACTGGTTGAAAAATATACGTTTATATAGGACATTCACATCCAAAAAGCAACTTATATAGTTGTAGCCTGCGGTTCTTTTAACAAGACGCAGGATATTAGGAAACTTATACCATCGCACTCTCTTCGCAAAGTTAAGTATCTGGTTAGATGATAAAATTACCTATATATATTTTAGGTAATCAGACTCATAAACTACCGCAAGTTTACCGCACTTATTTGGTGGTCTAGAACAGTTAATAAAGGGTAACCTGTAAGCACACCCCACCCCTACTCGAGTTGTATCTCTCGAAACGAAAATTAACAGTATCTCATGAAGAAACAGTGTCCAACATTTACCCAGCCATAGCAGGGATGCTTCAGGGTAGTGTATTAGGGCCCATCCTATATCTACTTTACACTTCTGATATACCGACAACGGAAAAAAAACTTCATCGAAACTTTTGCTGATGATACAGCAGCATTGGTATCAAGTGAATCACAGAATCAAGCAGTTGAATAGTTACAGCAAGCACTCGATATAAACAGCCAATGGACAGGAAATACCACGTTAAATAAAAAGCAGATCAAATTAAAATAAAACAACTCGAGATATACTGGCTAATAGGAAGACATTCTAAGCTACGCCTGCACTGTAAACGCCTAATCTACTAATCGATAACTAAACCAATTTGAACGTATGGCATCCAACTCAGCGGCTGCACTAAACAATAACGAATTCTTACTGTTACGTCACCAATGGGGAATTACACCGCAATGTTAAATGGATGAAGTGGTCCATGAATTTGCCATGCAACATGAAAGAATATTACCACAACATATCAACAGTGAAGCCATACAACTTCTTGACGTCATACAATAACTGAGACGCATTAAAAGAATTCAACTGCATGAGCTAGTCATCTAATAAATAAGTAAATACAAAAAATAAAAAAACATGTCTATCGCCCAATTGGCGAAGTGATTAAAGCTGCGCCAGTTGGAGCAGGAGGTACCGGCTTCAAATCACGAACGAAGCAAGATGCAAAAAGTATTTTTCACCATTCGATTACGATCAGTAGTGTGAATAAACACATTTGTCATCCCCTGTTGAGTTTATACAATCCATAGACCGATCCATCTTCCATGTCGGTACTATAGGCTAGCATAGAGCAATGCAATGTACATAGCGCCATGTTAGCCTATATAGTCACCATATAGATGAACGTCGAGGGAATGTCCAATTGAGACTGAGTGGCGAATGACTGACTCTAAATAAAGTTACTTGCCTAGACCAATTAGCGAGATTAGGCCCAATTGTTGCGAAAAGAGGAATAAAATAGGACAATGTGATTGCGCCATCTATGTACCAAATTGTGAAGCTCTGAAAACCATCTTCAGTACAATGAAACTCATCAGTACACCTTCTGAAAATAATTAATACGAGTATATCTGTGTCAAATCGATAGTCGATTTCCACCGCATCCGGCATCATCTTGTAACGACACAATTTTGATAACTAAATTGGATGAAAATTAACAATTGCTATTATATAAAATCGATGATATCTCAGAATAACAAACCTCAAACACATGAAACGAGCAAAGCACAAAAGCTCTGTACTAGTTTTTTCAATGGAAAAAAAATAAAATTAGAATTTTCATTTTTTTATTATTTTTTTTTTTTGGCTCAACATTTAAGTAACAATAAATGAAAATTTCAATAGAAAAATAATCATAATAATAAGAAATAAAATCTTACGATTGTTGTTGTCTGGTAACAGGGAACAGAACTGCCAAGAAAATTTTATTTATATTGTTTTTCACTCGAAGACGAATATAATATATAATTCGCTGAACTAAATTGAATTGAATTTCGTAGATGATTATTTTTTCGGAAGATCTGCTGTTGTTTTGCTTTTTATTTGGCCGAATTGGCAATCTTCACAGTATATATGTGTTATTGTGTGTAGTACAGTTATCATTGTTATGATTATTTTATAACAATTTTTCCTTAAATAAAATCTAAACACTTCATGGGGGTGTATCATGTTTTCTTAATGATTTTCATCATCTTATATACCATCATCATCATCATCGTCATCATCACGATACGAAAACAATCTGGTGAAAATATCATTATAACTGGGCAAAAATATAAAATTGAATTCTTGTTGTGGAAAATGAAAATGAAAAACTTTTTACTCTTGGACAAGACTATATCTAAGTCGAAGAAAAATATCTTTAAGTAAAATAAATATTTTATACAACAACAAACTATGAGATTTCTTGAGGTTCAATTTCATTAAACAATTCTTACACATCCAACAACATAACACACAAACATATATATAGGATTGTGTTGGAAAATACTTTTATCAGCTGTGTATAAACGAAATGACATGATTGGCATGGGATGCTGCTATGTAACAATAATTTTCTGTAAATACCAGAGATTTTCGTTTTAATCATATTGTAATAGACATTGACTGGCATTTGTACACATATATATAGGTAATATATATGAATGATTGGTAAAAATTCTAGATGTGCCACAACGCCTGTATGCCATCAAACTGATGTGAGATCTCATACACAGGGGTCGGGACTCGAAGTGTTACTATATAATGAAAAATTTTGTTTAACTTGTTCGATGTTCGATTTGAGTCACACCGTCTCATATTTTTTAATCAATACTTTGGAATACAGAATGGACCATATGGAAAAATCAATTGGGTTTAACAAACAATTTTTGTTTGTTTTTATCTGTCCAATATGTTTTGGGGCCCAAGGAGCTCCCAACTCTTTCGCGGTTCGCTTATTTACGAATTACCTTACGCCATCACAGCCAAATCAAGGAAGTAAAGGTTCGATTTAAGTAGAACCATCTGCACATTGCATAGCTCCAAATCAGCCTATAGTACTGACCTGGAAGATGGGATTTCCCATGAATTCTGCTCTTCAACAGGTGGTCTTTTTTTTTTTGGTCAATTTCATCCTTTCCCAGATGTACACTCTGTCTCGAAATCTATATGTTTCCTATTCGAAAGAAGCTCAAGATATCCGATATCCACATAAATAGGAATCTTGATCAAAAGTAGTACGAGAGTATATAAAGGACAGAGTACAAGGAAAGGTGTTCAGTTACTTGTTCTTCTCCTCCACGCCAAAGGACATCGACTCTCATATTTTTTTGCAAATACTTTGGCCTATAGAATGGACCATATTGAAAAATCAATTGGATTTTAGTTCGGGGTATATGCTGGCAATTGTTTGTTATTCGAAAGAAGTTCAAGATATCCAGTATGCTCAAGGTGTCAGTTGGACCTTAAATAGGAATCGTGATCCAAAGTAGAACGAGAGATAGAGAAAGTATCAAGGACAGGAGTAAAAGAAGTGCTCAACAGTTTCTTCATTTACCGTTTCTTACTTCCTTCCCCCTCCTCCTCACATTCGATCATTCAGGGAACAAGGTTTCGTGAGAATACACGCAGCAAGATCCTCCAAGTCTAACATAATTCAAGAAGGATTGGGATGTTTGCTGAAGGTTGTCCCATCTCTTCTAGAGCGGACTACCAAGTCCTACAAAAGTGGAAGCTACTCCGATTTGTCCAATTTCTCACCAATTTCTCGGTTCAAGTCTAACTATCAATTAGTCTAACTTCAGTTAGACTGTCTAGTCGATCTTCCAAAACAATGATGAAGCAGCCTTTCTGTCATCAAGGATACAGATACGAAGATCTATTCAATTCATCTCTTTTGCATAGAAAGGTGCTCTCAAATTTGCAAAATTTAGAAGGGCTAAATTCATTATTTCTGTCTTGTAGGCGAACGGCTGTTTGCGCTGCAAACCTTTTGCTCCAAAGATCATGTCGAAGCAGACCCACAGCCATCTCAAGAGCTTAAGTGGGCATGATAGACAAACAGGTCTTTGAAGTTATAATCGTATGAGCCTCAATTTTTGAAATACTAAAGTTTCCCAGAGTCTTGTGTCTTGTTAAAAGAACCATTACACTTATGCTAGGGTTGACTGATAAACTATACATCAGGCTACAACTACGTTAATCGCTATTTGAATAGCTACCAGACACCACAAGATCACTACTCCTTTCCTCACCCTTTCTGATTTTCAAAAACATCCCAATAAGTCTTTCTTGGGTTCCTAAATTCTCTAATTTCAGGTTTAGCGTTGAGAAGGAGATGTAGCGATGGTCAGAGAGAGTAATGTCATACGTAAGGCAAGAGATTTCAATGACTTCCTGCCTCGAAATTCTCAAAAATAGGTGTAGGTCAATCACAGATAGGAATTCCAATAAAGAAATACCTCTACGGTTTATGTCGGAGCTACCATAAAATTTGTGGTTTTGAGTTTACATAGCATTCGGACATAATTAATACCTTTGATTCCGAAACATATATGGGAAGTGAGCAAACAACACTCACGTGTAATACCCTGTTCCTTTACTGTAGCGACGACTGCTGTAAGGTTATTCCATCAGATATCAATTAGGAGTCTATGTAATTCATGTTATTACTCAAAAAAAAAACACAGGCCTTGAGCAGGTCTCTAGGTCTCGAGCAGGTATCACTAACCCTAGGATAGAGCATAATGTATCTGATGAAGTCTTTTGATTTTGTTTCCGTAAATCTACGGTTCTTGAAACATCATTCGTAGCCAGTTTGACACGTTTAAATATTCCGATTAAACTATTTTTTGAAAAAACGTTGGGTTTTACGGCCTTTATGGGATGGTGCCTAGTCTTGTGAAACGTACCGAATTTATGTATGAAGCCCAAATTAGCAAAGCATCGTTTAAAATCTTTTCACGGTAGTTTTGTTGATTTTCCTGTGGCAGTTACCGTAGCCAAAACTATCACTGTTCCCATGTAAATGTCATAGCCCATTAGCAATGGCTGGTTACGATTTTACAGCCACTTTTAGTGAAGTGGTGGCATATAACATATTCCATAACCATATCCGTCATTCTATTTTTTTTCATTTCATGGTCAACGCCAATTTAGCAAAAATAACGGCTTTAATCTTTAAGTACAGGATTGCTGTTCTATATTATGATTAAAAAATTGAATTTCTTGGAACTCTTTCGGATTTAATACCTGGAAACCAATGTATTAGCCAAAAATGAAATTTCAATAATTCTTCTGAATTCTCATATTATTTCATATGAAATTACTAGTATTCATGAATTTAGCGAACTGCAAAGGTTTTAGAGATACACGTGGCTTGCTTCAAATTAGCAACAGAATTGAAATCAGTGACCCATCAATAACAATAAAAAATAACAAAATCATAAGCCACCACAAGCTTGTATTATATTAACTTTATTATCAAACTTTTTCCGCGCTTACAACTATTCGGACTGCTTAAGGCCTTAAAGCGATACTTTCAAGGGGTGTTCTATATATACTTTACCATACTCTTTACTAGTTGACGAGCTCCTAACTAACTAGACTGAGCAACTATAGATTTGATCGAGCAACGTTGTCTTCCATATTCTATCTTAATGAATATGACATGTGAAGAAGCCGTTTAAAAGCATATACTCGATACGACGAGGTTGAAATCAAAAGATTTGACAGCCACAGTCCAGTAGTTATGTACCAGTAGGAGTTCTAATGTTCTAAGGTATTGTTCAGTGACTCCAGAGAAAACTTTCAGTCTAATGAAAATAGAAGCACCACTTCACGAACAAGACCTCAGCAGTTTCATTTCTCTATGTCCTCCGTTTGGAATATGGTAGTCCAGGAAGTAGGAAAGGATCATTACTAATAGTTCTGCCTGCATCGTTAAGGCTGCAATATACGGGCTCTTTTTCGACATATAGGCGCTAGAAACACCTCCATTGCGGCTTTTGGGCCAGTTCTCATTTAACCCATAAAACCAAGGCCAGCTATACGTAAACTTTTATAAATTTACGACCATCATACTACCGTAGCGTATATGTGATGATGGGCCTTATGATTATAAAGTATGACCAACAGACCATTAAAGGTTATACACCCCAGATTACTTTGAAGATACTGTAGCATCTGATTGCCGTCGAGTTTTCTTGTGATGCCAGATAAATGGGTTAATCTACGTTCTTGACCTGTTTTCACAACTGACCAGTGCAATTAAGTAACTTATTAACAACCAGCATATTCTTGACTAAAATCGTCTATTGGTGTATGTATATGTTACCAACGGTTTGTTTGCCTGCGTGTGCTGACGTTATCATAACAATTTTTTAAAAGTTGCGTAATGAGATGTCTAGAGGCTTCTCAATCTTATATGTTTAGTCTACGAGAATGTAGATGGATTGTTCCGATTTTTGTACAAAAATTCAAACAACACTTTTCTATTCACCTTCTCGTGGTATGGTTTAGTGTTTAAATACCAGGAGGAATTCATAGCAAAAATTCCGGAACACAAAAACATGGAAAACCACTCTGTATAGTGCATAGCTCAACGAGAATTGTGTCCATACGACTTCTAATCGATTTGTCGGAATAATAAACGGAATAAGTCCATACTCATTAACGACAAATTTATGTTTCAAACCCTGATTTTGTTAAATAAAGTGACATCTCTTAAGAATATATTTAACTATAAAAGAAACAAGAATCGTACTACGCAGTTAAAATTCCCAACTAAAGATGTCAGTACATGCTAAAATTTTTGACAAGAAATTTTTTTAGCTAACCTAAAAATTTATTACAAAACACATTACCCAGTGTAAATTTCTTATTCAAATTAATCCAAATAATTAACTATACATTCAAAATGTTTTGTGTTCGTGTACTTGCAAATCAAACTCGATCGAAACTACGATGTTTACCAATTTCAACAATCATGCCATCACAAAATTATTCAGCTGAACCACAACTGTCAATTCCCGTGCCGGAAGGGCAAGACAAACCAGCAAATCCAAAATTACAGAGTATTGTAAATGAAATCGCTACCCTTAATCTAATAGAAGTGTCCGAATTGACGGGATTACTAAAGAAAAAACTAAATATACCCGATCAAGTGTATATGCCACAAAGTGGATTTGCCGGAACAGCTGCACCCGCTGCCGAAGACGACGAGGAGGCAGCACCGAAAAAAGTACAAACATCATTTAAAGTGAAACTTATGAAATTCGACGACAAACAAAAGGTTGCCCTTATCAAGGAAGTCAAGAATTTGCTGGAGGGTATGAATTTGGTCCAAGCGAAAAAGTTTGTTGAAAGTGCACCGACAATCGTAAAGGAAGATATTCCAAAGGATGAGGCGGAGAAATTAAAGGAGGCATTGGCTAAAGTTGGTGCTGTTATTGAGATAGAATAACTTGTTTAGGTTTAAAATAATTGTATAATGTTAATGAATAAATGATTTGAATTAGTCGGACTGTACTTGAGAGATGGTTTTTATGGCTTCCCCGAACGTAAACAATTTTTATAAATTACTTCATTTATTTATAAGAAATTAATAAGATAAATTAAGAAAAATTCATTTATAGAATACAAAATTATATTTGAAGATGATCAAAGTCGACTGATGTGGTTGTGATTCCATTTATCGATTCCAACGATTTACTAGGCTTTAACACTTTGTGTATATTGTCGTATATATCTGGAATATCTCGAAAGTGCGCGATGTAACTATCCAGAGAATCGTTATATGGTTTAAGGAGTATTTGTTTAAGTATCCGTTTTAATTCAATCAAATACGCCACATTATTCCCCAACACTTGTTTGTGTTCTTGTTTTAATGGTCGCTCGTGCCAATTTAGATCCTAAGGAAATACAAATATCATGTTTAAAATGCACATTTATAAACGAATGGTGTTGAACCTACCTTTGCTGTTAACATTGCATTGGATGGTAAATTGAAGTAGTTTTCGATACACTCGATTAGTCCTATCTTGGTACATGTATTAAAGATGCTGGCGTGGAATATCATAGTGTCGAAGACCCTTCTCAAATTTACGCCATGGCAATTTTTTAAATTGTCAGCCATCCCTTGGCTATCATGGACTATTTTTACAATTTTTTCGGATTCAAAAATTTCCTTTAACTCTTTTGGTATAATGCTGCCGAATGTCAATATGTCGTACACGAAAATATTCTCGTCGTTCGATATCGTGATCATTGATATTCTTGAAAGCCGACCATGCTTCATGCCTTCAATTGATACACCCAATTTTTTTGATGATCCCAATTGTTTCACTGAATTATAGTATCGAACATCGATTTGACTAACAACTTGAAGCCCCTGTATCAATTCGGTTATATGATTTAGCGTTTTCAGAGATATACTGACTGGAGGGCTGAAATTATTTAAACTCGACGACGAGTCTGATTTAACAAAATCATCAAGTTCAGCACGATTTAGGTCCGATCCTTGAAATATCCGAATTGATTTTATATCGTTCTTGAAGAAGTTTTGTATCCCACGCGAAACATAATCGGGATTATCGAATCTATAGTAATTTGTTAGCTTGAGTCGTGTACGACTCTCGTTGATTGTAACCAACTCACCGACAACACAATGATCTCGTAATTCTAATATTAATTTGTCTTTTATCTTAAAATCTCCATCCATCTTGTTACAAATAAAATAATAAATATAAAAAACTTAAGTATTTTAATTATATATAAAACTTAATCCTCCTTCTCGTTTGATGTACGTGTAGGTGACGTTTGGTCTGTGTGATCGAAATAGGCGCGATACAGGTACAAACCTAATGCAATGTGAAGTGCAACTACTGCCACAACAGCTGAATATATATTACTTTGCATAGACGATAGATTTAAGAAATTGTCGAAAATTACGCTTTTGCTTCCGAAGAACGAGATTATGGGTAGAAAGATGATAAGGAAGCAGTAGAAGAATACCGTGGAGAAAGTTTTAAAATCAGAAATGCCCTGCAAATAGTAAACAAAAATTATTATAATCGTATTGCAACTAATTCAAACTTACAGACTTACTTTTACTGGTTTTGATTGTTGTTTACCTGTTTTAGATTTAGACATTTTATAATTTGTAAATGCAAAATTTTAATTTATTAAACCCGGTTTGATAAAAATTTACGTTTTGATTTAGCACTTCGTTTTTGACAATCACGTGAATGAATATTGCAATATACGCCGCAAGTGACATCTATAAAAGGGTGGACTAAACATAAACCACTCGAAAACATAGCACTTTGCAGCATTTTTATGCAATGTAATGGTAGATTGGTAGTACATAAATACTTGAAGTGCATGAAGAGGTAAACGTGTTTTTTACACAATCATACATGATGGCATGCATGTATATTATTTTGGTTACTTAAGAAAACGATAAAAATATTTGGCATGACAACTGTGAGGCTCCGGCGAGAGTCGAACTCGCGATCTCCTGTTTACTAGACAGGCGCTTTAACCAACTAAGCCACGGCGCCGACAAAATTTCGGAAATCATTATTTTAATTCAAACTTTTTAATATTCTAGAACAATTTCAAGAAGAAATTACTCTTCAAAATGCGATAGTTGAGTCATAACAGCAAATATTAATCGGAGCAACAAATGAGTAAATAGCTTATCAAACATTAAAACCTTAATTAACACATGGAGGTAAATGAATGTTTTGTCTCTCTAACTAAACTTTAAATTTCATTATAAAAAATTCCCATGCCGGGAATCGAACCCGGGCCTTCTGGGTGAAAGCCAGATATCCTAGCCACTAGACAACATGGGATATGGTTAATGTCATTTAAGTGAGATATTTAAATACGATTGATATATGTTTATTTTAAATTATTATCCATATCTTATAGATTAATTGAATTAACACTAATTAAAAAAATTAATTAAATATAACAGAACAAAAAAGTTTTAGCAGAGCGTAGTTTCGATCTACGGACCTCTGGGTTATGGGCCCAGCACGCTTCCACTGCGCCACTCTGCTTATAGAAAACCTGATTATTAATAATATTTTTAAGCTATAAAAAATTTAAATAAATCGATATTTTAATAATTAAATCTCGGAAAACATTGAAGTTATTTTAAACATTGACCACGTGCCATTACCTAATAATCTTACTTTGTGTATGGAATTAGAGGATTATTCCAAGGGAATGAATGAAATTATGATGCTAGCGTAAATGATAATAGAGTGAGTGTTGGAATATATGTTGAAAGAACTAACGTTGGAAAATCTTTTCGACTCGATGAAGGCATCTGTATAATGAATGCCGAATTTATTGCAATATATGAAGGCATTAAGATGGTGACGAATCAAGGGAGGGGGGTAAATAATTATATTTGCTGACTCCAGATTGTCATTTTAATAGCTTGAAGCTGAAGGAGCTTCAAGGGAGTCTCAGAATGCTAAGGACTATTGAGAGAATCGGACTGAATAATAGGCAATTGGAAGGAGTATTTGTTTAAACTTCATTTGATTGAAAATAATAAATGTGAAATGTGCGTCGTAACTGAGGATATCGAGCACATCCTACTAAACTGTACTAAATACAGCAGGAGTAGATCAGATTACAATATCGTTAGGAACGCCACAAATCTGACTGATTGTATGAAAGCAAGTGGATGTGTATACAAGGAAATGTATGAATTTATAACAATCAATCGATCTAAGCTTCAATTTATACCTTTTACCTCTTTTTTGGCTTAGTTCCATTTTTGCAAAGTATTGTAATTTCTAAAAACTCTTATTATTCATATTATTTTATTAACCACTTATTATTATTTGATATTACATTACTATAAATTTTAAAATATTTGTAAGCATTAGTTAGCAATATGGCTCCTAAATCAAGGAGTTAAGCCTATGAAAAAATAATAATAAAATAATTAAATCGATTAACAAGACCAGTAAGACGAATAATATCTTCAAACTATAACGTCAATTAGAATAAAATTTCTGTCATTATTTATGAAAAACATTTTCCAATACCGACTCCTGAGAATTGAGTATAATGTATAACAATTTGAAGGAAGTGTCTATACAAAAGTTCCATGTCATTTGGTTTATTATGTCTTATTGTGACTTCAGTTAACGGTTTTCGTTAGGACCATTCTGCAATTGAGGGTTGTAAGAAGTTGGTATGGGAAATGAAGAAAGACAATTTGAAAGTTTTTATTTTGGCACCGGCTCCAATGAATATCAGCCATTTTGACCGATTTAAATTATCATTTTATTTACAATTCATACAGCGATCCACTTCAAACTGTAATTTCATTTCTCCTTATAAATTCATACATCATCTTAAACTCATTTTCCCATTCAATCTCACTCTCCATATAGTTTGTATCATTGTAGTGTCTCCTTTGAACAACTCAAAGTACTTCTTTCCTTTGGCCAGACACTTTTCAATAAATTCACTCCCCCATTTTCTCGACAAATTCACCTCTTTTTGCAAGCTTACCGACTCTTTCGTTACCTTTAATTCGTAGGTGAGATGGTATCTATTGGAGGATATAATAACTCTCACGGGATTGAAGGTACTCATACATCATTTCTACATAAACGTGGCCCTGAGAATTCCCACCCATTTTGTTAAGTCTAATCCACTATGGGAGTTTGAAAATAGAACTACTCTCCTTCTCCATTGCCATATTGATTCATTCATTGCCAAATTGGTACCTTAAATTATTCCAATGAACTCAGCGTCCATGATACAGATGCTGTGATTGCAGGAATGAAAATTCCTACACTCACTCGGTTCTCAATTCCACTAGCATCTGTATATTATACTTCCAAATGTCCAAAATGATTCATTTGCATTCTTCTAAATTCTCTTTTATTTGTATCTCCAAATTTCCAGCATACAACAAGATCGCTGGGACTCACTGGACTCAATTTTTGAAAATATATTAATATTTAATTTGAAAGTAGTTGCGGTATTTCTAGATGTTAAGTGTGCGTATGATAAAAGGGTTACATTAGTGTTGGGCTTGCAAAAAGTAGAAAATATCACCAGCTCTTTTCAGCTTGAATAATTCTAAACTGCACACTGATAACACCAAATGGTTTTACAATTTGCAGATGATTTGGTGATCATCGGTAGAGGACGCAGTATCCAGCAAGCCATCAATAATGCTAAATCAAAAGTGAACTGGGTGATTGAATATTTGGACAGTTTAAATTTTAAAGTGAATATATTGTGTAAAGGTACATGTATGTGTTTTTAGAAGGAATAAAATACACACTCTGTGGTCTGAAATAGGTTATTCGCCTCTCAATTATAAGAGAGAAAGAGATTGGATCACAATGAGGGAAACTAAAATGCGTTTCGAAACAAGTATTTTTGAACGAAATGATGGAAGATAATAAACAGGAAGTTGTTGAGTATAGAGATAACTGGGCCGAAAATCTTACCGTACGAATGAAATTGGAAGGATTCTATTAAGGAATGGAATGATTGCATGTTAAGATCTGCTGAGGATGTTATCATTTATACAGATGCTTTTGTGAGTGGAAACAAAGTAGGTGTTGGAGTATATGTGCCAGATATGAATGTTCAAAAATGTTTTCGAGTTAATGTGCCATTTTACATTGGCACTCTCGCGTCAATTTCGCTTTTTCGTGCGGCAGAGTTTTTTTTTTATATTTGTCTATGTGTGTGTGGAAAATATTTCATTATAAATTAATACTTGGTCGAGCGAACATCGTATAACCAAAAATGGCGAAAAAAAAATTTTAACACGAATTTTTTTCATTCTTATAGGAGCATGTATATTTTTTATAAAATCCATTATATATTTATATTATAAATGTATTTATATATTTTCATCATTCCAACGTTTTACTATTTTTAGAAACATCATCAATATATGTATAATATTTTTTTACCAAAAAAAAATATTATAATAAGACAATGAATTCCATTACAATAATAAATAAATAAATTACAATTTATGTAAATAAATAAAATAAATAAATTACAATTTATCAAACTAACATACAAGAATTATATTTTTTACGAATTAATATATTTTATATTTATTTTCTGTAAAAACAAATCGTCATCTGTAATAAATTTCCTCTTCTGTAAAACAAAAATCGTGATACATAACCATATTTTTCTATTTCATCTGCACTCTTCAAAATGCAAAATGAAAATGTTGAGTCGAAAAAAATAAAAAAATTTTGAACCTCATCAAATATTTTTATTGCTTTTTGTATGTATTAGTGCGAAACTCACGTGAGTACAAAATAATTTTTGTCGAAAACTGTGCGTCGAGAAATCCCCACTCCAAAATTAGTTTATTGACAAAAGAAGAAAGAGACGAGGAAAAAACCGGTTTGAGTCACACGCGAGAGTGCCAATGTAAAATGGCACAATGACAGTATCTGTATAATGAATACTGCACTGATAGGTACATTAGAAGGAATTAAGTTGGCCATCAAATTCTGATCATCAGAGTGAAATGCTAATAATGTTAATCAATGGCGGTCGCGAGGGAAATGTGTATGCGAATATTATTTATGAACGATCCTTTCATTGCGAGGTTTTCATCTAGTGGGCACTCTCCCATAATAAGATCGAAGGTAATTAAAGCACTGATATGCTTGCTAAACGGGGAAGTGTGAGAGATACAGTGAAAATTTTTGCTGAAAAGAAAGAAGTAATGTAGTGTCTCCTTGAAAGCACATTTTTATAAGGTACTCAATGGTGATACATGTATGATAAGAACTATTGAAAGAATAAGAATTAATCATGGTAATTGGAAATAATGTTTGTTTAAACGTCTTTTGGAAGAGATTAGCGTGTCATATTTGTAATTTGTAGACTGAACATATGTGACATGTTGTGTTGCACTGCAACAAATTTCAACAATACAGAGTAGGGTTTGAAATCCTTTGGAAATCGATTTACAAAACAAGATGAGTAACATCTTTAAACTTTAACGTCAATGGGTTAAAATATCTATTTTTTAGGAAAAACATTTTCCTATACCGACTACTGAGAATTAATATTTATTGTAAAGATTATATAGGAAGCTTTGTCTACAGTAGCTCTACACGACGAGCGATGTTTACGAAAGTCGTTAATACTCGACAAATAGGTGAATGTGTAGACATTTGTGTTGTTCTCACATTGTACCAAAACACTATCCACACGATTATATCGACATTTTAACACATCACAGGAGCCGCCTTTATATTACCGTAATTGGCCCAATGCCAAATTTATTTCTATAATTTAAATAAATCAAAACTAGCCAAATTTCAATTATAAATCAAAAATTCAATTTTAGTTTTATTTATCAACAATCTTTAGATTTTATTGAACGCAGCAACATCAACAGATTGAACAAAATCTTCAAATTCCTGAATTGTTTCTTGTAGCAAATCGACAGAAACTTTGTCATCTTCGATTACACAACAGATTTGCAATTTATTGATACCATAACCGACTGGAACCAATTTTGATGCGCCCCACAATAAACCATCCATTACAACGGTACGTACAAGTTCTTCCATTTTTTTCATATCGGTTTCATCGTCCCATGGCTTAACATCTAAAATGATTGAACTTTTAGCGATGAGTGCTGGTTTCTTTGATTTTTTATCGGCATATGCGGCTAAACGTTCCTCACGAACACGATCGGCCTCTTCATCTTCATCGTCCGAATCGAACAAATCAATATCATCGTCTTCGGCTGCTGCTGCTGGTTTTGATTCTACGGTTGGTTTGCCACCGGCTGCTTGTGGTAATGCCTGACCGCCCCATGATTTACGTTCGCCAGCTTCATATGAAGCAATTTGACGATACCAGCGTTGGACATGGGCTACATCTCCGGTTGGGATTTTGCCGAGTTGTTCGAATACTGAATTATCGGCTTGTGATGGTGTGTAACTGTATCAAATAACACAATATAAATATTAAAATACAAACTTATTACAATAAAAAATTTTGATTGCGTGTCGAAAATCTAACCTCACAAAACTTGCACAATTTTTGCCGAGGAACACTTACCCAACAATATAACTTTGATCAGCCAAGAAATTATTTAATTCTTGTAATCCCTTTGGAGTTTTAACATCACCGAAAGCCATTTTTTACAATTTATTGATGGAAATTAAATTAAATATAAAAAAATAAATTACTGATTGAAAAAATGTGGCAATTTCAGTGTCTGACTGAACCGGAAAGAATGAAAGAGACTTGTATACATTCGTCGAGATAAAACTGAAATTTGGCAAAAATCTAGTACATTTTTTTTCGGGTGAACCGCAACCGTATCTTTTCAATTTCGATAGGTGTGCTCAACAATTGAATTTGCATGGTTTTGGGAATTTTTCAAGATGTGTAATTTATAATTTCAGCCAGAAATAATTTCAATCAAGTAGTTCAATTATGGTGTAGGACTATTAAGACGGAGCAAATATTATATTGGTTTCTTAAGATTATATACAGGTCTTGTGTATAAAAATGACATTTATCGATCTAAATTCTATTATAATGTTTCATTCAAATAATTTATATAAATAACGATTTGGAAAAATTGGTTAATCGACTTTTCACCTAAAGTAACACATACGAAAAATAAAACCGCAAGTATTGTAAACCGCATATAAAAATTATACGATAACCGCATATCTCGACTACCAAATAATTTACCATAATCTAGTCTGTTTTTGTGTTTCGATAAAAAGTGCAGGTTGACAACAAAAGACATTTTGCAGGTTGCGTGAAGTTTTAAGTCTGAAAGAAGTAAAAATAAGGAAAAAAAATAATTTTTTTTGTTAAAGTTTTTTTTAATTTTTTTTTATTTATATTTATTTATTAAAACATTAAAAGTAAAGCATAACAATTGGAGAACTAAAATAAAGTGAAGTGTATTAATCTATAAATCAATTTGTTAAATCCGATAAACCTACAAAAAAAGGATAAAAGAGTACCTATATAGTTGTAAAAAAAATTCTAAATACTAAAATGAAGCGAAGAAATGCCGATTGTGGCAAATTGAGGCGACCCATAAAACGTAACAAAATTACGGAAGGAATGTACGGAAGGTATACAATAATCACGAAAAATAGATTATTATTCAGAGAATCAGTAAAAAAAAAAACATCTGTGTGCTTGACTTCTACATGGCTCTCGCTAAAATAACATCATCGCGTTTAGAATGTGAATGTGAACGCAAAATTTTCAATAATTTCCACGCAAGGATTCGGTTAAGTAACATCACATTCTAAACGAAATTGATCATGTACCAAAATGGCTAACATAACAAATTTTTTTTTTTATTTTGTATTTTGATATCACGTTCGAATCAAACAATAATGTCAAAATTTATTTGCATCTCGCTCAATTGCATCAATACGAAAAGAGATCAATTCGGACACGTTCAATACATAACAATTCATGTTTTTATCTCGGGAATTAATTTACATTTTGGTGTAAACATAAATCGTGTTGTATTGATTTTTGTTGTTTTTTATTTTTTTGTTTTATGTCGAAACATGTTTTGTCAGGTTATCAGCGAGCAAACGAATCAATGAATGAATGTCAAGAAGTTTTATTGTTGTTTTGTTTGATGCAAACGATTGTGAATGGTGATGACGGTGGTGGTGTACCCATGCAATGCAACAGAACATAAACAACAAAAACTTTTTATGCAAATGTTATGATTGCTTTTTTATGTATTCCGATGGTGGAAATGATTATAATGATTATAGTTTTTGTTTCTTTGGGATATTTACAGTAACACATTATTGTATATAAAATTTCTTGTATTATGGGCAATTGTAATAACAGCTGATTTTATGCTCGAGTTCCGTTTTGAATTTTTATGGCCATTTTGGTTGTTGTTACGTTCAGTACACGATTCATTTAAGTACAAAGGGCTGGTATGTATTCAATAGACCACCTGTTTCTGTTATAAAATCATAACATTGTCTTTTTTATTTTTGTATAAGGCTTTTTCAGTTTTATTCGTATGCATTGCCATCACATCAGATCTTGTATGTTTATTTTTTATACCAGTTCATTGGTTATTTTTCGCAGCAAGCACATATGTTTGGGTACAATATGTATGGCATACAGGTAACATTGACATCATCTACTGATTACGAGTCAGTCTCAATGTTAATCGTAACTTTATTTACTTATAGATAAAGGAATCTGTCTGCCAACAATTATTTTATGGATGTTATTTGTATATTTAGAAGCTGCTATTCGATGGAAAGATAGTCGGCATATGCCACACTTAGATTTATGTAGGCCTTTTGCTGCTCACTGGTAAACCATTAATAATCTTGTATGTGTATTATAAAGATTTCATTTTGAATATATTTTGCAGCATTGGTTATCCTGTAGTGACGCTAGGCTTTGGTTTTAAAAGCTATGTTGGCTATCGAATGCGACAA
Source organism: Tipula lateralis (assembly GCA_963932295.1). Taxonomy (NCBI): domain Eukaryota; kingdom Metazoa; phylum Arthropoda; class Insecta; order Diptera; family Tipulidae; genus Tipula; species Tipula lateralis. The sequence goes on from OZ010737.1 coordinate 38,987,614, forward strand.
CGGAAGCAGCGTGAAGTAGCAAAAGAAAATGAATTTTATATGCAACTGCTACAGCAAGCTTTACCGCAAGATGAAACACAAGAGACTGGTTTATCGATGACAAGCGAGCAAACAACGGGTCAACAAGATATTCAACAAAAAGAATTGTCACCTGTTACAGCAATATCAGTTAATAACAATAATAATAATTCTACAAATAATAAAAATAATGCTCAAAATAATAGCAAACATAATAATAGTAATAGTAATAATAGTAATTTATTTAATAATAGTAATGGTCATGTGATGATGACAGCAATGCATCAATCCGTAATGTCACACAATGTATCGAATGGGGTAAACCATTTGCATAATAATAATTCACATAAAAATAATAGTCACAGACGAAGTATGGATAAAGAATCATCACAGGCTAATAATTCAAATTACTTAAACGGCCAGAATAGTAAATTGTCAGATTCGTCGTCATCCAGTACACCGCATAACAACATTGGTAACACAACGATAGCATTGAATTTAACATCATCATCATCAACGTCGTCTAATAAAAATAGTCTTACAAGTAGTAATAGTAATACACAAAGTTCAAATCATCGTGATACTTCCTCGTGTCGTGTAATCGGTGGTCAAAATAAAAAATTAGATCATGACAGTTCCAAACACAATGGTGATCTAAAATCAAATGATTCACATCATCACAACCACCACCATCATCATCAACATCATAATGGGCATTGTGTGACGGAACAGAGTCGAAAACATCATCAAAATGGTTCAATACTAAATTATGATGTGCACGAAGTCAATAATGATATTCATCAAATGCCAACAGTTGCAATAGCACAACCCACCGAAACAGTCGAAAAACATAAAAGTAGTGGTCGCAAAAATCGGGTGCGACAAAAGAATAATCTCGATGGTGTTCTATCGTCATTAAATTCCACAACATCAAAAGACAATCAACAACAACAGGATGCTGGTGCCGTACAACAACAATATGTGTCACAACATCAACAAACAATACCGCAAGTATGTGAATCGTGTGTGCGATTAGAGAACGAGGCAAAAAAAATGAAACAGGAAATCAATCATTTGAAACAAACGGAAAATGAGCTACGCCAAAAAATTGACTCGAACATAAATTACAAAACTTGTTTGCAGGCCAAACAAAGGGAAAATGATGAGCTTGAGAAACGGTTAGTTGGCATTCTCTTAATAATGTTTAAGCCAATCTTAAGTTTTTTTTGTTTCGTTTTAGAATACATGAACTAACAAATTCGCGCCAATTAGATCGTCAAAATTTGCAAAATACTGAACGTCGATTGGGAGAAGAGCGCCGTCAAAAACAATCACTCGAGTCACAACTGAACAATGAAAGGAAACAAAGAAAAATGGCCGAAGAGCGAGCCGTCCGTTCCGAATGCGGTGATTTGTGTAAAATGAAGAAACAACAATTGGAAATGGAATGTAATAAAATGAGACGAGACTATGCTGTTATGGAAGATGCAAAAAATAATTTTGAGCATCAGAATCGAAATTATGAGCAGGAAGTGAGTGTAAATAAAAGTCGTTGTTTTATAAGATGTGTATATGATTTTATCTTTTCGTTGTGTGATATCAATTTCAGCTACAAAAATTCAAAAACGAAATTCGAAATCGAGAACAACAGCAGGGTGCCGAAGTGCTAATGTCAGCGTTAAATGCGATGCAAGTTAAAAATTCTACTTTGGAGAAGAACTTATCGGATGAGACTAGAGTTAAGCTGGACTTATTCTCTGCTCTGGGCGAAGTAAAACGTCAACTAGAAATATCTGATAGTGAGTATATACGATTACTAGTATTCGAAGCAGTTGGAATAATACAATTTTTTTTATTTGCAGGTCATGTACGAACAAAAGAAAAGGAAGTCAATGATTTACAAACAAAAATCGCTCAATTGCTAGCGGTAATGCCATGTCATGATAATTTGTGCATAGGAAACCCATCATCAAATACAAGTTCAATTTTACGTGTTAACGATACACCACCACTACTCCAACAACAGTCGAATCAGCAATCGCAACAGCAACAAGGACCATCAAGTCCAATGTCACAATTGGGATTGTCGGTATCGCCACTACTCGGCCAACTAACTAATTTAGGTGTACTTACATCAACGCCACCACCACATCCACCACAAATTTCAATTTCATCCACTTCAACATCATCGTCATCGACGATGCAATCATCTGGCGGCGGCGGTGGACAACAAGTACAAATGGTCAATGGACAACAAGTACAAATGCAAAATTCGTCGGGCTCAAATTTGGATCCGAATGCAACAGCGTACACACCGAAAAATAATAATAATGCATCACAGTTACAAGTGGGTGGTACTGAGGCCTGACCAACAAGCAATTCTGGTACCGCGGCTTGTAATAATAATAATAATAATAATAAAAGTAAAACGTCCTATCGTTATTCTTGTATGAAGTAATAGCATCGTGATGAAGTTGCAAAAGTATGATTTTAACTCGTGATTTTAAGTTTATTTTTCCTCAATCGATTCGATTTGCTGCAGAATTTGTGCGCGAATTATTTGCGGAGAATTTTGTGATACGATACGTAAACGTTGTTTTTTTTGGTTGCTTACTTAATATTTTTTGTTTTTTTTTTTAAAATTCTTATTATTTTATCACATATTTTCCGCGGATAAGACGTTGTAACATTTTGACTGATTTATTTTTTTGTCGTGTGATATGCCATGCTAGTAGTTAGGTTATATGTCACATGGCAAAATTTTCCTATTTTATGATTTTTGTTTTGATTATATTATAATTGTTTAGTAAGAAAATTATAATTGAAAAACGATGAAAATAAAATTTGTAAAAATCTATGTGATATATTTATGAATTAGAATTAGATTAAATATTATTTGATTAAATAATATATATTTTTTAGTGTTTTTTATTATTATTTATGAATTAATTAATTTTATTTTTCGATTTCGATTTTTTAATTATAATTTTCTTTGATTTATTTATTTTTATTAATTTTTATGGAATCTTACATAGTCGTAGTTTTCCCGGAATGTTTTTTTATCGACAGTATTTCCCATTTTACGGATTGATCAGTATTTACCTATTAAAAAATTATTTTTTGTACTTAAAAATTTTGCAGCATAGTTGAAGATTGAATTCTTTTTTATTTTTTTTATATTATTATTTAAGTTAATTTTTTTTCTTTTAATCAAATGATTATCATTAATTTTGTGTTTTTTTAATTAAATAAAATATTGAGGGTTTAAGAAAAATTGTGCTATAGCCCGATGAAAAGCACATAATTGTAAATGTCTACAAAAATACTTCGACCACTATATTCAAATAGTGCGACGATAATAAACAATTATTACAATTAATTATTTGTAAATGAGTGATTTATTGTGATTTATAATTTCTTACATTTAATTAGATCATTAATTTTTTATGTCTTAAAATGGCGAATCCAAGGGATGTGCTCTCTATACATATTTAATTTTTTGGAAAAATATACGAACGAATAAAATTTGTATGTTCAATACCTCAGTATAAAACAAGAAAATCATAATCCACACTTATTTTTTAAACACTAATTTTCATAATTTTGTTAAATATCTATTTTTCAGTTTATACTTTTTAAGAATAGTTTGATTATTAAAAAAATGATGTGAATTTAAAATCAAGAAAATTTATTAAATTGGTATAATTTTCATGGCAAAACTTAATATAAACCTTTATTTTTTGAAATAATAAAACGATGAAAAAACATGAAAGCTAATTAACCTGATGAAAAATTAATACATAATTGGTTTTATTTGTGTATTTAAGATTAATTACTTTTCGTATTTTATACGTACATATTTCTAAGATTAAATAATTATAGATTAAATATTCAGTCATAATTAAAAAAAATAAAAAATTTATTGCATCGGCCGGGAATCGAACCCGGGCCGCCCGCGTGGCAGGCGAGCATTCTACCACTGAACCACCGATGCTTATACATTGTATCAACTACTTTTAAGTGTTACCAATGTTAATTCGTTATTTTCTCTTTTTCACTTAGGATCAATAGGCGAGGGAGAACAAAGCACCAACTGGACAAAAGAGGACAATATTGATATATTTTATACAGGTTTAAAAAGCGTTTATACAGGTGTAAGTGTAAGCCAGAATCGAGTGAATATAAGAATCTACATTCCATTGTTAAAAAAAGAGAAAGTGTTCAAACTAAAGGACAGTATCTGTATAATGAATGCCGAGTTAATTGAAATAATTGAAGGAATCAGGTTGGCTATGACTAAAGGGAAGGGGAGAGTAGTTAAAGAATAGACTCCCTAAGTGAATTATAGTTTGAATAAAACCGGTTTTCGCACCTACAAATTGAAGGTAATGAAAGAGCTGATATGCTTTCAAAACGGAGTTGTTTGCTTGAAGAAATAAATGAATATGATTTTAAGGATGCAAGAGATGTATTTCATATGTTTAAGGGGAATCTGTAGACAAAACGGCAGAATGAGTTTAGACAAAAGGGCTAGGTAAAAGGAAAGAAGTACTTTGAGTGGAATAGTGAGCTTTTTCAGGTAGATCAAAGGCGACATAAGAATGATTCGAACAATGGAGCGGGTGAGATTGAATCATGGTAATTGGACGAATGTCTTAATAAACGTCAGTTGAGTATACATAGAATATACATATATGAGTTTATAAAAGAGTGTGATATAACGATATGAAAGCGAATCAATGCGTATAAGGAGAGTAAATGATTTTTTCAAAAACAAATGTTATTAAAAAATCAATACTGTAAATAAAAACTGAGCCAGATGACTCCTATAAGTGCCAAAAAACGGCTTATTAATTCCTTTTAACTGGCTCTTTTGTGTAAACTTATTATGCCAATTTGTCCACCAATTCACCTTAAGTATACCAAGTATAACTATAAAATCATATTTATTAATTTCCTCAATCAAACAACTCATGTGAAGGTATCCATTGAATAATATCCTCATTCCCAAAAAATTAAAGCTCCTCATACAGTATTTATACATACAAATTTCCCTGAGTAGTGCCCCTCTGTTTTACAAGTTCTTATCCACATACGAAGACGGAAAATTCTACTCCGCCTCCTTTCATACATAGCCAACTTGATTCCTTTAATTATTTCAAGCAACTCGGCATTGTTTACACAGATACTATCATTTAGCCTCAAAACCTTTAATTTTTCAATAATAGAAGGTAGATTACTACACCTTCTCGATCTTAACCTTCACTAGCATCTGAAGACACAACGTGTGCAAAACCAGCGCTCCACCGATGATAACTTATTCATCATCACTTTTTTGTGTCTTAAAAATATAAACTCAACACAAGGTTGTTTGGGGAAACCAGCCGTTTGAACATATTAATGTAATGTCTACTGTTGCAAATATCGGCTAATTTTTCCATCTCCACCAAAAAATTAAATCTTTTGTCTATTAAGATTCCCAAATACATAGTCATGGTTACTTGCCTAATTTGCTCATTATATACATTCACAGCTCAATATTTTCTTGCTTTTACTTGTAGATTAAAGTGAGTCAAACATTATGTTACCTAATTCACACATTTCTGAGCTCGATTCCGGCCCTCGCCGATGCTTTTGCCTTTGTATATTTTTTTAAGATCGCTCAGGGTTTTCATTCGATCATTGTGCATCTTCACACTACGATAACTTTTATCCGGTAACTACTTCGTTTTAACCCACAGATGTTTCCTTTTGAGGAAACATTTTTTTAAGCAGATCAAAGCATACACTACAATGATACGATAGAGAGGGTAAGATTGAATTATGGAAATTGGATGGAATGTTTAAAGGAGTGTCATTAGCTGAGAATGATTTATGTGGAACTGTTTGGTCTTGGAACATTTACCAATAAATTATTGACAGTTCAGCTTATAAGGGCAATTGATCGATATTCCTTTGAATGCAAGCCATCTGGCTGAATTATTCGTATTTAGTAATCGATTTTTATATCTTGAAAAGAAACAACCCGAGCCACTACTGAATTCTTCGTCTGAAATTTAATATTTTACAATTTTTATGCATTATAACGATTCATTAGTGAAACTCTTAATGTAATAATTCCATTCCATGCACATCTAATAACCGAAGTCAGAATTTATATAATGGAGTGGTATTATAAACCTTTATCCGAACACTAGAATACATGTGGGATAGAATACATCTGTTTCTACAATACAAAATAAATGGCCCAAAGAAAAACTATTAAGAAGGAGCGTGAAGTTTGTTTGCGGAGTGCAAATTGGACATAGCTTATTCTATAGAATTGCTTTGATTCATTAGTAAGAGTTTGAAGATGAACCATGATATCTTACCAAGATCAAGATTTTTTGTAGTAATAAACAGTTTATTATACTAGTTTATAATCATGTACGATTATATAGATGTTGTAGGGTTGTTCTTTTTCGATGACTAATATTGTTTGCGTTGATTAGTAAGTTTCATAAGTTGTAACTCTTCTCCCTATATCAGTTCCTTAACCGTACATACTTAACTATATGAACAAGGTTTAGGTTAGGTTAGGTTTCAGAAAATTCAGTATTTTTGGTATAATTGTAATTGCAGTCATGTAAGTTAGGGCAATGGCGAAATTATTCCCTGTCATCGTATTTCTTGTCAATTTAACGTTTATCGGGTTTCCTTTTTATGACTACATGGAACATAATAGAGATTATATTATGTTGATTTTTAAAACTGGTGGTCATGGCCTTTATTTTACTGGCAACATACGGCAACGTTATCCGGTTTTCAGTTTCCGTTGGATTATAGAATGCACAAGTTTAAGGCAGCTATCAACCTTTACTTGAAGGACCGCGCGTTGAGTGCAGGAGCTCGGACAGTTACAAGGAGCTAGGACTGTCTAAAAGTCCGCCCTGCACCCAATTAAAGCTTAATATAAAAAAAAACATGTCTAAATACTAGTTTAAAGCACAAATCTTTTAGAAACTCGATGCTGTACCACAGTGTTTTTCATACAAATCCAATAATTTGAGTACTGACCGGTGATTAGGAAACAGACCCATGGTTGCGTCAAACTGCTCACATTTTATTGTGCTTTTACTCAAAGTGAGGTTGTGGCTGCATAAAGTGGATTCCAATAGTATTGAATTCCCTTTATGCAGTCAAAACCTTACACACTTATAAAGTAACTTGATTATTGGAAAAACTAGTTTATTATATCGCATGAAGACAAGCTATTAACAACACAAACAATTTTCATTACAACTAATAGCTTCATTTCGTATATCAAACTGTCGATCTTCTTCCTATTCGTCTTTACATGCATAATAATACCTCTGTGTTTTCCCTTAAATATAGCAGAAAATCCATATACAATATATAAGGTTAAATTAGATCCGCTTTAATTTTAAATGAGATCATTGGAAATTATAACAGTAACAAAACACCCCAAGCCATTTGACATTCAACACAAAAAACGTTATTTACGGCCAGTATCATATAACCCCTGTATGTAAATATTATATAACCTTCCCAATCGCATATTTACATTGCATTGACCTTAAACATGCTTTCGTTTGTATACAAAATTTACTGTCACATCCTTTTAGCAATTCCAGCGCGAACTGGTTAGTATATTTCCCACAATCACAGTTGAATCACACCAGATAACCACTAACTATTTCATTGAATAATAATTAACAATTTTGCCATGATCTCAAAACAGATTTTTCAACTCCCGCCTACAAAACCAAAAATACGTAATGTACATGTCATCTTATGGACATGTTAAATATACGAGTATGTCCTTTCCCTTGAAATTGAAATCTTTATAATTATGACAAAATAAAGCAACAACAAACTATTCGCGATCAATTTCAATGATTCGTTGTTTGATCATAAATTACAATAATTATACGAGAACGACGATGAAGAACAAAATCTTCGATTATCGCACTCTATACTCGTATACTTATGTACAATAAACAGATCGCGTCTTTCGTTTTTTTATATATGAAACGTTTATTTATTCGTACGTCTTAAATGCAAACAAGTGGGGAGATTTCTTATATAAATAATTAAGAATATATCCCTGCTTATTTAGTATACTGTTGAAATTTTGTGTGTGCACAAAGTAGAAGTGAACTTAAAGTATATGGTATCAAGTATATCGATCAAGACATAAAATGTATAAAATTGGATTATTGATTTGTGCTGCGGTATTTTGTGTACTCGGTGTTTATGGTGATGTTTCTGAATTACCTGGTGGTAAGTGTTACGGCATTAATAATATATACTTAGTCCCAAGTGAACTCACAATATTTATAAGATTTAATTCTTATGGGTGTCGAAAGTTCATCATTTTAGTGATTAACTGTGTAAACTTGTTATTGTTTGTTTGGGCGGATAACGAAAAAGGTTGCTAAAAGTTTATTTAGAAAATTTTATCAATTAAGAATATTTTGTAACCGGATTAAGTAAAATTGGGATTTTTTTTTATGTTTAATTAAGTGATCAAAATAGTTGTAAGCACGCATATTTTTAAACACGCGATCACCTACGCGATGAATTGCAAGTTATATCAGAAATTTTCTAAATATAAGTGACCGTTACAGTTCTTAGAGTCTGAAAGCTCTAAAAGTTTTTTTTAGTTCGTTTGTTTCATTTCGAGATGATAATTGTATTGACATTCATATAGTTGAGTTAATTATCTAATTCATGGTGTGAGATCATGTTGAGTATGGTGTAATCGATCGATCGTCGATTAAAAGTTGGGTCAAAAGCTCTAAACATTTTAGATCTGTACGTTTCTGGATTTATCCAAGAATGAAAAAACCGAAATAATCGATTTCTCTTGTTTAAACAACTCATTAACCCAGTATGTTCGTTTTGCCAGAATTCTACATATTCTGGCCAATAAATATACGCATCTAGAAAGAAAATACTTTGATTACGATCGGTAATATGAATCTCACAGCCCTATACGGTCTTGTTTTTGCTTTAAAGGGGATTGTAAATATTTTGTAGGTACTTTGGATTAGAAACATGATTTTCTAAGATGAACGATCATAAGTGAGGAAATAATTAACTATGCGGGTGTAGAGCTAGATCATCTTCGAGGTTATTTGTAAAATGTGGGATGTGATTTCATTGGCTAGTCTTATTCAAGCGAGACGGACAAAATCTTCGTATACTCATTAGAACGTTTCTATCTTTCAATTGGACAACGAGAGAAGTCGAAATCAAGAATGTTAGTGAGAGTTAAGATATTCGTGTATTGCAGACAAAGTCCAACCTAAATTAAACGTGAGAAATACAAAACTAAATATTAAGTAAACGTCGTCAATAATACAATCAGCAGTAATTACCACGTGAAGCGACACGATTAATACCGATTCGTTTTACAAATTTGTATATTAGCCGTGTCGCTTCACGTGGCACCGATTGTTGAATTATTTTAACGAGCCGTATATTTCGCATTACCTATATCAGCTGTTAGTTTACTTGACTAATCATAAGTATTTCTTAAGGGTTATTATTATAGTGCACTTCACTGTAATAAATAAATAGGTGTGTTCCACTTAAATCTCTAACTTCTAATACGGATTATCGTTTAGCTATTACATTTATTGTATGGGCGATTCGTCGAAAAACATTATTGTTTACAGAGAGTTCATTTGCATTTATTTTTAGAATCATACCATGGTATAAAGTATAATCATGACGCGCAGTCGCAGTTCAAAAAACCATCAATCAATATTAGATACCTTCAAATTGAATTGTTTTTTAAAATTATGAGTCACCAGAGCTTTAAGTGGAAGTCGTGTAGGTTTTGATGGATTAGTGTTTATTATGAAAAGTTATGTTGTGCAAAAAGTATGTCTGTTGTATGTATACAGTCCACTAAATCACGGTATATAGTGTGTTAAGTCAAATATATTATATTTAAGCATATTATTGTTAACAAAGTAAATAATAGTGCGCGCACAGTGACGAGATTACTGATCCACCTTGAACATCAGAATATTGTTTGTTGTTTTATACACAATTTAGTGTTAATAAAATAAAAACAAGAAGTTTTCGAATGTCTTTTATAAAAATATTTTCTTGTAATTCGGAAAAATACCATTCCACTAAAGAAATTATATATTGTCTCAAGACGGCATTCCAATTGTGATTCATTTAGTTTTTAGAATCTATCTCCCCAAAAAACCTTCCACAAACAACTGATCTTGAGGAATCAACCGCGCGAGATCATATATAATTGATTCATTTACAAAATTCTCAAGAACCAGACACATTTGATTTGTTTTAATGGCATTTTAATAAATTAATCTGTTTTATATAAACTATGATGTGATCTCTCACTGTGTGTATCTGTGTTGTAAATCAACCTTGAATCGCGGAATAGTTTGAACAAAAATTAATAATTTTTATTATAAAATATTTCGCGTCGTTATAATTTAATTTGTATGTCTGTTCATGGTGTTGTCATATATGGAATTTCATAACTGAGCTATAAGATTTGTTTGTGTACATTTTCCGGGTGCACGTAATTTGCTATTTATAATGCAATTATAAACTTACATAGACTAGAGTTGAGAATAAACTATTTTAACAACTATGTCAGTACTATAGGCGGTCGTGAACCAATGCAATGTGCGGATGGTCTACGCATATCGGGATTATAGCCTTACGTTCTCGATTGTGCTTCGATATAGGATGTAAAAGCGAACTACAAGAAGAGTGTTGGTGCACTTTGACCCCAAGATTAGTTCTTATAGCACAAATTACAATTTGTGGCAGTTTATTTTTACTACTATGATACTAACATTGAAGCTGTTTTGGTGCATGGGTACTCCAACGAGGTCACTGTTGTATTAATCCATTTTACCGGCTATAACTGAGTTGTGAAGTAAATGTCACATATTTGCTGCAAGTTCTTTTGGTAATCGAGATTGGACTATTGTCTTATAGAGCAAACTCAAATTGAACCTAGAACTGTTGACACTTCTGGTAAATGGCTAACTGTTGGTCAGAAAGACAAATTATCGATATGTTTTGGCTGTTAATCATTATGTCCTGATCAGCGTACGTGAGACAGTTGCCAAATAACTTTAATTATCTATGAATTAAGCTCTGTTTGAGTATAGTAGTCCGAGATTCAGTTCAGATCTACATATAGTTCATTCATGCATAGTCACATCTGTCGTTTTTGGGGGTTATTGTAAATCCTCACTCTTTCATCATACTCTTTATACCGCAAGGCGACTGTAAGGTAAATAGTTTTTATAAATTCAAAATGGATAATGACATTGCTGTATCTGGGATAGTGCAACTTGAAGATCAGGAAACCCCCCATAATAATTATTCTTAGTAAAGAACAGATCTTTCAGTTCTAATTTAGAGCTCTAAATTACGCATCCTAATTTCTAATTATCTGTCTTCTATATGGGATTGAATCTCTTTGTTGTAGGGCGACTGAAATTGCCTATAAAATAGATAAGATCACTTATCAGCTTATGTAATACTTGAATTTAAACTTGAAGCATTTAACATAAGAATTTCTTTTGGGTCTCGGAACTTTTGTTAAAGACATACTTATGGGTTTTTCTTGTGGTACCACTTCGAGCAGTCACCTAATACTATTGAGCAATATTTAAACAATCTTAGTTAAATCTGACCTGGTTCATGTATAAAAACTATAGATATTCATTCGCTCTTCTATATAACAGCCATTACGGATATTTCTAAATTCTATATAAATCCACACGAGCAATTAGTTTCGTGATGTTCCTGATACCAAAGCACTGATTGACCATTGTATACATGACAGGGGTACTGAAGCTCTAATTATATTTTTACCAGGCATATCAACGTTAATGCCAAAGTTCTTCCAATATAGCATATTCCATATAGCATATTCCAAGTTTTAATATAGTTTTGGCCGTATAGTTTGGATGCTAGTAGCTTTTTTTCCACATTAGTTTTGAGCGATAGCACATTCAGTGTTATCTTGAAATGAATTAAATGGTAATTGTTTGTTTGTCATGGACCAACTGATTGGTCGATACCTCGACATAATATATTTGTTAAAATGTTCCTTAAGAAAATTGATTGCTAATCCACAGATAGACTCGATCGATATGTGGCTTACAAGCATTGCTCTATATTGTAGAATACTTAAACATCAGTGACAATACTATATATTGATTCAAATTTTTTTCCGAAATAACGAACTGTGGGGCTTCGTAGAAAGCCTGTAGAAAGCGTGTAGCTTTTATGTAAATTTAAATATATTGTAAATCCGAGTTGTTTGCTTGTATCTTATAATCCACTAGGCCGGTTTCGATCTGATGATGATGACATCATTGGTCATTCAATGTGTGATCGAAAAGATCAAATCCATCTCATCAGGCATATGCTACCGGACTTGATGTTCCTACTGTGCGATTCGTATATATACGTTTCAGTTGTGACGCGACAGTACTAGTGAATTACAAGAACTTAAAATGAAATATGAAATTGGACTATAAATGAAACAGTGGCGTGCAGTAGGATGCCATTTTCACAATATGGCGTTAGAAGATATCCCATGATTTCATGGATATTTCCAATACATTCAAATCAACAAAAATTTTCTTCAAAAATGCATTCTCCCAATTCCGCAATCGAATTTACAATTAGAGATTTAATTACCCATATCCGTCATTAGAAAGTAAAGGCTCGATATATCCTAATCTGATGAAGTCATAACTGAATAAACGAAACGATAGGAGTGGTACGCCGCAAGGCAGCAAAGTTAGTTTCAAGTGTATTGCAGCCAACTCACTACTAGTCCGATTAAACAATAACGGATTTTAATTTCAGGACCATAATACAGACATTACCATAATACAGGTTGATAATATATATACGGTATATCAATTCAACCCTATAGGAAAGCTTAAATGGTCCTTTTCACAAGACGTCTGGGAAACTTAGACTTCCAAAAATGTGGACTCAATTTTTGGAAGTCTGAGTTTCACAGACGTCTCTCTTCCGAAGTTAAGTATCTGTCTAGATCGGAATATAATCTTTGACGAACACATGGAAGAAACTTAAAATGTAAACAGTCATTTGGTAAATCATGCGGCTTGAAACCCAGACGATTGTATACTGACTATATGTTTCGGTTATCAGCCATTATCTCGTTTACTGAACTTATTTGGTGGGCTAGATCATTACGTTGGGTTGGAGGGAAACATCTAAACCATCTTCAAAAACTTGTTTGTCTGGATATTGTCTGGAGATGTCTGTGGGTCTGCTGTCTCTTTGTCTATGGATCAGAAGCTGATTTGAAAACATCGTGTCTCCAATACTGTTGATGATAATTGCCTTAGAACGGCTTTGCAGTCTTAATGATCAATTGGCTCATTAACGCGTAGGTTATAGAAGGTATAGAAGTGATGGTATAGAAGTGACGTTATTATCTCTTAAGAAAGTTACTTTGATGGCCTGCACCAGAAAAGATGGGACAATCTCATTTCTTATCTACTATCGAAAACCTTCTTTGAGACCATTAATAAGCAAAGCTCTTAATCCTTCTAGACCCACTTTTATCATCACGGGACATTGTTCCCTAAATAATTACATATCCCGAATGAAAATTCAGAACAAAGTAAACTGCGAACAGGGCAAGGTGGGATAAGAAGAAACTGTTGATGTCCCTCATACTCTCCACGTAGACTGTACTGTTTTGGATCACGATTTCTATATGAGGATCAACAGACAAACTTGATGATAACGAATATCTTGGGAATCACTCGAAGAAAAAACAGATTGCGGCACTGGGAGTGTACGTCACGGAAGTGATGTCACAATGGGCCAATCGAGTCTGAGTGGCGAGGGGAAAAATTAGTCTCAAATTATTAAAATACTTCGAGACCGCATGAAGCAGCAAGGCAATAATTTTACCTAACTTAATGTTGAAAAAAGTAATCACCACTAGACAAAATTATGCCACATTCTGTTTCATGGATGTATTTCATTGGGCAAAATAAATAATTTTGTAACGAACTCACTATAATGTAAGATCTCTCTCTCTCTCTCTCTCTAAGTTGTTCGGTTAGGATCAGTAATGGAGCAATCCAATGTGCAGATTAGGAGTAGTTAGACCTCAAAACAGATTATAGACGAAAGCAACAAACAAACAAATGAATTATGAAAACATCTTCCAATAACTTTAGTGTTCTTTGCCCAAAATGACGAAATAAGCATTTCTTATGTGTATTGACAATATTTCCCAGATCCTGTATGTCGTGTATATAGACACCAAAAACCGCATTCCATTATCATACACACACTAAACAACTTCTAATTATAATATTAAGCGCCCGGGGATCGTGTCATTTGCATCATTTTTATACATATTTCTTAATAATTTAATAAACTTTATTAAGTAATTTATGATTGTATATATGCTAATTTAAAAACAAAAACAAAAAACCTATATAATGCGCAGATTTCGAACGATACTATACTATGTCATCCGAAGATCTGAACCAAAGTGATGTAATATCTTAATTTTATAAATATTACATATCGATGCGATGATCATGATCGTGAATCGAAATGTCTTATTTAAATAAGATCCAAAACAAAACGATCAATTTAAAAAATTTATGACTTAAACTTGATCGTATTTCTTAACGGTTTTGTATTCTGGTTGAACATACCTTAATATACATTACGGTAATATGCAAATCTTGTTGAGTAGGTGTTGTTCTTATATCTACGTACATACATACTCGTTTTTTTTGGGTTGATCTTATATCGAGTTTGGTACGTTTGCAATTTTTGATGATCGTATATTTTACAAGAAATGTGTCTTAAAATGTTGCATATTATATGTGCATAAGATAAAGGAATATAAATTACAACATTTATCTCTAATTGGAAATAAATGTATAATACGAGTTGTGTATGCACATTCGAGATGTATATACATAGTTGAATGAACTGGCAACTCTGTTGCTGAAATAAAATATTTCAAGATCAAGGAAAATTCCATCTGACTGTCTGTCGGATTTTATCTAACCAAAACTGGTAATTATTTTTCTATTAACAACTATCATCATTTTCTATTTTTATAGCCAACGAAACTCGTTTCAGGAGTTGTTTTGTAGCAATAGTTGACAAAAGAATCTTTATAGCTTTGTTTGGAATTCTATGACCTCTTAGTGAACTTCTGTAGAAATTTCTATTTAATCGTATAATTTTGCGAAACACAGACCGTCATCAATTACGTAGACGTATTCGGGCAGCAACTTTCTAAATTAAATCTGCAACAGATTAGCATAGTTTTGTTTTTATAATTTGTGTTATTAGATTATTTCATTTTAAGATAACCGGTGTCAAGTGTGTTCTCTATATAGTGACTTGAATGATCTTTAGTAAAGATTTCAATATCCGCGCTCAATTAACGTCGTTTAAATATTGCTTGGTGAAGTTCAATTTCGTTTTGACTTTGTCGCTTAACTTATGGGACAAGAACAACTGTATGCGGTTTATTCGAAAATTTTTTGTGATTTAAGATCAGATCCAGATCAAGATGTTCGAACAAGTTAAACCGTACAATGATTATACCGCTATCACGTGGCCTCGTTCTGTTGAAACCATTCTGTCTGTCGGTATCAACTTAAACATTAAAAAGTGGCTTATTAGCATTGATTTGGAGGGGTAAGTGGCAGAGATTGGTAAGATTATAACAACTTCATCGACAACCCAACGGTTAGTATAAATTTGGGTCCCGCTTGAAACATCATAGTAAAAAAAGAGTTTAAAATGGAATGGATGCCTTACCCAGCGCCTTTGATGCTGGCTAGGATTCATTGAATCACTCATTCATAAATCAGAAATCACAACTATGACGAAACGAATACTAGAAAAAACAACAACATAAATCGAGAAAATCAAATATCGACCCTTGACTATCGTACACGAATACGAATCGAGAACTGGAACATCGGAACCCTAACGAAAACCTCAAGGATAGCATAAGTAGAGAAGGGAAGAAACGCTTTCACATCGGGATTCTAGGCTTCAGTGAAGAAAGAATAGTGGCGAAATAAATACAAGCATAATTTGAATTATATGACAGTCTCTGGTAGAGAGACAGCATGCTCAATCCGTGTCATCACTGATCATTGTAGTGAATGGAATTCATCACTGCCCTTCGTCGACTTTGAACGGTAATAATATAAATCGAAACGCAATATGGCAGACAGTTTGTAAAATGCTCATCCCAAAGAAATTGATTGAACTCAAACAAAAAAAGTATCCATGTGGCAAACAAGAGTAAGGCAAGGATTTCGTATATGCTGTTCCTGATCGTATTGAATAATGTAATACGAAAATTGAAAGTCACGTCAGGCCTCGATTATCTTGACTAAACAATATTGCAAGGTAAAATGAAAGTAGGAAGAACTTCGATGACATGGAAGAGAATAATGCTAGTTGGAGCGAAACAACTTGGCAAGTCATGAGAATAAATGAAAGTGATAGTCCTCAACAGAAAGTAGACGCCTTTTTTAATATTTGCTGATTTGCACATGCTGATTTTAATATTTGCTGTAATTTGACAGATGTTGCTTCAACATGACTCCTCTAACCTATAATAAATTTCTAGGCTTTCTATTTTGAAAACACGAAATTGTCATGAATCAATTCGGTTAAAGGTTCGGAAGTTCTCCCCAGATTTCGGAGCGAATTCAACTTGTGTGTAGCTTTTTCACGCAGTATTAATTCTGTCTCCAACAGCTGCGGATTCTTTTGAATGATGCCATCCAATTGTAGCCGAATTATTTAAATTAGATTTAAGAGTATGTCATCAGTGTGGTTGCCCTTGCCATTAAATCGTTAACCATTTAAAGCTTCTATACATATTCTAAACAGGTATGTTCGTCTTAAGGTAATCAGAGTCAGTGGGGTCCAGTGGGTTATTATTTCTTCATTAATTACCCACTGAATCTTTGAGGAAACGTTTTACGATCACTCTCTCGTACATAAACTAATAAACCTCTTTTCCCTCTAATGATGGTTGCGTCTGTTAGGCTGAACGAAATGCTAGAGAGGAAGCTATGTACTAAATGAAGTATACGGATGACCAAGCTGTCATTAAAGTTCTAACCTGAGTAACTACTCGTAGATGGTTGTTTACGTTCACTTTTATATTATATAAATACTTAAGCCGAGGAACTCACTCAGCACAGTACTTCTTGTCACATCTCACCAAGTATATGGTCGATATGAGAAATATAGTGACTATGTCTATACTGCTTCTTAAGGAATCACTGGCGTAATCTGACTAAGACTTTATTAGGTAAGGTCTAATCAGCTTGTATCCATGCAACATCTTAAATTGTGGGGATCATTACTAAGCACTTTCTCGTTGATAAACATTCGAATAGTTTAGTCGTTTTCCTTTCAGACTCTTACTTAAATGATGCTGTAAGGTAAAAAGGAGGATGCAATTATTTACTCGATTCTGGATCTGTTCTAGTCCTCCTACACGCCGTTAAAGTCGTTTGGGATATTCATTGCTATGTAAAATCATAACTTATGTCAGTTGTTGATTTGGCACAATATACAAGGTGACTGACACGAAGGGTTACCAAAACCCCTGGTATTTTATTGAACCAATGTAAAAAATGTTCATCTAGTTTAAAATTTCGTATTGGCCACCCTTAGCCGCGATTATGGCCTTCAAACGGCCGACAAAGCTATTACATGCAGCATGAAGGTGACTATGCAGTATTTTGACCCATTCTCGGTGAAGCACTTGCTGGAGATGATCGACAGTTTGGTATTATTTTGATTCAACTCTGTTCTTCAAAATACCCCAAACCGAGAAATCTAGCGGTTTTGCATTCGGTAAATTTTGTGCCATTTGGCAGTGGAAATGAACCGCAGATCGTTGATTCTTAGCCAATTATTATTGACACGCCCTTTATAACTCGGCGCCGAGCCCTGTTAAAATGTTCAGGCTCTGCAGCCGAAATGTTTTTGAGCCCAAGAATGTTTGCGATCCCTCCAACACCTGACCCTGATAAATTTTAGCATTTATCTTGATGCCACGATCCAAAAAAACGAGCGGTGAACGGTTTTCGGTCGTTACGGAGGCCCAAACCATCACCATTGGCGGCGCTTGGTTTTCCGTAGGTCCAAATTTTCAGTTAGAACGGCACGACAAGTTAAGCCGGTCGTTTTGCTTATTCACACATTACTCAATAACGAACGGTGACTCATCGCAGAAATCAAATTCGGCAAATCGCCATTTTCGTGTAAGCGTAACAAATTTTTTGCTCTTTCCTCCCTAACTTTTTTTTAGCATCGGTGAGACTATTATAGAATTTCAAGGCCTTTAGTCCAAGGTTATCTTTCAATATGTGTGTTGCATCCGTTCGAGCGAAATGATGATTCCGAGCCAATTTGGCCTCATTTTCCGAATCCAGCGATGTTGCAGTGCGTTTCGGTCGACCGCCATGGCGTTTTACAATGTTGCCAGTATCGTTATAACAATTTATGGTGCGATACACAAACAATTTATTCACATGTAGATGTTTTAACTGGTTAACAATCTGCGGCTGTGGTTTTCCATAATTTTTTTCTGATTTCCCACTAAAATGCTTTTGTAGGCTTATACACAATGGAATTAACTGTTAGTAAATTTGAGCGCTCTGGCTTCACAGTAATGACAGTCTGAAGTTGGTAGAAATTGTGTCAGTCGTCCTGTATGTTGTAACAAAATATAGTTCGCGACTACGATTGGATGACTAACTCTTCAGACTTCTGTTTTGGTAGTTTTCAATCAGCAAATATTCCACCTGGCTAGCAACTTGTTCCAAAGCATAAAGCTAATAAAACACTTTCAGAACAGCATTAATAGTTTTGAATCAGTGATTAGAGATATGAGAAGCTGAATAGAGATTGAAACCTTACATAGCAGCAGAATGAATGATCAGAATCTGTGTATATAGTCGACATTGTGCAGTATGAGAGGCATTGAAAGCATAAGAATAAATAGAAGGGAGTGCGATTTGTATCAAAGAGTTCCCCACGTACATCCACCGTGTAATCTCTCGACAAACTACCCATATAACCAATCTCCATGAAAAAATAATATAACGTCATCACATAGTGATGGTCGAGTTCAAAGTTGTAAATTAACTCGTTTCACGGTCACAACATCGATTGCTAATTATAAAATCAAAGCCTTTCACAAAAACATTGTAATCGCGAGATGTTATTGATCTCATAAAAGCGTCGAGAATAGCACTCGATCGATTAACAATTATTTTACTCATTTGTAATTATATAGACAATAAATCATTTAATTCGTCAGATCAAAATTAAATTAACTCGTTTTTAATTAATCGCGATGTTAATCGGTAACTTTATATGTTGGAATGGCACAACAATACTATAAATTATCAGCTGGGGGGTTTTCTGATAATTATATATGTTATTTTATTATGTTTATAGTTTCCACACAGTTCCGGTTATATGAGAATTCGACTAAAATTAGTTGTTTAGATAGTTTGCTTCTGACGTCACGAGTGTGTCATCACCGTGTTTTGATATATTTTAATGTGTTTAAAATTTATAAATAGATTTGTTGTTTGTGAATTTATATAATTTTAATCCGATTGTTATATCCCATGTTGTCTAGTGGCTAGGATATCTGGCTTTCACCCAGAAGGCCCGGGTTCGATTCCCGGCATGGGAATTTTTTTATACATTGTAAAATTCTTCAATTTAATTTATGTATTTTTTTTTTCTAATTACAGTAAGAAATAATGTGGGCCAGCAACCCGTCACAGATATTTGTCTTGGATGTATTTGCGAAGCCATCAGTCAATGTAATCGCACGCTACAGTGCGATGGTGAGGTGTGCGGATTATTTAGAATAACGTGGGCATATTGGTCGGATGGTGGCAAACCGACAAATAATGGTGAACCAATAACTTCACAAACAGGTAAATACTATCGTATATTATCGGCACCGGATCCGAATCCACTCGAGATTCAGTTTATGTGTGATCAAACGATAATTTTTTTACCTATTTTTTTATAGCATATCCCAACTGTGTAAACGAGCCGTTCTGTGCCGCACGTGCCGTACAAGGGTACATGTCCAAATTTGGACAAGATTGCAATGGTGATGGCAAAATCGATTGTTATGATTTTGCAGCAATACACAAATTTGGCGGTTATGGTTGTTCCGGGGCTCTTCCCGATTGGTACAAATCACGTTTCGAACAATGTATCGTCTTAGCGTCTCAGCTACAAGGTTAATTTTATAGTTATTAAGTGTTTATATAATTAATTTCCTATAATATAATTATTATGACTATCTATTACAACAACACGAGCCACATCAAACACTGATAACACACACACACACATACACGCTGACACATACACACGCATACATTACAAAACAAACACTGAGAAATATTTCCAATAAAAAGTATTTTATAAGAAAAATAATATTGTTTTGTTGTTTTATTTACGTTATCGCGACTAGAAGGTGCCAATACATCCGCCAACTGACAATTATGGCGGACGAGAACCGTTTATTATTCTGTCAAGACATAAAACAGCGAGTAAATTAAAATTTATATACCTTACACAAATTAAAGGTTCAAGACAACAATTATGTCTATTTAATTATGACTTTTTGTGATTTATGATTGTATTGACGGGCTTTAGAGTTCTGGTCGATATTGAAACTAGCAAAATAGTGAAACGTGAATCATCAAGGTTCAATTGATTAAGTAAAGATGACTGGAGGTTATATTATGTGTAAATCATCAACATTTATGTTTCTGAGACAGTTAGCTTGATCTTAGGCGTCAAAATAAGACTAACTATATAGCCTTAATGAATCCCTCATATTGGATGGATCGTCAATGAACATCTCTGATGTTTGTATTTGAGGTTATTCAATAACATTGTGACACATGTGGAACATTGAGTCTGTAGGTAAGAAAAATTTTCACACCAACTGTGAAACCAACGTGATTACGCTCATTGCGCTGAGTTGTTGTACTCTTAAGACCCTGTTTTTCGGAATTCAAGCTTTTCATGTATACTAATTATTTGGCCTTTAGCATGAACTGTTGGATGCTGACTGGTGATTAATTATAAACCGAGTTTGTGTTTAGTTTTCACAATACCGAGAATCTGGTCGAGTTCACATCGACAACCGAAGTTTACAGAGTTCATTTCACAAATTGATATTGCTGACTTGTATGAAAACATCCATCATATAGTTTTGAAATAACCGGGTAATGATAAAAACCTACGAATTTGGTTCAAAACGATACGTTCTTATATGTCTAGAACAACCGCGAGCGTATCTTTTTGAAACCAACAAATAGCTTCGGGAGGTATTTCGGTATTGGTTTCCAATTAATGTTTCTAAGAAGTAAGTATCTACAATTAACGTCACGAATCAGGTACACATCCCATCAGATAGTCTATAATATTGCAAGCGTACATATATTAGGGAAGCGCAACTTTCGCACTCCATTATGTAAATGGAATTTCAAGGTTCCCAAGGCCTTTTTTATAATGTAGTCATGTACTTTAGACTAGTATATATCTATAATATACATGGCATCCACTTTTAGACCATCGAGTTTCTTGGAGAGCAACGAGTTTAGACATGCGATGACAGTTTTCCTATAAGTGCCTGCTACCAAAGCAACTGCTACTTATGCAGGGATTTGGTGATATATCTACATCACAAGACTGGGTAAGTTCGGGATCGCTACCAAAAAAATCATGTATAAAGTAAACTTGTGGTACAAAAAATTAGATAACGCTAACACTTTTATTGGTCCTCGATCTATAATCCGATATAAACTGATGAACTCGATCTAACGAAATCAATTTTGTTCCAAATTGGATCATTAGTATAGTTACTGATTGAATCATCTCGACTTGATTTACAAACTAGCCAATTCAATTTGCCGGATGTGTTTCGTTATCGGAAAGTCGAGCATGTCAAGCTTATACAATATCAATGGTTGGTCCGTAGTGTTAATGTATTCTTTTTTACTATAATACATAGTTTCCTTATCTATGGCTTAGCGGTTAAAACGGCCTTTAACACCTCTCAACTGAGACCTTACGAACCATATTAATGAATTGGTGCTCATTGTGGTTGGAGTGTGTAAATGCATGCTTTTACACACAATCACTTTTTTATGTCATCCGGTGCATGATAATTTTTGGTCGACGGTGAGAATTGAACTCGAGACCGTGGCGTGATTAGAAACTCTCTTAACCATTAAGTTACAACCGGTGATAAAAGTTTCTACCTTAACCAAATACATATAAGTATTTTGCCAAATGAAGATGATTCTTACCGCGCAGGTTGCTCAGTGGTTAAAGCTGTGGCAGTTGGAGCGGGAAAGACCGGGTTTGAATCCCGATAGGGGAGGATGCAAAATGGATTTTTCACCATCTGATTACGATCGGTGGTGTGAATGAACACATCTATGACCCCCTATTGGAGTGCAGAACTCATGGGACGACCCATCTTCATAGTCATTATACTATTGGCTGGCATAGAGCTATGTAATGCGCATATGGTACGAAAATTAGACCTGTTATAGCCGTACGTCCTCGATTTGGCCATTAAGGCATAAGGCAGGACTTAAATAAGCGAACTGCGAAAGAGCTGGGAGAGCCTTGAGCCCCAAAACAGATTGCATAGTATAAAATATAAAAAAAAACAAAAATTTTGAATTCTCCTAGACATCCAAAACTTTGTCACATGGTTACTGCACGTATACCCACCCTACACAACTGTGAGAAGCAATAGTGTCACAATCAAAAAATCATTTCTGGCCTTTTGACATATATAATATAAACTGAAAAAATACGAACATTTGAAGAGTTCCTAAAAAAGCGTATGGTTGAAAAAGCTGAAAAGTAATAAATACTCTTTGTGGAAAAAACTAGCAACCTTTAAATGCAGCTTTAAATTCTTCTTAATGTTAAAGTAATGTTAGTTTGTGGGTGTAGTATATCCTACAAAGAATATACTGGCTTAACAAGCTCTATTTACTTCACTTCTTTGGAACTAGGACGGAGTGGGGAAAGTCAAACTAACAAACAGACAGCGCAGGTTAAAGATAATATTGTAACCAAAGAGGATCTTATAATAAGAAACATTCCAGAAGTGCTGCTCTAAAAGGATAAGAATTAACTATCCAGAAAGGAGAGACTTCCAAAATTTGTCACTCTTTAAAAGACAGTCTCAGTAATCAAAAGACAGGTCATCAAACTCAAAGAGACCGCCCAGGTGGCGCAGTGGTTAAAGCTGCGGCAGTTAGAGCGGAAGGTACCGGGTTTGAATCCGGATAGGGGCAGGATGCAAAACGGATTGTTCACCATCTGATCACGGATCGTTGGGGTGAATGAAGACAGCTATGACCTCCTGTTGGAGTGCAGAATCCATGGGCCGACCCATCTTCCATGTAAGTACTATAGGCTTCTATAGCCTTACTATAATCGTCAGTACTATATCCGTACGTCCTCGATTTGGCTGCAAAGCGTTAGGTAACGACGAAAATAAGCGAACCGCGAAAGAGTTGGGAGTGCCGGTCAGCCTGAAAGATCAGGATGAACGTCTATTGCACACACTTTGGAAAGTTATACTTGGAAATTATTAGAGATCAAGCTGGGGTGCTTCTAAGAAATAATTTTTGATTTCCACCTTATCACGTCTTATTACAACAAATGGAAGTGTTTTCGACGACACCGTTGTCATTTTAGATACGTGACCCGATAGAGGAACTAATCAACCGATGAACAAACCAATGGTATAACATTGCTAACTTGGAAAAATTCAAGAGAACTCCAACATTGAGATGCATTGGAGATCAATGCTTATAATTTCAAAATACAGTTCTAATGAATGTTGTAATGAGATCTAAAAATTTATTTATTTATTTATACTTATAATTTTGATTAAGAAGGAAAAGCGCATATGGAAGCAACTTGCCAAAAAATTATTACTTCCATTAGGCATAAAAACCTCTTACATTTTCTACTGCAAAAAGTCAACACCACACACATCCCATTTTGAGTACATGCTCATTTACAATGGGATGAGCAGCAGGGATCAGACAATATATAAAAAAAAAATCTTAACAATTAACTTAAACTAATTATATTGTCATTCAGACACGCCATTCAAGGAACTTCGAGTTAAACGTATCGGCAGATCTCAAACTCCTAATACTGAATGGAACAGAATTCCATAGAGCAGCATCATCTAACAAAAAAAGATGAATTTAAAAACCTAGAAGAATTTCTCGCAGGCAGCAATCTAAGATTGGCGTAATGCGACCTGCTAAATAATAACTTTTTTAATAAATAAATAATTTGGATCTTTAGCGTTTAGTAGCTTCCTAATAAAAGCGCAAATCTGAAACTCATAAAAACTAGTCAAACTACAACCAAGAACAAGCCTAATATAGGGTGAAATATGGACAAATTTCCTTATTCCGAAAATAAAACGAGTGCAAGCATTAAAACGTCTGTTAAGAATTGACATATTTTCCTGAATCATACCAAATAAGACAACATCACCATAGAGGAATTGAGGAAGGAGAAAGGACACGAACATTCTCTTTTTAAACTGATTATCCGTAAACCCTACCACTTTATACAAACAACTAAGTAATCCAAATATCTTTCTACTAACTTTTATTAAATGATCACCCCATGTAAGAGTTTTGTTAAAAACTATCCCAAAATTCCTAACAGTAGTTGAAAACGGAATGAGTGACCCATTAAGATTAATACAAGGAAACGAAAACGTATCTAACGATTTTTTGTATATAATAATAGATTGGGATTTACTAGCATTTAAGACAAGCCCATTGGAAATAGACCATGTGAAACGAACAATGGTGAAACGAGGATTCTATGTCATTAATGTACATAGAAAATAATAAAGGACCAAGAACCGAACCTTGAGGAACACCTGAAGTAACTGGAAGAAAATTAGAATAAAAACTACCAAAAAAAAACTGTCTGTGAACGGTCCGATAAATAATTTATAACTAATCTAGCAGCTCAGCTGAAAGGTAAAATTTAAATAGTGCGATAAGCTTGTTATAGAGAATGTTGTGATTCAAAGAATTAAAGGCTTTTGAAAAATCTAACAAAGTGAGAGAAGTCAGTTCCCTGTTTTCCATACTACGCCGAATATCATCGCTGATATTCAATAATGCAGTATTCGTTCCATGACACTTTCTAAAGCCAGATTGAAAGACATTAAGTAAACTATTATCAATTATATGGGACTGAATTTGGGTTTTCACTACAATCTCAAAGGCTTTGGAAATGGAACTTAAAATACTGACAGGTCTAAATTGAGATAACTCAACAGGATTGCTAATTTTTGGAATTGGAATTATTTTACTGAGTTTCCATTGCTCAGGAAATGAAGAAGAGGTTAAGTTAAAATTAAATATGTAATAAATATTTTGAGACTACAGGAAAAATTCGTTTCACCAATTTTAAACTAACCCTTTCAAGACCAGAAGATTCCAATTTTACTTTCCAAACAGCAGACTGTAACTCCTCAAAGGTAATATTAAAAAATGAAAAAGAGTTAGAACACTCTTCAGATTTAAGATCAACAACAGGACTAACCAAAATTGGATTCGAGCTAAAAAAATAAGAATTAATATCCCCAGCTTTGAAATCTAAAATACCATTATTTCTACACCTGCCTAGACCTAGATTTCGAACATTACGCCAAAAAACCTTGGGAGGAAGAGATGGATCTAATTTATCCTGGAAAAAAGTACTTACTACCCTATTGCGAGCTTGTTTGTAGACTAAAAATATCTTACTATCTCCTAATCTTTTCCATTAGCGAAATTTATCTACCCTAAATCTGATTGCATCCATAATTTCTCCAGACATCCATGGAGGATATTTAGGTTTAATTACCACTGATCTAAGAGGAACGCAACTATCGAAAACTGAATTAATAAATCCATTGAATAGCTGGATTTGACTAGTAGAGGAATCAAGAGAAAAAATTTTATCCCAAGGAATAGAACTGCAAACTAGTGCTAAATAAGAATCATCTATATTAGAAAAATCCCTAAAACTAAACCTTTTAGGCTCCGAGCGAGAGTAACAATTAGTAGAGAATACTAATAGGTCATGGTGAGATCCTAAACCGAGAGATAATTGATTGAAAAAAGAAAAAGAGTTATCGGTGAACGATAAAACATGGCCAATAAGAGAAAAAGCGATACCGTTAGTGGTTGGACAAAAATAAGTTGGCTCGCCAGTATTATGTACTGATACATTAAGACTGTGCAAAATATACAAATGCATTCGAGAGAACATACTATCCTGTAGTAAATCGAAATTGAAATCACCTGAGATGAATATTTCATCATACTGGCAGGTGAGATAGCTTAATAAAAGTTCAATATCTAGTAGGGATTTTTTAAATTGTGTATAACACCTCTTATAATGAACATAATTGTTAGTTAGGCAAGCAAAGCTTTACGGAACCAAGAGGAGGTGTTATGCAATCAATAGTTGACAATTTTTCACCAATCACCTTTTACTTAAAATACCTGGTCCGAATACGCCTCAAACTTTGGAATTGTCTCGTTACACCTAGCAAACTCCTGTTCAGCGTTAGGCAATGGATCCCTGTGCTTAAGTTTTAATCACTTCATATTCTGGGAATGCTGATATCAACTCCAGCCATAAAAAGTTAAGTTAAGTTGATGTGGCTGCTATCGCACACTTAGACCAAATTTGATCCGTTGTGATACCACTCTATACGGCTATAGGTCCGAGTCTTTCCGTAGAGCCATCTGCGCATTGCATAGCTCCATGTCAGTCTTATAGTACTGACATGGAAGATGGGTCGGCCCAAGGATTCTAAACACGACAGAGGATCCAGATTATGTTTATTTTTCACCACCGATCGCACCGCCCAAACGATCGAAGGTGAAAAACCCATTTTGCATCCTGCCTCGAATCGGATTCGAACCAGGTACCTCCCGCTCCAACTGCCGCAGCTTTAACCACTGCGCCACCTGGGCGGTAACTCCAGCCATGCTCCTGAAATAAAACTTTTCACCGTCCCTTTAAATGTTGACGAGAGATGTCGGTACGAATCCTTTGTATATTTATTGTTGTATTTTAATCCCTCCAAAGACAGTTACTTGAATAGATTGAGTAGTAGCTCGGCTACTGTTGTGGCTTATAATAGTACTTACTCTACATAGTCCATTTTTTAGTGTATGTAGTGAGAATGGGTCTCTCCAGGATGTTTATTTTTATAAGCTATAATGTGATTAGTTAGTTACTTATGTTAGTAAAAGATATTTTCCCCTCGGTCAAATAATTTATTGATGCTGAGTGGTTAGATCTATAACTCAGTTCTGTTGGAAATCCTTTAGCTTCTAGAAATTAAATCCTAACAGTTGACAAGGTTATTATTAGAATGTTTTCAGGCTTCTTATTGATGATGTCTGATTACTTTAATCAGATTATATATATATATATATATATATATATATATATATATATATATATATATATATATATATATATATATATATATATATATATATATATATATAAGGGTCAAAATATGTGACGATTGTAAATAAGAATAGTAGTACATGGTTGTCATTACACAAATTGACTAAATTTTTCGCCCAAATGATGCAACAATTCTTACAAATTTCGATTATCAAATTGTTCGAGTCATTTTGTCTAGTTAATACAAATTTATACATCAACAACTTACGTGCGATGACATCAGACATCTGAAAATAGATTAAAACGTTTTTTCTTATCGCACATACACCATACAAAAAAATGTACGTATTTGGCCGAGTTATAAGACCATACAAAATCTAGGAAATATTTATTAAATAATTTTATTATCAAATTAATTGGACCACACAAAATATAACATATATCAAAAAATAAAACTATAAACACATCTCGTGCCAATAAGACGTTCATCACTACTCTGCAACGATGTACATCCCACCGAACCGATTTGGCCGAAAAAGAAGCGCAAATCATCGGTGAAACTGTTTCGCGATCGTAGTGCATCGAATGCACGTTCCATATCGTTAATAGCTGATCGAACACTTAAATTCTTATCGAAAACAGCTGTTGTTGCTTGGTGATGGGCTAAACGATATATAAATCATTAATCTAGTTGCACATAATATGGCGGTCGTGATTTAAACTTACGGGTATTGAAACATAAATTGTACGGCTCATTACTGTTGTATCCCAGTTTTTCGTTAATTAAATTCGAAATATTTTCTAGCTCTTCGCTCCAGCTCTATAAAATAAAAGCACAATAAAGCACATCTTCCCAATTAAATATCAGTTAGATGATTACCAGTGTTTGTATTCTACTATTGCTCCAACTTCCGATTCGTCTTAGTTCTAAATCATCTTTTAATGTATTGATGATTCTAACATACTTCACTTTTTCATCCTCACTAAACGGTAACGACGTTAGTTTGCTGGAGTTGAATTGTGGCAGGTCGAATGGATACTAAAATAATAAATCACACCGAATGGATGAACCACACCGATCATCGAGTCGTATACTAAATTTTACTCACATCTTTGTCACACGCAATATGATTTTCACACATATCATTTTCAAGTTCACAGTAATTAATCGAACCGGTGGTTGCACTTCGAACTGATCGATATATTGTCAAATACAATAATAAACTGTTTAAGACACTTGATTTCATAATAATACCGAGTTGTATTTGGATGCAATGAGTATCTTCGCGTACTGATTAAAATGAAATTAAGAACAAATTCAAATCTTGCGATTTTTTTGTGTATTTTTTGCGCGGTTTGATACGTATACTGCTTATAAATGATAAATGTCTGGGTTATCGCAGTGAAATTAACGAAAATTCATACATTGTATTCAGTTCTGAGTAAGTGTCAAATGATTGCACATACAATTGTTTGGTACCGAAAATGGCTTGACTATATTTTGCTGCCCCCATACCTTGGTGTACCTGGAATTGAGAAATCATTACGTTGGGAGGTTTGTACCTTGATGACATTGAGGTCACCTATAAATATAATGCAAAAGTAGCAGTGGACTACCCTGCATCTGGATGAATCAATCAGATGATTATCAACTTCAAACTATAGAAGGCGGGTACCCATACTCTGGAATATATATAGTACTATTCGCTTATATAACACATCGCGTTATCTGACCTAGAAAAACATCTGGAAACAACCAACGAGGTAGTGAGAACATCGAAAACTGAGCTGCTCTGTTTTACTTAAAAATACAAAGTCCCATCACGTGCCTCTAATATGCGACGTTGTGGTGAACTCGGGGTTTGAAGTTTTGTGTAGTTTTGTACTCGTATAGGAGCGGCGTTCACTCTACCAGTTCGCCGTCAGGCCTTTTTGTTGTGTAATGCTACCCAAACGATGTATCGACTTATGCACTAGGTCATCCCTCACCAGTTACATGCGGCTGAGTCTACCTGGGTGACATAATAGTCTCAACCACGTTTGAAGATCATATTATCCTATTATCTGAAGTAGCGAGATTATTGCAAACCGCAAAACTCACTATAAATGTAGATAAAAGTAAGTTTATGTTCAGGGAGACAACATATCTCGGTTATGTTATCGGTGATGGATGCCTAAGAGTGGATCCTTCCAAAGTCCAAGCAGTCCAAATAAGTCCGGACGACCGGATGGTACAGGATGGTACAAACCTTGATATCAGCTTCGGTATTAGTCAATTCGAACTTTAAGAAACATTTTTATATCCAATGTGATGCCAACACCACAAGGATGAGAAGTGTACTATTTCAAAGGGGCGGCGAAGAAGAGCATCCAATTGCATATATTGACATATAAAACTGAAAAAAACACAAAGGAACTGCACTATTACAAAATTGGAATGTTTGACTGCGCAGTGATGAGCGTTAAGAAATTTCGACTATATATTGAAGGATACCCATTCACCATTATAACTGACCATTCTAACCTTAAATGGATAATGAACCACTAAGATGTATCTGGCAGACTAGCAAGGCATTGAAGCTCCAACCATTGAGTACAGGAAAGGTACACAAACAAAAGTTCCAGATACCCCCTTACATATTTCATTAGACTCTCCAGGTTTCCTCGAACCAAACCCAGGGACTGAGGCTCTCATCAAAGAAGCTCACAACCCCTCTTCTGCAGCACACCAGGGTATTGTTAAAACAGTAGATATATTAAGACGGCAATTTTCCTGGTCGTCGATGGCAGCACAGGTCAAAAATTTTACAAGCGGTTGTGTGATATGCAAAAAGAATAAACCAGTGAATTTTTTAATGCGACCAGACAAGGGTAAATCAATGGATGTAGTGAGGCCGTTTCAAAAACTGTATATTGGTTTTTTGGGACCATACCATCGGACTCACAATTTCTTTACATACATATTGATAATATTGGACCACAACACACGAATCCCAATCTTAGAACCATTGTGCTCAGATTCTGCTGCGAGAATTCTCGGACAACGGCCCACAATTTAAATCTGTTCAGTTGTCCGATTTACTAAAGAAATATGGCGTTAGACACGAATTTTACCGCAATCTCATTCGATACTGTCTGCGATCCGGTCTTATATTAAAGACGACCATAAAACCTGGGATCGATACTTACAATATAAAATTACCCATGGAACGATGTACAAATTGCTTAGAGAAATAAATTCTATCGAAGATAATAACGTAGAGGTCCTAGTCCCCGCGGATCGTGTGTCCATTGCACAATATATATAGTCATGTGGAATTGTAAAGCTGCCTACGAAAGAAACGCAGCAACATATAATCTTCGCAGTCGATCGAGAGTTTTCACACCAAGACAAACTGTATATGTGCGCAGTTTTGCCCAAAGCTCTGCCACAAATGATATCTCCAGTAATACTAACCAGTCCTACAGTTTGAATTCAATGTACCCCGGATGCTAAAATTGCTCGGCTTTAAGAGACCTTCTTATGGGTGTTGGGCTGCCCCACGATTGTAACATGGTGAATTTTTCCTTCTGAGAATTTTCACGCGTATACCCTCAATAGGTTAAATAATAAATTAACTATAGTAACCGAAGATAATTAGTAAATCGACTTAGTTAATTAAGTGACTCAACACTCCTTACGCATTTTGGTAGATGATGGTGTGGTCGCTTAATGACTTGCTTTCTGGGCAAAGCACATATACCATCAGCGATACATTTACAATTACAATCCTATTAATATTACATCAAATATTTTTACACTCAGTCGGTGGATATTTCGCTATGAAATAAACCAGCAACTGCTGGTGAAGAATGAAGTTGCGAATTGTATAAGTTGCCAGTATATACGGTAACTGATCTATCAGTATAAATTTTATATCTACAAGTGGAAAGAGTTGTGCTATAATCTTCGCGTAAACTCTAATCTTGTACTCTTCTTTAAAATCTATGCGGAATAGCTTTATGCTTGATGAAAATTTAGAGGTCAGAATCTATCCCTGATTAGTGCAGTATGTATCAGGCTGAGATGAGTGCGATTGAAACGATGTTGAACTGGTAGAGACATAATATGGTATCGACAGTGGATGCGTGATCTCTTAGAACATTAGGTGGACAGACACCAAACCTGAGTTAGACAGGTTGGCTAACGCTTGAATTGAGGTGATCGAATATTTGGCTTTCATTACAAAGACGACATTTAAGATTAGTTGAGGAAATTGTTACTGGTCGGTATCCCTCTTGGAGAACATGCTAAAATTTTTGGTATGATAATATGATAACTATAGAAGCTCTAGCTAACTATAGGACGTGAGGAAAACCATGAACACTACTTGTGGATCACTTTCTGTCAACTACTATAGGAAACTGACTGCTTTTGTATTTTGGCAGTTACATGATATATACTATACCTTTCTGAACTCGAAACTAGTAATGTTCGTGATATTTTACACTTCATAAGGCCGCCATTATTACCTAACTTAACGTATAACCTATACGGTGTCCGAATATAATTTTGGATAAGTACCATAAGCTGGCTCGTAAGGATAAGTACTATACGCTGGCACGAGGCCATGCTATATGCAAATGGTCAACGTAAATAAGATCTATACACGCTGCTATTAAAAGGGAACTGTAACGAAGCTGGTAACTTAGGATGAAACTATAGTTTTTGATTGAGATTAGAGAGGCGGCCTACTTTAAACATGGAGACAATCCCAGACGAGTTTTTCCTTAGATTAAAATATTTCAACCCATTGTGTAGCATGAAGATCTTTGCTATGTAGTACGTTTGAATTATGAATATAGTATTTGACAAAATCCGAACCAAAAATGGTTACATTTACAGTATTTATTGTGATGGAATGAGAAAGTAGACGGACTATAAGAAAAAGGATAGACTTTATAAACGATTAAGTATTGGACTACACTACGAAAAGTCTGGCGTTGTTCTTGACAAATGTTAGATTTCTCTACATTGGTAAGTCCCTCTAACGCTCCAAAGTGAGACACACTTATAGTCAATCAAAACATGGTCTGCTAATTTTTTTATTAAAATGCCGATGTAACAATTCAAATAAATGTTTGTCGACAAAGTAAGGACAGAAGCTAGTGTAACACTAGCAATCCGAACAGATATCGTCAAAATATTTAATATTTCGTGATAGGCTTCAATCCAGTGACATAGTTGTATTAAATGATTTTTTCGATGTATAGCGAGTGGTATATATCATAGTGTAGCATTATGCCTAGTAAAGTATAACAAAAGTACCGCCAATATGAAAGTTAACTTTATCTAGATTACAGTTGGCATCACATCCGTGAAAGTAAACCGATTTTGTAGACGCTAGGAGTATCACCATTGAACGTATAGACTTTGTGTATTTCAAACAATGTAGGTCGATCGAATGAATTATTGATGAATTATCGAGTGTAATTACTTGCTTGCCATCGAAAAATTATGTTTACCAGATTAATTTTATTGGGTATAAACTGACATTCTTTTGCTGCAAATTGCATTTTTTAAGCTTCAATTCAATTGATAATAATAAGTCCGAATTCTTAGAAATTTCGATGTGTTAAACATTCCTATATTGGCTGATTATGAGAAGGAAGCTTATCTTGGAGTAAAAGGCAGACAAACGTCATTAGGTTTACAATATAGCAACAAAAGTTTAGCCTAGACTTGCGCTATTGAATATTTATTTGACTATATGAATGCAAGTCTTGAGAACAGTGTAATAGAGATAATGCCAATTGGTGTCATCTTGTAGTCGACATTCACTGAAAAATTTGGCGTGGTGTGATGGAAATTGGAAGCAGATCATTTATTTTAACATTATCTAAACCCAGATTAAACAAGAAATTCTGTTCACTTTACTTTATAAAACTTGTTAAGTGTTGGTTCCTTGGATGAATCTAATGGTTATAGTATTGACTGTCAGAAATCGTGGATTCTGAATTTCGGTCGAAGTTTCAGATAAAAAGAGACACTTAAATATAATACTTTGGAACATCTGGCAGGTGATGTATGCCATTGAAAAATTAGCTGAAAGAATTAGGTCTTAAAATTTTAAAGTAACAATGTTCGACTTGAATCTATAGTTAAATCATTAAATGGAAGAGGACGTTAAGATAAAACTATAAATTGTAATAAATATTGTGAGGCTACAGGAAAAAATCGTTTAACCAATTATAACCTAACAATATCAAAACCTGAAGATTCCGACTTTACTTCCCAAAATTTGAAAATTAAAATGGATTAGAACACTCTTCAGATATAAGATCAACTCAGATATAAGACTAACCAAAGTTGGTTTCGAGACCAGTAAAATGTATATTATCAGCTTTGAAATCCATTTTACCATTTTTCTACTCTTGCTAAGATCTAGATTTCGAACATTAGGCCAAAAAACCTTTTGTCTAAATTATCCTGAAAAAAAATATCTTGGCTGCCCTAATAGATATTTGTTACATAGAAGAGACCACTACACCATCATATAATAACTGTATGTTGTGCCATTTAACTGACGTCGATGGTTCTCGATTTTGACTCCACCCGATTTTTTTTTCTATAGGAATACTTTTAGAAAACTGTATACACCAATAAATCAAGCATAATCTCTCAAAACGTGCTCACCTTTGCACCAGGATCAGAGGTACCCCTGTAGTTTCAATTCCTCTATTTTCGTACCGTTATTCAGGCTCGCTTGGCCTACTGCAACAACCCCTCCCAGAAGAACACTTTCAGTCCCGAAATCTGTAGGTCCTTGGAATGAAGCCTAATATATTCGATATCTTCAAGGTCCTTTGAAGGATAGGAGCACAAGTGTTGAAACGGGTTATCTCTCTTCTAAATTTCCATTCAGGAAACAACGTCCTGTGAGAATACCTAGTAAGATCTTCGAAGTGATTGTGTGATTGTCAAGGAGGATTGGTATCTCTGTTGATGACTTATATAGCCCAAGGAGAAGAAATCTGTCTTTCGGTTCACTTTTTTGACCAGCCATAGTCCAGCCTTCAGAATATCAAAATGTTCTTAGATCGAGTTTGGTCCAATAACTGTGTCCCTTACAGACTTAGGACCTGTCATTTCAAGCCAGAAACGCCCTGTCTTGTGGTCTTACTCTCTCTTGAATATTAATTTGATAGCACGAGCCTTGTGAACAAGGCCCTGTATGGTTAGCGATGGGTTTGAAATATATTGATAAACTTCTGCAGATGTATGGAATAGGAAGAGAACCACATCTTGATTCGAACGTAATATAGATAATAACAATTAGTTTAGTTGCATCTGGTTCTCTTCTCTTAAAAGTAGAAAGTTCCCAGATTTGTACATGTTGGCATATGGTATGTGGTTCGATCGAATTTGGAAGCAGCTCATTTATTAAAATATATTTACAAACAGATTATACAAGCGATCCCCTTCACCACTTTATCAAACTTATTAAAGACTGTTGGTTTCATACTATCGCGATCATATGTGATATGGAAGATCAAACATAGGACTAACCCAAAATTGAATCGAGCTAATAAAGTAAGAATGTATATTCTTAAAAAAAACCATGAGCGGGAGAGAATCATCTATCTTATTCTGGAAAAAAACTGCTCTTGGTTGCCCAAAACAGAATAAACCGCTACAAAGTCCTATGACACAGTCTAATAACTGTATTTGACCATTTAGGCGGGCGGCATCTTTGGATGTAATAAAAGTAGTTGTAAAAAAGTGGTATTGACTGACCCCCATGGTTCTCAGATTCGAACCCTTCCGATTTTTTTCCTAAAGAGATACTAAAGAATCTCCAGTAAAGAGCCATAGAGGTACCATTTCAAATCTGTCGTTCCATCGTTCAAGCTCAATTAGCCCACTGTGACATCATCTCCCAGATGTACACCTTCAGTCCCAAAATTTATTTGTTCTTCGAATATATCCGGTATATCCGGAAACCTGTTAAAATGTTGGTCCAGAAACCGGTTTCCTATATATAAGGATAGGAGCACAACTATTATAACGTGTCTTCCTGTCCTCCTCCGTATTCTTCGCAGTTCTGAATTTTTATTCAGGAAAAAACGTCTTGTGAGTAGAGTTTGCACGGTTAGGTTAACCGTAGCCGTTAACCGCGGTTTTGGTGATATTGAAACCGTAATCGGTAACCGCCTCTAATAACCGCGATTCCCGGTAAAAAATTCAATATTACAAGAAAAAAGTGGTGGTAGAACTGGTAGCTAATAGTACTCCGTTAATACAGGGAATTGATTTCCAATTTATTGTAGAACTACGAGGGATGATAGGTTGTCACTTACAGTACTTGCTGTGGGGCGAAATATCGCCAGTTTAGTAACGCTAAGGCAATGATCAATTTTTACATTCCAAATTAGAAAGTTTTGAAGGGAGTAAGACCCAGCAAGATCATCAAAACTCGTCTATCATAATTCAAGAAGGATTTCTGTTGATGACTCATCTAGGACAAAGTGAAGAAGTATGCCTTCTGGTTTCATCTTTTGGCGAAGCTCACTCAGAATATCCAAAGGTTCTCGGATCGGGTCCAAGACAAAAACAAACCTCTGACTTGAAGCCAGAAAAGCCCTCAGTATTTTGGTCTGCAGATGGCGTAGTTGTTCCTGATAATTTTTATGCCACTAACAGAATGCCAAACTGCTTCCTGCTTTTCAACAAAATAAAAACATTATTTTTTTTAATTTTTTATTATTTTTTTAAAACATTTAACAATTTTCTTGTTTTTTTTATATCACTAAAATATATATATTATAAATAATTAAATCTTATCAATAAATATTTAATAAATTTTATTTTTATTAGTAAATTCAATTAATTTATCGTTCACTTTACCGATCCTTTGTAATAATAATAATAATAAATTTTTATTTATTTATTTATTTTATTTTATTATTTTTTTTCAAACAGTCTGTTAAATAATTTTTTTTCAACAACAATATTATTTTATTTAATAAAATAAATGTATAGGTATATAGTTTGTTTCTACAAATTATTTTTAAAAATATTAAATTGTTATTATTTACAAAACAAATAAAATTAAATATTCTGCCTAAATGTATACTATATATTCGTTAATTTTATGTTATTAATTAATTGAATTCAATTGTATATAATTTTATTAAATTAATATTAAGATTTTTTTTGGTTATTAATTAATTTTTAAAATAAATTTAAAATATTGTTTATTTATGTTTTTAGTGTTTATTTTTGAATTGACAAAATTATTGTAGTATTTTATTATTTTGAATTAAAAATTTAATATTTAAATTAAAATGTTTGGCGTTTATTATACGATATTGTTGATTGTGTGATGAATTTGTTATTAAAAATTAAACTGAATCGATTGTTAATTTTATTAATTTTTTTGTAATGAGAACACAATTTTAATTTTATATTATTAATTAAATAACTATTAATTTTTTGCTTTTTCATTTATTAAAAATTATTATTGCTAGAGGACGTATATAGTTTTTCTAACATTTAATATGTTTTTTGTATTGTATGTATTCTTTATTAATTAATTAAATACATTTTATATAATTTTGTGTAACAAATATTTGGAGAGAATAATTGCAGTCTGCGGGAATGCCAAATATACTAGTACCACGGCGACTACTTTCCAGCGAGTCGTTTGGAAAATCAATTTCATAAAGCTTACCATTTTATCCTCTTTGATTTCACATAATTGTCATACTCCGCCATTATTTTAAATGTTGACTTGGACCAGAAAGTATTGCCATATCACGAGTTTTTTCTCAGGAGTGTTTTTGGTCTGTTCCATGTAATTATCAGTGGGATTCATTTACCAAAACCCCAGTCTAGAGGGAAGCCCCTTGAAAAAAGGTGACCTTGAGATGTAATTAGTCTTATCCATACTGTATGAACAAACGAAAACTAAATTTATATAACCAATCAGCGAGTATATATAGGGTGAAAAAGAGAGTTGCCTTAATGGCCCCTTTCTAAAATATTTGTTTATCTAACGAATACATGCTAAAATAAACGAAATTCCATTAATATAAGGCTATATTTAGGTTGACATTCGTCATAAATTGTGTTTAAATAAGCGGAGATCGTAGGAGGAACCTAGAAGACGTCAGACTCTCAGTTTCAGGTAACTGTAACTAGGCCTTTAAAATAGTTTGTAACAATCAGCACATCGTTGCTATGTCTAAAAAGATCAGAATAGGTTTTAGGATCCCGCCAGTAAATTAAAAGTGACAATCACTGAGCATCAGTTACCTTGCAATCTGTTAAGATGCAGGACATAACGATTCAAAGACAATTCTGGTAAAAAATGAGGGTCAAAAAATCCTGGTTGGATGGAGCAAAGGAACAGTCGCATGATCTACGTTAATATCAGTTGTAGTTTACATTAAACTATATGGCTTTAGTAGAGTATAAGCTTCCACATCTGTCGCACCAGTTCTCTTCTTTTCAATAGGTCATTTTTTAAACTTTGGGATAAAACAAGGAACGGTGTCTTTATAGGAAGTCTGGATGCTTCCTAATATTCATTATTTACAAGTTGCCGTAATTTGTACCATTAAATATCCGTTTGATCGTTAAGATCCAATCCAATTCATTTCATGAGGCGTTTTAGACGACTTGATATATATATATATATATATATATATATATATATATATATATATATATATATATATATATATATATATATATATATCATTGGCGATTATTGTATTTGTGACAAAAGGTTGTCAAAAATTTCCGGGAGTTCCCTAAGAAATCCAGACTATGTTAAGTAGCGGCAAGCTCATATATTGTTATACAACGAGTGAGCCTGCAGTTTATGGTAATGAACAAACCAATGAAACCATCAAACCACGCATAGTACAATTATTTACTCCGTCTCTCCAAATTTTAATCCCAGTATTAATTTTTAAATTATTATTTATATTAAATATTAAATTAAACTAATTGTATTTTAAAAAATATTGCTACAGTTTTGTTGTGAATATATTTTATAAATTTGTTTTTAATTTCTATTTTATTTATAAATTATTATTGTTTTTCTTCATTAAGAGATTCTTAAAAATTAATCAAATAGTACATATTAATTATTAATAAGTATATATTGTAATTAAAAAAAAATTAGTATATATTTGTTATTTCTTTTTAAAAAATATATCCTTAAAGATTTCATTTTTGCTAAAAAATTTATTTTATTAAAAAAATAAAACAAAGCATTTGTTTGGATTTTCCAATCGCGAGCTTTCACGCTGCTAAACTAGACGTATAATTATTTATTTTCATTTAAGGATTTTATAAAATTAGCTTTCAAATTAACAGCCCAATATTTGCTTGATTCCGAATAAAATAACAACACAAAATTGATATGTTGATGAATAAGCAAAAATATTGTTATGATTCTATAAAGTCAACATAACACAAACCAATAAACATATTAGCAAGCATTCCATTTAATAAGGGTAGTTAAGGGTTAAAATGTATGTGATTTAATTATCTCCATCACTGTAATCAATTAAATAAAAAGTATGTGTCTCTGCTATATAAAAAGCATTTGTAAGGCTTTCAAGTAAATAAAATTGGTTTGTTGTTCAATTGCATACCTTTAGGCGAATTAAATTAAAATATTTCTAAAATGTGATTTTTATATAAAAATTTGAATTAAATATAAAATTTAAAAATAATTTGTTTTATTATAAAAAAACAATTAAGTGTTTGTCTTGGCATTTATGAGATTTTCGTTTAGTTGTTTGATTTTTAATTTAGAAAAATTAAAAAATTAGTTATTTTCGTTCGGATGCGAGTAATGCTTCCTTTGCTTCTTTCTTGCCACGCTTCTTCTCCTCCTTGGCGAGCATCTTTGCCAGACGTTCCTCCTCCTTAGCAATCCGTTTTTCTTCCTGTGAATAATGAAGTAAACAAAATGTTAATTGGGTTATGAATGAGTTTGGTTTTTGGGTCAACATTGTTCTGAAAGTTGTTAGCTCGGGCCAACTTATATACTACAAGATGAAGGTAGTTCGGAAAAACTTTTCTATCTACGTAATGTACGAAATAAGGGAAGAGGTTTAAGCAAAGTAACTTGTTGTAAATTATTGTGTATGATTCGATAAAATATTATGATATTTGTTGTTAATGATTTAAGTCTGTTTTGATGATCTCTTTGGCGACGTTTTGGTTGTAAAAGACTTAACCTATATAGACCAAATAACTCTGGAAGCACTATCGACGATTTGCAATAGACTCTATATAGTGACAACAAACGTCATAAATGATTGGTTGAGTTAATATAAAACGCAAACTCGGTAAGGTCCTCTGTTTCAATATCGATGCAGTACTCGACACATATGGCGTTAACATTTCTCTGGTCTACTTAATTGTTCAAACTGTGGTTGAATATGGGGAATATTCTTCATACATCGAAATATCTTCGGGATGGTTTCTAATTTTGGATAGAAATGAGATGTGTTTGATATTTTCAATTACGCTGCATGCAGAATTTATTGCAAATTCCTGGTCACACGCATGTAATTAATTGGCTACGAGTATACTCCCTTGATCGCTTTCTCAGTGCTGGTCTGGACCGAATAGCTCAGTTTGCACCTTTCGACTGGAGAATAGTACAGTTTTAGGCGATGATGACTTCACGATGAACATCTTGCATTTTCTGATTGTTTACAATAGTATGGAGGGCTGGTACGAGACCAATTAAGGATACGGTATAAGCAGGTTAATTTGATTAATATTCGTATATATGTGTGGTTAGTTAAGAAATGGAGTGATTTTCGTATTATTCAGTATGAAACATTTCTGTTCGAATTCATCATAAACGCGAAAGCTTCAAATGCTGCGTTAAAACGTTACGTTTTAGGATGCCAGCCATCTCAGATCGAAGCATAGCTAGATTCGATTGATAGCCACAGGTATTAACTTACTTATGGTATATGTGTCAAAAATATGACAACCCTGAAAAACTCGAATTATTTTACTGAATAGTGGTCATTGCAGATCAAATCGAATGATATATAGATTGTTCGAAACCAGTTGTAAGCATCTCCAGTCATAACTTGTGTTAAGATTGCCGGTCATCTGGTCTGTCTAAAAAAATACTTGAACGCCCCATGTGATCATATTAGACATATAAATGGCATCAAAACTTGAAAACGTTTGAAATGGTCGCCCTTTTTCACACCACCATTTCATACAAACAAAGTGATAAAGCCACTTCAGTCCAAAATATTGAAAGTTATCTAGAAATGGTTGAATCACACCTTTTTTTTTATTAAAGTTGGCTGGAACCCTTAAAGGTTCCGCACTCAATGCCACAAAGGGCCCATGGTGCAAACCTAGGGTTTCATCAAAGCACACAGGTGCGTTCTGCAACCTTAGCAAACTGGAGCAGTTTGAACCACGGCAGAGGAGACAGTTGATTAACAGGAATATTCCTGGAGTTGAACACAAGGGATCTAATGCGGTCGAAAGCCGGACAGGTGCTAATGAAGTGTAGGCTGTCATCAACATCCGCAAGGCATTCATCGCATACGGCATCACTAGCAAGACCCATGCGATGAAGATGACTTTTGAAACGGCCATGGCCAGTAAGTAGAGCAACCAAAATTCTCAAGTTGTCCTTTTTCAACGAAAGAACGTATTTGGTCAGCTTCGGGTTAAGCCCCCTTATAAAGTATTTTGCTTTACGGCAAGTAGGGGTAGTTGACCACGTCAGTTTTAGGTTCGATAAGGTAACGGTTTTGATTGTTTGTTTCAATGTGTGAAGAGGTACAGGAGCAGCTGGTTCAGGGCCTACGAAAAATAAGCGAGAACCAGTTTTAGCCAAACTGTCTGCAACTTCGTTGGCATCAATGTCACAATGGGCGGGAACCCACATGACCTTTACCTTATTGTTACAACCAAGGAGGTTCAGCAAATTCTTACACTCCCCTACCAGTTTGGAGCTGGTTCGAGGATTGTTCAAAGAGTTAAGGACAGTTTTACTGTCCGTACAAAATATAATCTCTTTGTCGATGGTAGCGAGATTAAAAGCTGAAAACACGCAGTGAGTAACTGCAATTAATTCCGCTTGATGAATAGTACAGTAGGACCCCAAACTGCTAGAGATTCTCAAATCATGCGATGGACAGTAGTAACCAAATCCAGCACCCTGTTCAGAGACAGAGCCATCTGAAAAGAATACAAGCGATTCGGATATCTGTTTGAGCAAGTCTGGTGAGAACCACATATCCCTGGATGGATAAACCACCTCATATGATCTGTGGAAATTAAAAAC
Organism: Tipula lateralis; assembly: GCA_963932295.1. Lineage (NCBI taxonomy): Eukaryota > Metazoa > Arthropoda > Insecta > Diptera > Tipulidae > Tipula > Tipula lateralis. Next base: position 39,029,571 of record OZ010737.1, read on the forward strand.
AGGCAGAAGCCAATCAGTAATCAATAATCATGTTGATTTCTGGTATAGCTCGTGTAAATTCAGTAAGAATTGATCTATGACCTGAAGTAGTGCCAAAAGCATTCCATGTCCCGGCATTCTTCAAGCGCAAGGCAGCCGAACAAGCAGTACCTAAAATGAAGGATTGTAACTGTGGAAGGGAGAGAATGAGCTCCATAGCCAGGAGCGGAGTTGAAGACATGGCTCCAGTTACAGCCCGACAAGCGATATTTTGCAAACAGTTGAGTTTGCCAAATGAAGATTTTACTTTAACCACTGGCCACCAAACAATAGATGCATAAGTTAGCATTGGCAGAACCAGTGACTTGTAGATAAAATAAAGCATTTTGGGGGATAATCCCCAGGAATTACCAAAAGCTCTACGACATTACCAAAAATCGCAGTGGCTTTTTGTAGTTTGAAATCCAGATGATACTTCCAAGAAAGTTTATTATCCAGAAAAACTCCAAGATGTTTGACGTAGGCTGAGCTATTAACCTTGCATCCGAAAAGTGATGGTACAGAAAAAGCTTCAGTATTCCTACGCCTTGTAAAAATAACCAAATCGGTTTTTGATGGGTTCACATGTAAACCCTAATCCAGACACCACTGTTCTATAATGAGAAGAGCGTGTTGAGTTAAATCTGATAAGACATTCAGGTGCTTGCCTGAAACTGTCAGAACCAGATCGTCAGCATAACTTTGAGCGATAAAACCGGACTCATGGAGAATAACAAGAAGTTCGTCAACGACCAGAAGCCACAACAGTGGTGACAGTACACCGCCCTGCGGGCATCCTCTGGAAGCCTTGACCGAAGTGTGGGTATCCTCAACCTCGTAAATCACTATACGAGATTCAAGCATACGTTCAATCCATCTGATGATGTTGGGTTCGATACCAAAATTAGTACATGCGTTCGTGATCGAGACGAATGTAGTATTATCAAAAGCTCCTGCAATATCCAGAAAGGTGCCTACAAGAAACTCGTTATTGTTCAAAGATCTCTCAATCCTAGTTACGAGTTCATGTAAGGCAGTTTTACAGGATTTGCCCATTCTGTAAGCATGTTGCATGTTACTGAGTGGAGCGGTAACTAAATGTTGGTCTCTAATGAACCTATCAACAATCCTTTCTAAAGATTTCAGAAAAGTTGATGACAGACATATACGCCAAAATGAATTGGGGTCGGTGTAATCCGACTTGCCAATTTTGGGAATAAAAATTACTTTACTTCTGCTCCAAGATTGTGGAACAAAACTAAAAGCGATACATGCCTGGAACAGATGCAATAAATATTCCTTAATGAGAGGATATCCATGCTGTAAAACAGCAGGAAATATATCATCAGGACCGGCAGATTTGAAGGGTTTGAAAGAGAACAAGCTCCAACGTAGGACCTCATAATTAATTAAACTGCAGGCTAGGTCCCAATTGGGAATTACCTCCAAATCGGTGGTGACTTCACCAGTATTGTCGATTGGAATAGTTTTACAACCCGGAAAATGGGTAGTGAGAAGTAAGTCGCCAACTTCCTTTTTAGAAGAAGTTAACTTGCCATTAGGTAGACGAAGTGAATCAAGTCTACAAGTATTATTCCTGCTCATTGACTTGTTAAGTCTAACTGCAGCAGGTAAGCTATTAATTTCACCACAGAAGATTACCCAGGAGGATCTCTGTGATGTTCTTAATTCTTTTTTATACACTTTTTGTGCAGCTAGAAACCTATCCCAATCAGGCTGAAGATTAGATCTTCTGGCCTTGTTCTTCAGCTTTCTGGTTATCTTCCTTAACCGTTTTAAAGCAGAGCACCAGAATGGTTTGTTCTGAGTTTTTTGATATAAAATAAGTGGACACGAAATCTCAAATGCAGTTGAGATTGCTTTAGATAGTACAGAAGCCTGTAGCTCTATATCCACAGACGAATGAATTATCATAGGTGATTCGAGTGAGGAAACAAGCTCACGAGAAAAAGTTTCCCAGTTGGTAAGCTTCCTGTTTCGATAAGGTTTGAGCGGTGTTCTTTTGAGATTAATATTAAATGAAATGCACCTGTGATCGGAAGTGAGAATATCATTCGTCACTCTCCAGTTTAATATAAATTTGGTAAAGGACATAGAACCCAAACTAATGTCTATAACCTCCCTACGAGCAGAGTTAACAAAAGTAGGCTCGCATCCAGCATTGAGGATATCCAGCTCAGAGGAACTTAGATAGTTTATCAGAGCAGAACCTCTATTGTTAACGTTGGTACTCCCCCATAAAGTGTGATGTGCATTAGCATCACAACCCGCTATTAGAGGAATGTTTTTCACTTTACACCAACTTACTAGGGATGTGAAATCCTCAGAAGGTGGTGGAGTAACGGAATCGTAAGGAAAATATACTGATGCTATAACAACTTCAGTATGACAATTAAGAGTAATGCGTGCAGCTGCAATATTGGATGAACTACACTCCTCAATGAGAGATGCATTAATATTCCTCGAGATACAGATGCACGCTCTGGTTCTCGCGGTTGAACTCTTGTACAGAGTTCTAAAACCGGGGGTATTAAGTCCAGAAACCAAACCATCAAGAAGGTAAGGTTCCTGAATTAAGCATCACACCTTACTAAGACGGCATATCTGTTAATGCCACTATTGGTGGTGCCCAGAGTAATGTGCTTTCATTTCCTTTGACTCTTGATTAAATAAATTTGGCCTGATTCTTAAAAGCTCATTAAGCGTGAATCCTAGGAATTGTGTCTCAATATGGCCATGATCAAATCTTTGATACCAACAGTTTGAGTCTCAATTGAATTTATTCTGTTTAGGTTCAGTATACTCTACTGGCTTTCTACCGAAATGTAACAGGGAGTGGAATACTTCTGGTGCTATCGAAGAATTATACAGAATGTTATCAGAGAGTTGTCTGAATCTGGTCGAATAATAAAAAATAGTTACAGTCATGTGGCCTGCTCATTATGACATTGTCGATTCTTTAGTTAAATCTGGTTTACGATTAGCCTTGATTGGGCCAGTCAAGAAGGAGCCATTATACCTCCAACATGTTACTATTATTAAAGTTGGATGGAACTCTAGAACGGTTTTATCATAATTAGCAAATCCGTTCTGCTGCTCTGGCAACCTTAAAGATATTAAATTAAGGCAGCGTTTCTAACAGAGCTGTTAGAAACAGTCTGTTACATCAAAACAGACACTACTTTTACTGCATTGAACTAGCAATAATAATCTGTCCCTTAGAGGCTATGTAACCGGTCCTTACCGGGTCTCAACTGAGACTTTACGAACTAGTTTTAACGATTGGTGCACATTGTATGACTACCTACAATGTACTCGCCCAACGAATGTTATGACTCACAATCGCATTTTATGTCATCCAGTGCATGCTCATTATATTCCGATGGTCAACGGCGAGAATCGAACTCGAGACTGCGGCGTGATGAGAAACTCTCTTAACCATTTAGCTACAACCGGTGACTAGCAATCTGAGAAAAAATTGAAAACAGTCAATTTCAGTCATCTGAAAATTACCAAATTAATATTTCTTGATTGGGATGAGTATAGAGTCGTGGGAAGAGCCTCATTCGGGTTGTTCTCGTTAATTACGAGTATATATTATCAATCGATTAAGCTTTTTCTAGGTTATGGTAGTAAGGGGGTTTTGCTGTAAATAAAAACTTTGTGGCAACATATATCGACAGAAGTCACACTCTTTGTGTGCTTCGATGCCTTAAAGAATAGAACTGGAATTGAGAGAAATGGAAGAGGTCGAATCTTGAACAGTCGAGCATAATATGAATGGTCCTAGCCGTATGCATAGAAATTATTGTTGAAGTGTGGGTATACCGGCCAATTTCTAAAAACTAAAGTACAGGCATCACTCGATAAAATGCGTTGTTTCTCCAGTATGACCGTGGTTCTCTAGAGACAAACCTATCAAAAAGACTAAATTTTGTTTCGATCTTTTCAGTTGAAATGTGCTGTGACTAAATTATCACTACAACCCGAAGATATCTAATCGTTGTATATCACTTCGAGTCACCTACAAAAGAATACTATATTATGTGTTCTGGGTCAACAGGTAAAATGTAATCGAGGCAGCACAACATGTGTCTCAGGAAGCATATTCTCTGAAAGTTAGACTATATATTTGATGGGGTAATGCGATGATATTTTGGGGATAATTGTACTTGGAGTCTGCTAATAGGAACAAGCTCTATAGTTCACTGATTGGTAATAATGCTAAAGAATACAATTTGGCTTAAGATAAAGCTACCATAAAAGAAAAAGATCCAGGGGTCTCTACAAATCTCTAACAATTTGGTTAGACGATGAATTGTTTCAAGCTATTACACAAAGGCTGTTTCCCAGGTAGCGTCTGATGATAAGAATAATAACAAGGCAATCGTGGTATGAAGAATCCATGAAATGACCCATCGTCTCACCAACACATTTCACAGAGACGATTAGAGCGGGCAGATAGGCGGATATATCCCGATTTCCAAGCATCCAATGCGGTTAATTTATGGACGTATATGTGAGGACTGTATATGTATGTTGTCTATCATGTTTCATATACTAAAAAACTAGTCTCATGCATCTATATGGTTTTAACTTACAAACATTATGGTATGTATGCGCCAGTCCAGAGAATCGGATATCTGTAAACAAGATTAAATTTGTTAAACCAATAAATCTGACTTTTTCAGAAACAAGAATAGTGGATCAAGAGATGGTTGAGCAACAATGTTGCATTGCATACACTCTTCTGGATCTAATTTTTGTTTTGTCGTCATTAGGGCGACATATGGCAACGAACGACCATCACAAAGTTAGTAGTCAATTACAAACAATATTTGATATAGTGTTGGTGATAACACATGTGCGACTCCCTGGACACCAATAAACCCTTTAAATTCAATCTACAATTTTTGCTTACCTTTCTTGCTTCCTTTTCGGCTTTCAACTTCATCTTTTCGTCCTTCTTCTTCTTTTCAATTTCACTTTTTATCTCATCATGTTTTAATGATCCCGCCGTGGCTTGATTCATTGTACCTGATGTGCCTGTATTATGATTACTATTATTATTATTACTATTGTTACTATTGCTATTTGATGATGTGGCTGGTTGTACCCGTGGTGCATTATTTACAATTATTTTTTTATTACCGATCGCATTCGTTTTATTCACTGGGGATTTTAACGAGCTCATCGGTGCCACTTTAGAATTCATACCTAGTTTTGTTGTTGTCGTTGTTGCTGTGGTCAGGGATCCGTTTGCAATGATGCCATTTGATTTGTTTAGTAGAAGAGTTTTTTGCTTTTGATCGCTTGTTGTTATAAGCGGTATCGATTCTAATGATTTGGGTGGTTGGGTATACGATGCAAATCTGAAACGATTACATATAGCATAATCTCAATTTGAATGGTCGAACAAATTATGGGCATACCTAAATTTTGGATTTATATGAACCGGTGACGGTGTTGGAAGTTTAGACGGGCTCTTGAATTCCTTGATTGGTGGAAGTCGATTTGGCATATCCGGATAACGATAGCTCGTATGATATTTACTATGCGATACTTGTCGATAAGAATTTGGATTGCGTGGTATTGCGCCTAAACAGCCGGCCGAACAATTTTCATGATTTTTATGATGATGATGCATTAAATTGTGTAGATTTGTTTCAGGACTACTACTCGTAGTGGACGATGAAACGGAAGACATACCAGATTTGTTTGATGTACCCGATAAACTTGAATTATTTGATACATTTGACATGCAGGAAGACCCTGAACTCATTGAATATAAACTAGCGGAAGCTGCTACTCTTGAATTAACACTGTACGAACTAGCTGAACCGGGTACCTGAGAAACCAAATACAATATACATACATTTCTGTATACAATATTAACACAAGATTTATATACTTACATTCCAACTTTTGCTCCCCATCGAGTAGCTACTTGAAGAGCCCTGCAATCGGAATGTACCCGAGCCGGTAGTCAAGCGGCTAACCCGGGTCCGACATATAACACACCTCAACGGCAGCAAACGTTGTGCGACCGCACTTTGTATAGTTTTAACGAAACAACGGCGACACACGACTCGATGTCCGCACGGTGAGGTTTGCATCGTTGCCCGTGCATTAATACAGATGACACATTCATCTTCTTGGGATGTCGGTGGTTCTGGTTCACTCTGATCTAATTTACTCAGCAGCTTATCCTGTAATATATAAAATAATATTCTTGTTGAATAGTTTTGTAGGTCAACACTTTTTCAATTATGGAGGTCGACTGTATCGAAACACGCCAACATGTTATAATATAACGACACATTTTGGCCGGAAATTTATGATGGGAATTTTTTGGCTTTAGAATTTTTCAATGTCATAAATATTCAACATCGCGCTGATTAGAATATCAATGCAACACCCAAGAGGTAATTAAGGTGTTCAGATACAGTTCCGGCGAATAAAAGACTTTGAACCATAAATCCGAAACAATATATATACAAATAACTGAACTAATTGAAGCAACTGCATATAATTGTAGAGCTCACTTGTGTCATACTAATTGCCTAATTATACAACATTTCTTTTGTGGCACCAAAAAAAAAAAAAAATTGCGTCAAACTTGATTGTCGACTGTATGTTGGATCGATTCAGCGCACGTGAGCATACTCATATTTTGTAAAGTTGTAGTCGATCACATCACATACCAAGCAACCTCATTATTATTCGATTTACGCGGTTGGTATGAGTTTGGTGTCTTTCAAATTTGGTTATATTCTTTTGTTTTTTTACTAATTTTATAAAGACACGACTCGAGGAGGAATCATTTCCGGGCGATAAGTTATTGGAAAATGATTAGTAATACTTGGATATATATAAAAGCTAACCGACACGGTTTGTTTCTTAATTAAAAGAGAAGCTCTCTTCAATCACCTCATATATCACCAATATAAAAAAATAGAGATGTGGACGACCTTTCTCGTTCTATATAAAATGTCTTAGTCCTGAATGTAAATCTTTAAGACAATTTGAACAAAACCGGTGAGGATAGCCCCATTAACCGCAGCACTGATAGATCGATGATGCTTCTATTTTATCGCCTTATTAGAATGGTTTGCATTTCAATTGAAATTATAATCATAACAGATGAAAGTATCGTTTGTCAATAATGAAAGGTATACCAGTACCCTAGTCATGTGAATTCCATTATACTGGTTATACCACTAAATAACTGACTTTTTTCGGATGCTATTTTGTCATTGTTTCTATATACCTTGAATTTTCCAGTGATTTTCTGCGAGTGTTTTAGACATCGAACATCGAAAACGTACTACTTTTTAATAGGATGAAAACATTCCAGATTATCGAGCCCCTTACTTTATCTCATTCTCAATCTACGGTTTTCAGTAATCAATATCACTTGTAGCAGAGCGGACGTTGGATTCTTCTTATAATTCCATAAGGTTAAGCCATCCTCCTGTCAAAATTGAACATCTATCCCATGTTATCCTAACGCAGGAACCATGGGTCAACGCTGATTGTGTAATAAAACTCAGGACCTAATATTGGCGTGTATAGCATGAAGTGGGATACATATACTTCTCTGGCTTTACCTACCATATGAGGAGGAAGCGATTTGTCTCGTCATTATAGTAGGACTCGTAGGGCTTGCAGTATCGGTAAATGGTAATTCGATTTAACGGTTTTACCGTAATTTTTTTTTTACCGAATTATCGGTATTAAATATAAATAGAATAGTAGCCATAGGTAGTCTACCATTCGTAAAATTTTGTGCCTTTTATGATTTAAGAATGTTACTCATCGCCAAAGGATATTCCATGCCAAAATCGTCAAATTCAATGAGAAAAATTGTAATCTCTTACGGAGCAAAAATTCGTGAAGAAATTCGTAAGACCAATTGCAAGCCAGATAAAAAATGGTGACAGTTTTAGCCTCACACCCGACGAATGGAGGTCAATCGAAAAACGCCGATACATGAATATTAATGATCATATCAAACAAAATTTTAGCAATAAAGCAGAAGGTACAGCAGCGATGAAAAGGATGGGATCATTTTTAAATACTCATCATCAGCTATGTATAACGCTTGGTATTCAAACTACTTAGTTTTAATCAGAAGTCTATATGAAAAAGACGAAAGGGATCATGATTTCTCTGAGGCTTTAAATGTAATAAACAACAGATGCTTCGCAAGCTCCATCCAACAAGAATTAAACCTAATTATTGAAATTATAAAGGCACTGGAACCTTTAGAATTGGCCGTAGAATCGTTAAGCTTATCAGATTTAACCAATTACAGTTAAAAATGTCAACAAAACCAAAAAAATCGGATACCGCCTAAATAACAATGACCCCCCGCTTAAGTACCCGGATACGAGAATGAGGATCAGCACGTGGAACGTGCAGTCACTAAGAAAACCTGGCGCGTTGGACGGCCTTATCACATGTATGAAGGAGTATCGGCTGGAACTCGTAGCGCTCCAAGAAACTCGATGGCCTAAAAGTGGAGTCCATGTGTCCCAAGGCTATACGTTGCTACACAGTGGAGATGACCTCGGAAATCTTGGAGTTGGCTTTCTCATTGGGCCGCAGGTAAAAAAGGCTGTCTTGGACTTCCAGGCAGTCGATAATCGAATGTGTAAGCTTCGCTTGCACATGAGATTAGCCAACCTGTCAATTGTTTGTGTACATGCGCCCACTGATGTAAGCCAACCCCAAGATAAAGACTCATTTTACAATAATTTGGATAATCTGATGGGCTCTATACCTGAGCACGATATCAGATTGGTGATTGGTGACTTTAATGCTAGAGCTGGCAGAAATCAGACCGACTTATGTAATAACATAGGTCCGTACTCCCGACACGAAACTGCGACCGAAAATGGGGAAAGAATGATGTACTTTGCGATCGCTCATGATCTCAAAGTGGCAAGTACATTCTTTCCCCATAAAAACATCCATTTGGAAACATGGACACATCCACGTAAAACATCCCGAAGCCAAATTGACCATGTGTTGATTTCAAAAGACCGAGCTCGGGTTGTTCAAGACGTGAGATCGTATCGGTCGTCAACCAAATTCGTAGGCAGTGACCATTTTATGGTTGCTGCAAAGCTGCGATGGAAATTTTCGTACAAGTCAAGGAGGACAGGAGAATATAAAACGCGATTCTCCTGTGAAGGTCTGATAAATGAAGATACGCAACGAAAATACCAAGATCTTGTCAGCAATAGCATTATGCAATCCAATTACCAATCTGATGATGTGAACAGTGTCTGGGAAGTATTGAAAACCTCGGTTGTCGATGCCGCCCAGCACACTCTCGGTATAGTGAAAACTAAGCCCAAAAATGATTGGTTTGATGAGGAGTGTCGTCTTGCTGTTGAGCAACGCAATATAGCCCACAATGAAGCGCAGACTCGGTTTACAATTGCAAGGAAAAACAAGGCAGTTCTTGCTAGGAGGACAGCTAAACGCATTTGTAAACAGAAGAAGCGCGAATGGTGGAAGGCCAAGGTCTTAAGAGTACAACAACTCAGCAATGAGCACAATTCGCGTGGTTTCTTTAAAGGAATCACCGAATTGCACCATACCTTAAGATCTCGGTCAACTGCCATTCGGGACCAGGATGGAAACCTCTGTGTTAACGTCGATGCGGTACTCGATACATGGCGTGAACATTTCTCTGATTTACTTAATGTTCCACATGTATCACAAGCTGTATTTGAATACCCTCAAATACAGACCGCGGAGATGTTCATTGAGGATCCATCCTATGAGGAATTCACAATGGCCATGCAGAGATTAAAGAAAAATCGTTCACCAGGGGTTGATTGCATTAATTCAGAGTTCTTGATATTCGGAGGGCTAACTTTGTGGAACTGTCTTTTCGACCTTATTCGATTGGTATGGCGAAATGAAGTTATGCCTGACGAATGGAAGGTGGCCGCGTTATGCCCAATATTCAAAAAGGGTGATCGCATGAAATGCGAGAATTATCGCGGTATAGCTCTCCTTTGCACAGCATATAAGTTACTGTCTTACATCATCTTGGGAAGAATTACTCCTTTGGCGGAGGAAATTGTCGGAGACTACCAAGGAGGATTCCGTCCAAATCGGTCAGTCACTGATCAAGTTTTTTCGCTACGGATGATTCTTTCCAAGTACTACGAAACATCTCGCGATGTACACCAGGTATTCCTAGATTTCAAGCAAGCCTATGACTCGATCAATCGAGAGAGGCTATGGTATGCGCTTGAATATTTAGGAATACCACAAAAATATGTACATCTGTGTAAAATGACAGTAACGCAGTCACAATGCTGTGTCAAAGTTGAGAACAGGCTATCGAGAATTTTTGCAATTACTTCTGGTGTTCGACAAGGAGATGCGCTGTCCCCGATACTTTTTAATCTCATGTTGGAATACATCCTTCGTAAAAGTGCAACACCTCAGGACAATATCTTATTCCGACAATCCAATCAACTTCTTGCGTATGCAGATGATATCTGTGTGATTGGATTAAATGGCAACGGAGTGAAAGAGATACTTGATCCACTGGAACAGTTTTCAGCTTCCGTTGGTCTCAAAATCAATGAGTCCAAAACCAAATATCTGATCTCTGGTTTTCGAGACCAAGACGCAAGTGATTTCAGTAGTGGAAACCACACGTTTGAAGGAGTGATGAGATTCAAGTATCTTGGATCTCTCATTACTCACGATAATAGTGTGGGAGAGGATATCAAGGTTCGCCTTGCCGCTGGCAATCGGGCTTTGTATCCTCTACGTCCACTGCTGAAATCAAAATATCTTGCAAATACGGATAAGCTGAAGCTGTACAGAGTGTTGATCAGACCCGTTGTCATGTATGGATGTGAGAGTTGAACCTTGACGGATGAGTACGAAAGATGGCTTCTAACATTCGAGAGAAGAATCATGCGTGTGATATATGGCCCAAAACGCGACGTTGATGGCACATACCGAGTTCTATTCAATCACGAGATCAGGAATTTAATGCAAATTCCTGATATCGTGCATGAAATCAAAGGACAGCGAATACGCTGGCTCGGTCACGTTCTGCGTGCTGATCCGAAACGAATGATACAGCGATCTTTGAAGGGTGAACCGCCTTTCGGTAGGCGAAGAGGTCGCTGTCGGCGACGATGGCTCCACGGCGTAGAGAGCGATCTGGCATCTTCCAACTGCTTACAACAGTATGAAGAGCTGGCTCGTGATCGAAACTATTGGAGCCAGATTGTTGACACGGTACGGGCCAATAATGGCCTGTAAAAACCGAAAAAAAAAAAAAAAAAAAAAAAAAAAAAAAAAATCAGATTTAACATTATTAAGTGCAGATGTCACACCTAAATTCATGATAGATGAATTATTTGCACAGAATTCAGATGTATTCCAGTTTCTACAAAATCCGATGGATCATGCCTGAACAACTAATTATATAAAACTACGGTTTATTAATTTACCAAGTAAAACTACATTGGACAAAAATATTGTTGGCATTATTGAGCTTTTAAGTATGATATATTTCTGACAAAAACACTGATTCATCTGATGATTATCCAGAAATACTTTTTGAACAATAAATTACCGGTAATAAACCGAGCAAATTTTTACCATTTACCGGTTTAAAAAAAATCGTTAAATTTGCAACCCCTAAGTGATTAGGAGTAACCCTTGACTATATTCTTGATTATAAGTACTAGTCTTAATACACAAAATGTTGGGGTTTTTTCTAGTTTTAATGCTATAAATAGAGAAGAATATAATGTATGTGACATTACAGTTGTCTCCGTCTTTTTTATTGAACTGAAAGGATTATATAACCATATTCATTCTCAGATCACTGTTATTTTCAGTTTAAAATGATAGCTAAAAACTAATAAAGGAATAGCCTACCGGGCTACCTACAGAACCAACTAAATAATTCACTAGCGGTCCCTAAAATAGTTAGTCTATAATAAAATTAAATACTTACTATTTTTTGTACTGAAACCACTATAGTGATCCGGTTAGCCACTGGGTAAGACTAGTAGGACGAAAGCTCATGTTCACTGGGACTGCTAGAATGTGGAACGTATAAATACTAATTAAGAAATACGAAAGGAGTGATTTCTGCGGTAAACTTCAAGAATCCCTACTACTCCGAGTTATCTTCAACGACTAGAAGGAACTTGAACTTTTGAACGTTAACTAGTAGGCAGTCTATGAAGACTTATAACTAGAAATTTATTTTCTGAGTCATTTTAACCTTGTGCAACAAACAAACTTTTGATTGAACGTTATCATGGCTTAATATTATCTTTAAATGTGACCTAGAACTCTGTCAAATTCTAAAGAAATGGATTGATACTTATCCCTAATTCTAGATAACACTTTTACAGTAATTCCAAGCATCTTCTTTCGTATTCTTCTTTCGTTTGGTATCCTGATTCTGAGAAGTCAACTTGCGTACTGTAAGCGGAGATCATTAGGTATAGTTCCTCATTCTGAATGTAGGGGACGTCTTTATTAACACCAAATCAGAGACTCACAGACGGTTACTTGGTTGTTGGCGTGTAGAGGAGTTCCGCGAAAGGTAGGTAAAAATAGGGGAACACAAAGAAGGCATATTGTCCCGCCTTTTCTGGCCTAGTCATTAATGCCCTGTTATAGAAATTGGAGACAAAAAGGCTTCAGATTGAAAAGGCAGGCTGAAAAATATAATTTCTGATCCATAAAACAGTGTTTGCAGTGGGCGATTGAAAAAATCGTCTTAAAACGAGCTGGTCCTGTTCACTTTAAATATAAACTTCCTCGTTTTCCCATTTATTTTGAAAGGTAATGCCTTCACCTTTATGAACAAAGTATCGTGGTTAATATTACTCAGAAAAATACAAGAAAAGTAAGGAAACACACTATAGCACTTTACTACTGTAAGACCGCCACTAGGAACAGGTGCGATCTGTTAGTTGATGTCGTAGACTGATGAAAGTTTATTGAATCTCCTTGTATAATTATCCCTTTGCGGAACGAAGATGTCCCGAATACTACCAATATTTGAATTAAAATTTCTGACTTACGTTCTCTCCAGGAAATACTGGTTGAATGAGAGAGTTATATGAATCCTGACTGAGATATAATGTAATATTTAATAGAAACTTCCATTCATACGGACTGTAATTCAAAAGCAACATCTTCTAAAGTTCAAAGAAGACTAGAATTGTTTCTTATCTATGAACGAGATGACAGATCACTCCGCGGTCATTTTAAATAATTGACAGACGGTCTAATACTAGCTTATTTGCAAAGCTTTGCTGTATACGAGTATGTCTAGATCCGTATATTTACGCTATCGCACTTAAAAGGCATCAAATCAGTACTAGACCGGGATCTTTTTAAAAAATTACTGTTGTATATACAAAGGCAGAAAGAGTATACTCCAATTGACTCTCTTAAATGACTTGCTATATGTCAATGAGATATATGTCTACTCATCATCGAAAGTTCAAGATAGTTTAGTAGGGCAGAGGGGAATAAAAACGTATTTAGTTCACTATGTGTCAGTTCTTACAATTTTAATATTTGATCGGTTCGGTGTAGGGTTCGAGTGTTCCACAATTTATTGTTGACTTCCATGGTGAAGACGGTAAATAAAATTACATATGGTTTGAACAGCCACTGTTTTAGTTAAAACGCTTTTTAGTCTCCAGTAAATCCGATTTGATGATACGCTTCATTTGTCTTCATTTGTAGCTTAGTGGTTAGGACCACTTTTTATCACGCCCAGGTTTCTTCAATCTATCACAAATACAATGATCATAAACGCAATTCGATTAACTATTGCATCATCACTCACACACTATATATACGAATTGCACTTTTTAATTACCAACTCCAAGAGCAATAATTTAATGACGTACAGCCAACACTTGCCGAGCAAAACAACAACTTCTTTCCACAGAAATGGGTCGCGGTCAATCAACAAATATTTTTTTTTTAAGTTTAGTTTTAATTGGGTGCAGGGTGGACTTTCAGACTGTCCTAGCTCCTTGTAACTCAGAGCTCCAGGCTCTTGCACTTAACGCGCGATCCTTCGAGATAGCCAAACTCTGTATAGCTTATATCAGCTAAGCTACTGCATGAAGTATAGGTTATTTCTCCTGTCCTTCTTAGAAGTGCAATAACGAATGCTAAAAAGTGGAAGGTCAGAGGCGTCCTGGGATGTGACGTCCATTCATTCTTCACAATTTGGAGAAGTTTAGCAATATGAACAGGTGGCGAGAGTCACTTCTTGATTCAACTCTAAGGTCTAACCTTCAATATTTTGGAATCATGCAAAATTTTATTACTTATAGAAATAGACAAGAAGTAATGGATATACAACTTTTCTCAGAATTCTCTTAGGGCAACTGGAAACTGTTTGATGATAACCATTCTTCCTCAGATCTTTATGCTATATTGAAGTGATAACTAAACTTGTTTATTGGCCCTGGAACAAGATGAAAACTAACTGGGTACCTACAGAACCATCTTAGGCATTTCACTACTGGTTTCGGTTCCTAAAACACCTGACAAAACCTTTATAACATAGGAGAGATGAAGGTCACTGGCAAAACATCAGCTACAAAATTTCTAGGAGAACAAAAGCTTTTGATGATAGAGACTATTACTAAAACGAAGTCTGAAGGCTATTAAGAATCGTCTGACGCTGCTATATTACGAAAAGTAAGACTCCTGTCCTCCCATTCCTAGTTATTTCCAACGATTAGAAGAGTTTGAATAAATTGAAAAAAATCCTTTTGGCAATAACAGTTATTTAAGCCCTATAGACTAACAGGACCTGATGAAATTATACCTGTATATAGTCAGTGACCCACCGATTTATTCTTGCCATAGCTCAAAATTGTTATAAAACTTAATCAAAACTCTGTCATATTCCAAAGAAATAGTCGTTGCAACTCAATAAAATTGTTTGGAGAGTAAGCTCACATCAGGTGTATGGCCTGAAGAAGTCAACCTTCGGAATGTAAGTGGAGATCTGTGGATACAGTTCGTTATTCACTCTTAGAATCTATTTAATAATCTCTTGATTACAAGGAATATTCAATGGTTCAACTTTCTGAATATAGAGGAGGTCTTAAATAACGCCATACTACAGGCAAATACACTGTTGTTTGATTGTTTGCGCGTAGAGAAGTCAATTGAGAGCTGAATATAACATATATGCTAAAATTCATGATCGCAAAGACGACCTATGTGGATGATGTTGCAATTGCGGTCTTCTAGTCTAATATCTCTCGAGTTTTGTGAGCAGCTAAGTTCTAGATGTGAATCCACCAAAGACCGAACTAGTTCTGTTTACTAGAAATTTTGAAGAGTATTGACTGGACCTTCTTGGACTCCCAACTATAATGCTTTGCTCCTGTAAAAGATCCATTTGGAAAATTGGAGATCTATTACTCCATGTCGTGCATTAGCTCGATTGTTGTAAATTTCCATTGAAGCTGTTGAAAGTTCAGAGATTAATGTCCTATGTAATTATCTCTTTGTACAAAATAAGATGTCTCCGATACTATTGACTGTTCCGTTACCATATAGATATGAATCCAGGATTCACAGATGCTTTTCACAGAGGATTCACAGGGTCTTTGAAAGGTTTTGAAGGTAATTTTTGTTTTTTATTCCTGGCTTCTGTAGTATTTACCAGGTTAAATTAATGGCTTATGAAAACCGTAGACTGGTGTTTAACTGCCTGATTGTACCAAGCAGGATGACACTTAAAATCCAGTTGCATATTCAAAAATGGTGCTTTAGGAACAAGCTTAGGGAATAAATGACATATAGTCAATTATTGCAAAATTATTAGCAGTTATGACGAAAGCTGGATTTCTCTAGATCTGTAAAATTATGCTGTCACTATCGCGATCTTCTCAAATGAATTACGTTAACAGAAAGAATAGGTAGAAACAGTATATTATTCGTGCTGTATCGATTCTCTTCTTTTGGGGCAAAGCTGACTGATATGTGAGATGGATGTCAGAATACTCTACTCGTCATCGAAAACTGTTGATGGTTGAGTAGGATAGAGGGGAATGTGAAAGGGCTTTGGATCATTATGTGTTAATGCCAGTTGTAACAATTTTAGAAATTGTGCAGGAGCGTTTCACCAGTTGGTGGTCACTTCTCATTGTTTACAATTATCTCTTTCTCATCTTTTTCAGACCTTGTATATAGAAAGATATAGGAACTTTATATAATGAGTAAATAATCACTTTAGCTGATCGTCCACTGAAGGCGATGTCCGCGAGTATTACTGAATAACTGGCATGGATTTAATAAATTGCACGGTTTATAAAGCCAATATTAGGAGTTTTTTCGTTTACAGTAAAATCTTTCTTTTCATCTCGATGATGGGCTATTATTAGTCTTCATTTGTAGCATTTTTCATCACGTCAAATTCTAAAATTTGTGGTGAACGCTGCCAAATATCAATTCGCTTAGAATAGCTGTTGCAATACGACTGATGTACCAAGTCTAGTCTCGCATACGTATAAGGCCTTTTTGATCGAGCAATAATTTAATGACATCACTGTTACGATCAAAACTGGCCTAACAACAACTCTACAGATTATACAAAGATTTCACGCGGTTGACCAATAAATAATTACTAAATTCTGATTCGATTCTAACCGTTTTTTTTAACCTCGTATACGTACAATACATATCACCAATACAATACGTGTATTGAAGTTGTTGGACAGCCTTCAGCTTAGTTGTGGTTATGACGATCATTATGACATAGCATTGTTCTCATTCCAGACTGAGAAACAAAATATGTCTTTTTAGGTTGCATTATTTTAGAATAAGAGTCGGCTAGCCTGTTTATTCGGCGATTGTTGTAGGGCGTGTACAAATCTTTAGAACACTCCTCTGATCGTCAGCGATTTGAACCTCGACCATTACACTTAATCTACTCAATAATCGGAACAGGAAATTGACCTCATATACAATTAAGTGTCTTCCTACATATATAGTCATCTTTTGTTTTCTTAACTAATACACTTAAGTTTCAGACTTAAATCTAAACTCATTTGTTTTTCTGTTCCGGTTTACATAAAGTCGTTGTAATACATTACATAAGTGCATACATTTGCAAAGTAATACGCGACTAGATAATATATGAGACGGAGATACCTTGATCGGCGATAACAACCTTTTTCATTACTAATTCAAGATCGGATACTTGCGCACTTATATATATACAGCTAAGTTTTTCAAGTTTACGTAAATTACATATTTTAGAATAAATTAATAAAACAAAATAATTGTAATTAATTATTATTTCGTGGCCGTTGTGTACGCCGCCGATTATAAGAAATCGTGAATTGACTATATTTAAGACAAAATATTGTTTTGATTTATTGGTGACACAAATGATCTCTTAATTAATATTAGTATTGTTCGTCATCGATGAATAAGGTCTATTGTGTATACGGTTTTGTCGAAAATCGATTATAAAATAGGCGTCTCCTGCATTGAAAGTATACAAAATTGCATCGTCTTTGTATAGAAACGAGTTCTTAGCGATTATCATATAGAGTGAAGTTGTACACAAATGGAATATACAATATATAAAAGGTTTACCAATAAGAGATTTCATTATGAATAGCCTGCTGTTTGGGAAGGTGTCAATTTTCAAGCAGTCGTGAAGTACCTAATCGACCGGTAATAGTAAAACCTGTTGGAAAAATTTAAACTGTTGAGACAAGTTAGTGATGAGAATATTGCTTCTATAGGCCGTAGTGTTGACAAAACCCCAAATGACGATTGCTTTTCGATCTTTGGAATTAGGCATTCTTCAAACGACATTACACCGTATTTAACATAAAGATTTAGGTGTTAAGGATTTTAAGGTCAGTTAACACAGGAACTAAAGCCGTTGTTACGTTGAATGGATTGCACTACAGAGCTCTGAATAATTTTTGTTTGAGTTATTATTGAAACTAGTCTTTCCAGACTAACCATCAATTAACAGCTGAATTCTTTAAAACTGAGCTATAATGTGGTCACTGATGATCCAACGATGTACCAGTGCCTGCTCGTTGGTAGGTAGCTGCTCACATATTAACGAGCTCGGAGGGTTTGGTTCTTTTAAGTCTCCTAACCAAATGTTCATTATCCAGTAGCCGAGAGCCTTCCACATTAACATATTCCATTAGCTTTGATTCATGCTTCGTTGCAAATCTTTTTATTTTTTGTTTAATATCCTGAATCTCCCAATCACAATACAAATCACTATTACGAATGTACAGGGTGGAGCAAAAGTCCCGCTACCATTTTGATTGCCTATAACTTTGTACAAAGAAAAGATGAGTAGGTTTGGTTTTCATAAAAAGTTGATCTGGTTTTTACATTTTTTTCCCGTTATGATTGGAAAATTATATCAGCTAAATGGTGACCGCGATTCACTATACATCTTTCGGCTCTTTTTAATGCATTTTTCATGACATCTTGCAACATCTCAGGTTGAATTTCTTCAATTTCGGGACGAATATGGTCTTTAAGATGTTGAATCGTTTCAGGCTTATTCACATAAACTTTTGGTTTTAAAAAACTCCATAAGACAAGGTCTGGTGCTGTTAAATTCGGAGATCTGGCTGGCCATGCTAAATCGCTATTTCGCGAAATAAGTCTTCGTGGAAAAACCTCATTTAATAATTGAATTGCTGAACGGGCTGTGTGTGCTGTGGCTCTATCTTGCTGAAACCACATGTCCTCTAGTCCTTGCTCTTCCATTTCAGGCACAAGAAAATTTCAAATCATGTCTACGTACCGTTCGGCAGTACCAGTAACTTCAACATCATTTTAAAAAAATAGGGACCAATGATATTTCTAGCAGTGGATGCAATGCTGTTTGATGAAAATTTAGACGAAAAATCTTCAATTTTACCAGACAGCCTTAGGATTGTATTACTGTACTCTACTTGTTGATCAAGATCACTCGGTAGCCATTTTTGGACTTTTGAATTTGGTACGGTAACATTTTCAAATCAGTTTTCAAAATTCACCTTAAATTGTATGCAGAAATGTGTGACTGGAGACTCTGCAACAATATCGCCCACCAGAGCCACATTTTCAGCTTAAGGAGACGTCCGTTATCTTCTAGAAACGAGGTCTGTCTGTTGTCGTATCGTACAGTCGAAAATTCGCATGTAAACTATAAATTGTGGTTTTGTGAGGCACTGGACTTTTGAAGCAGTTATCGCTGAGTGGCAATAATGGAACGATTATTTTCAATAAATATTGTCACTATTTCTGCTCGTTCTTGTGGCGTATTTATTTATTCATTATAAAATTGGGACATCTACACAACACAATGGTTAAAGAAAGCAAAACTGAGCTAAACGTCACATAACCAAGATGACGCGCAATTAAAATTGGTTCATTGACTATACTCCGAAGTACCTTATTCTGGAAGTTTTGTATAAGTTTGATGTTAGTACTTCTTCACATGCTCTTTCCATTTAAACTTAACATCCAGTGTCATACGTAAGTATTTAGCAGAGGCACCATTACATCGTTTTAGCTGATTGAAGGCGGATTAACCAATGATTTATTCATAAAGTTGACATGAGCAGAATTTAGTTTATGAGCAGAAGTTTGATTTTCCATCACTTGTTCCACTGGCGAATTTCATCACTTGTACATTGAACTCAACTTGAACGCCTCTTTCACAGTTAGCCGTGTTGCTAGTCTAGCGGTGTTGTCAGCAAACTGTGGTATATCACTTGTATATAGTTGATATAGGACTGGGCCCAGAACTGGCTTGAGGGACTCCTGCCCTTACCTCTCTCAGTCCAGAATACTCAACTTCTGTCTTACTCTAAGAAGCCTTTCAGATAAATATGATCCAAAAGATCAACATATGGTCCCGAACACATAACAGTAAGTTTATGTATTAAATCCTCGTGCCATACCTTATCAAAAGCTGCTGTCACATCCAGAAATAAGGTCGAACAAATTTGTTTATCTTCTAACGCCTTTTCTATTATATCTCTAATTTTGTAAACCTGATCAATTGTTGAATGTTTGCTGTGAATCCAAATTGGTGATCCGGTCTCTACTTTTTACTATTGGCTTAATTCTTCTCAAGAGTGGTCTCTCCAGTAGCTTCGAAATGATAAGGTGCAGGGATATCGACTTTATGATTTAGGTTCATTGGGAGGTTTACCTGGTAGGAGGAACATGCTGTAATCTAATAACAGCATTAAGCCAGTAAGTTAGTTTAGCAATTGCTTTCTTTGGTAGTTGTTTTAGAATTTCTCCTGTTAAAAGATCATTCCCATGGCGCCTTAGCTGACTTCAGATTGAATTTTATTTCCCTAGTAAAATCCTTTAGTAACCCAGAAATTATTAGAGGAATTCTACCCCCATTATTATTGCTTGCATTTTCAATTATAATATCCGATTCGGTCTCATTCGGTTTGAAAATATCAGCCAGATGATTAGGAAACTCTTAAACTTTTGTTTTGTTATCCCTAGACTCATCACTTCGCTTAATAGGAGGGGTCTGCGTAATTGAGGTTTTTAACCATTTTGTTGCCTTTCATGAGTAGTTTGTATCTTCATCAGCAAACGACTTTTTATTTAGCTTCTGAATTTCCCGCTCAAGCTGTTGTGATTTGTTATTTACAATTGACTTGTCAGATGGTTTGTTTCCATTTTCTCCTATAGCTTTCCTTTTTTCTAAGACGAGATTCCGAATTTCTTTTGGGTAACTATTATCAATTGTTTTGGATATTGTTCATTTAGTATTATTCCAAGCGGCTATCTCAATGATATTAATGGTATTTTCTACCTCTTCCTCTATTTCCTGAATCGTCAACATGTTTTGTATTAAAATCATCCCTTAGTATAAATCTAAGATTGATATGTTGCAGATCGGCTTCTTCAGATTATATCTAGGTGGACAATACACCGCTCGTATCTGAAGGCGTTGCTTGGTAGATGTAATTTCTACTATGGTAAGCTGCGTTTCGGGTGAGTGTCACAGATATCAGACACACATCGATATTTACGGCTCTGATTAATGATTTTTGTGGCCGGAATTGGAAAATATTGATGTGGCATTTATTTTCAGCAAGATGGCGCTACCTGCCACACAAGCAACGAAACAATCGCAATTTTACAAGAAAAGTTTCAATCGCGTAATTTCTCGAAGAAGTGATCACAATTGGCCATCGAGGATTTGTGAGTCAACACGTTTAGACTTTTTTTTGGAGCCACGTGGACGATAAGGTCGATGCCAAAGCTTCAAATTTCATGGAAAGCATATGGTGCGGCAAGCGTAGTCGTGTCCAAAGTTAATGGCCTACCTTCTTCTATATATTCTACGTGTGTATCACACATACATTATGCAAGCTTTGAAAAACTAATAAAAAAGCAATTTCCGACCTGTCGCCCACTTTGTGTACAATTAACTCGCGTATATGCATGCAGATAATTAAATGCCAATGTCGATTAGAGAAATTATAGTAAGAGTTTGTGTGTTCGTATATGAGTTTGAATTTCCTAAACTACTCAACATAAAATTATGCTATAACATACACATATACGTAGACATGGATAGTTAGAATTTTCATGTAGCTTTGATAAGCATATAAAATTGGTAATTAAACCGTAGATCCGGTAGACTATCTGTATCGTTTACTATATCTATATGGACAAATTCTATAAATAATATGTTTATTATTGAACATAAAACATAAGTTTATGTTGTTGGTTTGTCAATATTATATATTGTTATAAATATATGAATGGATGATAGGGAGATATTTAATTTTTGATATAGTAAAAATTGGTTTTATTGCTGTACGTTGAAAATACTCGTATATACATTTTTCCAGGTATATACCTCGAGGAAATTATCACGTAATTTGGTGTGGAAAAAATTGAAAATGTTATCTCGCGGGGTAATAAATTTGTAAAATCGATTTTTGCGGTTGTCTTTATAACATTTTTATGGCAACACTACTGTATAGTGTCTTTTTCCGATTTGCCACAAATCGTATTTTCTCAACATATAACCTTAAAATCTTTTTAAAATGACCTTGAACTGACTGTGGTCTCTATTTGAGTAAATCCCACTTAAGCTGAATGTCATCTACGAAAAGATCAAAAAGCTCTCCTAGGTTTAGGTTGTTGTGGCTGCTATCGCACACTTAAATCGCACACGGCGATTGGTCCGTTGTGATATCACTCTATGTTCGGCTATAGGTCCGAGTTTTCGTAGAACCATCTGCGTATTGTAAAGCTCCATGTCAGCCTATAGTACTGACAAGGTAGATGGGTCGCCTCATGGATTCTAAACACGACAGGAGATCCAGATATGTTCATTTTACACCACCGATCGCACTGCCCAAACGATCGAAGGTGAAAAACCCATTTTGCATCTTGCCCCGGGATTCGAACCCGGTACCTTCCACTCCAACTATCACAGCTTTAACCACTGCGCCACCTAGGCGGTACAAAAAAAAGCTTTACTAACTCAAGATGTAAATGATAGACAGTTAGAAAAAAATTTTATATTAACCCTCCACCTAACTAAAAATGGGCAAAGAGCGAAGTAATGTTAATGTATATAAAAGCTCTAAAAAGTTTATGAAGTTTTAGTAAATAATCTGTCCTATATACATAAGTGTGTTTTCCAATCGCTTCTGTTTGGACAGCTAGTTATACTGGAAAACTGGTTTTTGTATACGAAAGGTTCCTGAAATCCGTTAGTAGAAACATTATTGTGTCAACAAAAAGCTCAAAAATTTCTAGTCAACAAATCGTCCCATATACACGTGTGAGATTTAATCAGTTTTCTGTGAGTCGGACTTTCAACTATTCCTAGTTTTGCTGTATATAAATAAGAAAACATTTGTACACAGTTCACCCGAAATCAGTCAGTGGAAAGCTTGGTTGTTCAACAACGCTCCCTCTGAGTCAGTAAGTAGAAAGAGTTGTGGTGTCAGCTCAAAGCTCAAAAATTTCTAGTGAATAGATGATCTATTGTCTACATATATACAGGTATGATATGTAATCAGTTCTGTATGAGTTCGGAGTTGCACCTATATCTGCTTTTTCTGTATATCAATAAAGAAACAACTGTTCAAAAGCTCTTCCAAAATCAGTTAATAGAAAAAATTTCGTATTAGCAAAAATTCCAAGAATTTCTATTGTTCAAATTCCTTTATACGTGAGAGTTTTAAAAGCTTTTGCATGAGTTCGGACTGCCAACTATATTCTAACCCCGCTGTATATAAATAAAGAAACCTTTGTCTGTATTAAAAGCTGGCCCGAAATTAGTCAGTATTAGTCAGTATTAGTAATCTAATCGATTCTGTATGGGCCTGGACCTATAACTATATTTCAAAATTGGATTATGAATAAAAAAGCTCCTCCGGAATCAATAAGTAGAAAGAATTGTGGTTTCAGCTAAAAGCTCAAAAATGACTAGTGAATAGATCATCTATTGTCTATATACAGGTATGAGATGTAATCGGCTCTGTATGAGTCCGGACTTGCACCTTTATCTAGTTTTGCTGTATATAAATATGGAAACATTTGTACAAAAGCTCGCACAAAATCAGTCATTATATAGAATTTCTGTGTCAGCACATACCCCAAGAATTTCTAGTGAATCTAGTGTATGACTTTGAACTTCCAACTTTTTCTCGTCTCGCTGTATATAAATAATGAAACATTTGTTTATGTATTAAAAACCTCGTTCTAAATCAGTCAGTAGAGAGGTTAAAATGCTAAAAGAATCGAATAACGTTCGGTGATGTAAAGGGTGCGGTATCTCTTTTGTATTAGAGATTATTTCACAGAAATTCAGTATTATGTTGAAAGTGAATGAAATGAGTCGATATGTTACTAAATATTAGAAATTTATTACCTAAGTATGGTGATTCAGTGAAACAGAAAAGCTAATACACCCGAAACGAATGATTGTTTGATGTAGAATATAGTCTTAAGGCATCGTATGGTAATTTAACTTTGGAAATCTGTCCGTCTGTTTCTATCATTTGCAATTTATTTTGGGGCGCAATGCTCTCCTAAGTCTTTTGCGGTTCGCTTATTTACGTCCTACTTTACGCCATTACATAGGTAAATCGAGGATATACCGTTATAATTCCGATAACCATCTGCATATTGCATAGCTCCATGTCAGCTTTTTATTGACATGAAAAAAGATCTATTGGCCCATGAATTCTGCACACCAAAGGGAATCATAGATGTGTTCATTCACACCACCAATCGTAATCAGATGGTGTTAAATTCTATTTTAGTATCCTGCCAAATTGTAACAGCTTTAACCACTGCGCCATTTGGTTGGCTTTTTTCAAAATTGGTTATTTATTCCCTAACCGATTGAACAGGAAAAGTTGGCCAGTATTTGATTTAACACGATGTTACAGTCAATATCTGGCAATATCTGGAAAATGCAATTTCAATCGGTTGGATTATTATTAGTCCAGATTATTTATCAAGGAAAATGTTATGCTACACATCAGTTAGAGACGTTATGCCTAACAGCCCAAAACGATTGAAATAATTTGAATATTTTTCTATTATTAATCTCTATATGTAATGGTGTAGGTGGTTTATGCCAATGAAGTCAATGGTGGTACGACCTGGATTCAAAAGAGAGGTGGTAACTATTTATAGCATTCCCAGAAAGCCAAGTCTAATCTACATTTCATATATAAATAAATATAAGTGGCTGTAACAATGACCAATAATTTAAGGCATTTCCATATCTTCCGGAGTGATGGTGTATAATATAATGGCGTTAATTAAATATGGCAAGGACCTGCCATTTCGTTTCGTTGCCACTATCGATTCTGCAACCATCAAGTATAAGTCAAAAACTACGAGCGTACTTCTGTAGTTAACAATCCGAAATATAATTTATTTTATCTGAAAACGTTTTGATATTTGCAAGAAGGTCAGGTCAACCTATAACCTACTCTATGCCAACCTATAGTATTGATATAAAAGATGAATTGACCTTTTGTCCTGCACTAAAGCTAGTTTTAGCAAGTCTTCGATGGCAATCATATGATAAAAACTCCGTCTTACTGTTTTCAGGGTTTCAACTTGTTCTGGTTATGATCCATTGCTTCTATCATATTCATGCCTATTCATTATTGCCAAAATATTAAAAAGGAATAGATTTTTTAATGTTACGGATTAATCTAGAATTTTATTTCAAGAAAGGATGGGAATGGTCGAAGTAATCAGTTATATACGAAGCTATGTTGCGATACTATAAGTATGAAAGCAAGAGCTTGATAAATCCGGTGTCATGCTTGGATTCTTGTGGTGGCGGTTGTTTCTTCATTATGATTTCGGTTTTGGATTGTGATTTTAGACTATGATATGAACTGTCTAAATTTAAAGATTACTTTTGGCGTTTCTTAAGAGGTGTACTGCTTTAAGTACTATTCCTTATTATTGAGCAGGATAAAATTAGATTTTATTTCAAATCTAATTTTATCCTGCTCTATAATAAGGAACCTATTATTCTGCAGAACTCTCGAAACAATTATTAACAGATTTCATAAAAGCTGATGTTTTTTTCGGTTCACCACTTCCACATGCAGCATGCTTAAAGAGCTAGTAGATTTCGTGAAACTGCACAACAATGTTTTCATGGTAAGGTGCTCTCACTTTTGCTGTGGCAGTTTATGAGAAACGCTTAAACATTTTGTCAGAACTTGTTCAGAATGTTTTATTCACTGTAAAGATCTGGTTCCTTGCCTGGGGTCTTCCTACATGATACATTGCTTCTCTTTTCAGTGATAAATTTGACGATCAGACTATATCAAGTGTCATGGGATATAATATAGTGTAAGATAGCAAACTATCCTGGAAGAAGCTTTTATTAGGTGGACTTATATTAAAATTACTACTTCTACATCTTAACTGAATAGTTAACAATTAATGGCTTGCAAAGCTGTATCACTAGATGATACTAGCCATGGAATGCATTTGACACTTTTGTTTAAGATATTGCATGCTGTCCTGAGAGTCGTCTGAAGTGTAATGGTGTATATAGAATGAAATTGGAACAGTCGTGGGACATACAGGAATTTTCAAGTCCTTTAGCTGAAATCGTTATCAAAGCTATATATCATGAAAATATTTATGACTGTCCGGGGTTGGTGTTTAGTGCGGCATATGGAATCTACTTTCCGCCTTATAGTTTTAATACTTCTGGTAATTTTTCTGATTGCTCTTACACATTATTTAATAGACGCTTTAAATAATAATATATGGCTTAAAGGCAGTAAACGGCTCTAACTGCATATCAATTGAGACGTAATGATTTATTTATAGATACTGGTGCACATTGTACATATTGGGTCCAGCGAATGCTTTTTATGTCATCGGAATTTGTTAAGTTTTGGTCAACGACGAGGTTCGAACTCTGAAAACACTCTTAACTATTAAGCTACTGAATCTGGCTGGAGAAAGTAAAAATATAAATTTTTGTACAGATAGCAAATCCGTACTCAAATAATTTGAGCTTTAACTAATCAAATAACTTCCCAATTGGTTAAAGAATGGACATACTTATTACATTCTCAACATTCTTCGTTCTAACAATAGTCTTACAGACGTGTGCATACTGGCTCATTGCAAGATTGAAGGCAACGAGATACCTGGCAAACACTGAGTCCTGGTTAAAATGCATTGGTTCTGAAACAACGAACCTTCTCACGTTTTACAACACCAAGAAAAGTTTTGAAGAAAGCCGTTAACGTGATGCCGTTAACGTGAAAGCCTTAAAACTAATGAAAAGCAAGCCAAAGTTCCACCCAGCTTACTTTATCCCAGTTGGCTTTTATAGAAATCGGTTCAAATTTCATAATTCATTATCGTGAACTGTTGTCAATTTGGATTTGTATCTCTTAATCTAGATGGCTAATATTGGTCATTTATGTGACTCACCAACGTGAATTGTGGTAGAAGCGTGGTTTGTGTACCGTAAGCCCACTATATATAGTGGCAGGGTGTGTGAATTCTCGTATGGTTTCAACAAATTTTTAATAATAATAATAATAGGCTGCTGAATATTTGAATTTGAGAGAGAAGCTTGAAAGTTTTCATTCATATATGAAAAATTGAAAGCTTTTTATTCTCGGTGCAAAATATTTAAATGATTGAACCCCTTTCGCTTTTACTTTGTTGGAATAATTAACTGTTGGAAATTTATTTTCTTCTTTGTCACTCAATCCTAATATGTTCTGAATTATTTCGAGCGCGTCACTACATTAGACAATACATTAGGCAATTACTCAATAAAGTGTTAAGTGATTAAAGCTTCGACAATGGTTATAAGCCAGAATTCGACTCTATGTGTTTGTCGACATTACCAATCGTATTCAAATGATGAAAAAACAAATTATATCTAGTTCCTATCGGGATTTTCCGCTCCAGCTATAAAATTTTATTTCCTGCGCTATTTGGCCGATTGCCATCAAAAATTGACATATTAGTTTAGGTTTGCTGTATGAGTTTCGTCGAATCGTGAAATTTTGTCAGTATATGGATGAATTCTCCAATACAACTTAGTCTTCAAAACGTTCACATTTCTACCGACATCGATCGGTGAACTACTATTCTACTTCCGACAATACGCGTACTAGAAAAGAAATTTAGAGTAACGATATACTAAATCACCTTTAATTACGCCCATATATACAAACTGACCGAACAGCTGAGCTCTATATATCAATAAATAAACTATATAAAACTAATAAATTTCACACCCACCAACTCTACAAATAAATCACCGCAATTCACATCCAATTTAAAATCCACTATACACGAGTGTATATTGTCGAGCAAATAAAACGATTAATTCAACTGACCTACAACAACGATAATGATTATTTAGCCAAAAAAACACAACACAACTATACAAATGGTAAAAAATTAATTAAATTAAAATTTATAATCAATTAACAATCAATAACAGAAATTTGTGTATCTAATTTAATTCCAAAATAAAATTTATCGGTGGAATAGTATTGTGTCGCGAGTACTGTAGAGGATATCGACGATAGCAGCAATATAACATTTGTAATTATTTATTAAATGACTGCGTTATGCATCTAACGATTAATGGGGTAATAATCCCAAAAATATTAATTTTTTTTAATAAATTAAATTATAATTAATTTCCGTTTGCGATTGGAAATTCGTTTCATTAAATACTTAGTATTAATAATTGGTTTTGTTCTTGTATCGATTTCGATTTGTGTATGTCCGAATGATTTATTGATATTAGTTATGGTTAAGAAGCCTTGATTGAATTGTTGGATGATTAATAAGTCGTAAATAGTTATTTAGGTCAGTAGGATATGTAGGTCGCCGATTGTAGCTTATAATAATTAACAGAGCTTCCTATTACACCGCGGTCTCGAGTTTCGCGGGTTTTCGGCGTTGACCAAAAATTAACATGCACGGGATGATATAAAAAGCGATTGTGTATAAAAGCATTCGTTGGGCTGATCACCGGCAATGTTCAGCAATATGTTTAAATGGTCCGTAAGGTCTCAATTGAGTCGCGATTATTGCCGTAGATTTTTTTTAGGATAAATAAGAATGACCTTATTAGTTAGCGAACGAAATCTCTTTATATTTAATTATAGTTTTTTATCCTTTGAGATTTACTCTAGAAGCTCATATACTATGTGTGACTCAACTTGTTCGATCTATGTAATAATGATCTTGATATATGATCGGTTTTGTTCATCTGAGTGGACATCATATCACCATTTTATTTTTTTCTTGGATTGAATACTACGATTACTTCACACACTTTAAAAACCCGAAATCAAAGTACAAAGTACAAACAAAAACCTGAGAATTACGAAGATTAAGGGCAAGAAGGAAGTGTTTCTAGAAATTGGTAAACGCCATGCAGTTAAACAGTGAAGAGGCAATCGTCAAGCAAAATATATTGAATAATCGAATAAACCTAGCACAATACTTAGAAATACAAGTTTGGATATAATATTTCATGAAGATACTGCTTCGAAGTGGTTAAAGTCAGAAAAGAGCAGTGTCTATGAAAAATATAGTATTCAAGCGAATAATAAAGGATTTATGGCAGTTTCTTTTGAAGAATTCAGAGATGCAGCATAGTTGAGAAAACCCGTATAAGACATGCATTAATGATTATACCAAATTCAACGAGGATTTTGAGCTTTTGGAGTTGTGGATTTGGAAAGATTTGTTTTATAATAAAAGTATTTCAATCTTTATAATTTACCGTACTTCCAATTAGTATGCACAGTAAACATAATTTAAGTTCTACTAAAATTTAATTTCTACTACATTTTATTTTACTAGCCAAATTTTTTTTAGTGAAAATTTATAGGTTAAATTTTTTATGAAATAATTGGTTTTTGTCTTATTAACAATCATTTTTCTGTTATAATTATTATCTACATATTACACATTTAGTAAGTAAGTAAATTTTTTTTATAAATCATTTTCATGTAAAAATTATTTTCATGTAAAATCTATCTTTAGTATAAATTTATTTTTTGTTAAAATTTGTACAAGTATCAAAAATTAAGTATAGTCTTTAAAGTAGGTGATAATTTATGACATTAATTAAAAATGTAATTTATGACATTAAACCAAAATTAAAATTTTATTTAACTAAGAATTTTTGTATAGCAACAATTTATGAATAATGTATATCATATTAATTTGCTTTTGTTATAAAAATGTTACTGGAAAAAAATTTAGCATACTCAAAGTTTGTTTAAGCTAAAATAGTTTTCTTCATTCATAGGAATAAATTTTGATAGAATATTTTTATGTTTAATTTATGACTAAAAGTGTCATCAACAACGGGTCGGATTTCGATCGCATCAGATCCCTTGTGTTTAATTCCGGGAGCATTTAACATGTAACAAAAAATATGACGTATTTTCATAATATCTTTGATGCTCAAGCAAGTAATATTTAGTGGATGGTTTTGGATTATAGAGGATTTTAAACTTTCAGTTGTAAATAATTCTTACCAGAGGTACAGCTATTTGGGAAACGACATAAGATAATCACGAGACATAACGATTTATTATACGATTTAAATTCAACGACTACTTTGAGGTAATCTTGAAAGATTTCTTTTCTATACAGAGAAGTAGAATAAGATTATCTTTGCAATTAGTATGGGCAACATACACAATTTATGTTCTACTAAAATTTAATTTCTGTAATATTTCATTTTATTAGCGAAATTTTTTTATTGAATAATTTTAGGTTGAATTTTTTATTTAGTAAAAATTTTTTTATTAATAAAAATAATTTCTTTGTGATAATTGTAATTTATTACACTTTTAAAAAGTAAATTTTTCTATAAACAGTTTTCGTGTAAAATTTTTTTCATGTTAACCTTATTTTTAGTATTAATTTATTTTTTGTTAAAAGTTGTTACGAGTCACGTATCAAAAATTTATTATAGTAGATTAGGTGATAATTTATGACATGAAAATTTTTTTCAACTAAAATTTTATCAATGAAATTTTTTTACAGCCAAATTTTTTTTTCCAAAACTAAAATTTTTATAATCAAGAAGTTTTTTAGACTACTAATATTTTATCTTCATATTAAATTTTTATTGTTATAAAAATGTTACTGGAAAAAAAATTTAACATACTTAAAGTTTGTTTACGGTTTAACGGTTTTTTCATTCATAGGAATAATTTTTGATGGGAAATTTTTATGTTTAATTTATGACTAAATGTGTCATCAACAACTGTCTGGATTTCGATCGCATCAGATCCCTTGTGTTCAATTCCAGAAGTATTATCACGTATCAAAAAAGTTAACGTATTTTACCTAATTCTCACTCTTTAAAGGCCAGAATCTTTAGGACAGTGAAACGACTTCCCACATTTCATAATATTAGCCACTCTGATGCTCAAGTCATAGAGGATTTTTAACATTCAGTTTTAAAGAATTCTTACGAGAGGTACAGCTATTTGAGAAAGGACGTTTATAAGATGATTACGAGACTTAACGAGGTATTATACCAAATTCAACGACGAGATTGAGGTAACCTCGAAAGATTTTTTTTCTAGAAACCATACCATTATTAAATATTTCAATCTATATATTAACTTTAAATCACAAAACCGATCTATATCTTAATCTCAATTCACTCCACCCTTGCAATTAGTATGCGCAACATACACAATTTAAGTTATACTAAAATTTAATTTCAACAAAGTTTCGTAATTTTTTTTCGTTTATTAACAATCATTTCTCTGGATTAATTGTTATCTATTACACTTTTAATAAGAAATTTTTTTAAAAATATTTTTCACGTAAACATTTTTTTCATCTAAAACTTATTTTTAGTAGTAATTTATTTTTTGCTAAAATTTGTATAAGTCACGTATCAAAAATTTATTATAGTAGATTAGGTGATAATTTATGACATGTAAATTTTTTTTCATCTAAAATTTTATCAATGTAATTTTTTTACATCCAAATAATTTTTATATCTAAGAACAAAATTTTTTTAATTCAGAATTTTATTATAGCAACAATTTATGAATATATATCATATTAATTGGTTTTTGTTATAAACATGTTACTGGAAAAAAAATTGAACATACTTAAAGTTTGTTTAAGCTTAAACAGTTTTTTCATTTATAGGAATAATTTTTGATAGAATATTTTTATGTTTAATTTATGACTAAAAGTATCATCAACAACGGTTCGGATTTCGATCACATCAGATCCCTTGTGGTTCATTCCGGGAGTTCACATTTCATAGTATTACTAATTCTGATGCACAACCAAATAATATCTAGTGGTTGGTTGTGGATTGAGAATAATATAGGATTTTTAACAGTTAGTTTTAAAGAATTATCACCAGAGTACAGCTTGTTGGGAAAGGGCGTTTATAAGATGAGTATGAGACTACACGATGTATTATACCGTATTCAAAGAGGACTTTGAGGTAACCTAAAAGTTGTGGATTTGAAGAGATTTCTTTTCTATACGTTGGGGTAGATTTAGATTCTTCAGAATTCTCTGCTAGGGATAATCATAACATTATTAACTATTTCAAACTTTCTTCATATTAACCTCAAACCACTAAGTCGATCTATATCTTAACCTCAATTCACTCCTTCCATAGTTTGCACGACATAATATTCACAATTTAAGTTCTACCAAAATTTCATTTTATAACAGAATTTTTTTTTAGTAAATAAATTTTTTTCGATTATGAAATACCATTTTTCTGTAATAATTGTTATCTATACGCTTTCAATAAGAACTTTTTTTTATAATTTGTTATCATGTAAAAATTTTTTTCACGTAAAATTAATTTTAAGTTTTATGTTAGTTTTTGTTAAAAGTTTTTTCAAGTCACGTATCAAAAATTTATTATAGTAGTTAAATAGTAGATGCTAATTTATGACATATACATTTTTTTCAACTTAGATTTAATGGTGGGCCTCTAGTGGCATTGAGTTCTGGAATTATTTCCGCCTTCTTTAAATAATAATAGATTTAATCAATGAATTTGTTTTGTATCTTAATTTTTTTTAATCAAAGAACTTTTATTTTAATAATTTTATATATTCATATTCAAATTTT
The DNA here is from genome assembly GCA_963932295.1 of Tipula lateralis. NCBI lineage: Eukaryota > Metazoa > Arthropoda > Insecta > Diptera > Tipulidae > Tipula > Tipula lateralis. Next base: position 39,062,316 of record OZ010737.1, read on the forward strand.
TTTGTTATAAAACTGTTACCGGAAAAAAATTTAATATACTAAAAGTTTGCTTAAGCAAAGAAAATATCTTCACTTATAGGAATATTTTTTGATTGGAGATTTTTATGTATAATTCTGACTAAAAGTATCATCAACAACTGTCTGGCTCTCGAGTGCATAAGATCACATCTAGTATATTCTCTGAACTGATTTACTCTACTCCTGGTTACTAAGGATACACTCCTAGATTTGCACCATTGCTGTTGAGTACGGAGCCTTGAAGGTTTCCGGTCGACTTTAATAATAAACCCTTTAAACAGAAGTAGTACGCACACTCCATATCGGACAAGTTTACAGCAATATCGCAAACATATGGCAAAATCATTTGACGCATTTTTCTTAATTCTTACGCCTTAAAGGTGAGATATCTATAAAACAGTGAAACGAGTTCTCACATGTCATAACACTAGCGACTCTGATGCACAAACAAGTAATATCTAGTAGATGGTTGTTGATTATGAATGATAGAGCATTTTTGACAGTTTGTTTTGAAGAATTCTCACCAAAGGTACAGTATAGTTAGGATTATTACGAGGCTTAACGATGCATTTTACTGAATTCAAAGAGGACTTTGAATTAACCTTAAAGTGTTGCATTTGGAAAGATTTATTTTCTATACAGAGAAGATTCTTGGATTCTTGAGAAATTCCTGCTAGGGAAAATCGTAACATTATTAAATATTTTAATCTTCATATTAACCTCAAACTGCAAATCCGATCTATATCTTAACCTCAATTTACTCCATTCTTAGTATGCACAACATACACAATTTAAGTTCTACTAAATTTTCATTTTGTAAGAGATTTTTTTTAGTGAATAATTTTGGTTAAATTTTTTTCGATTATGAAAAATCAGCTTTCTGTAATAATTGTGATCTAAACACTTTTAATAAGTAAACTTTTTTTGTATAATTCGGTTTCATATAAAAATTATTTTCATGTAAAATCTATTTTTAGTTTTAATTTTTTTTTTCAAGTCACGTATCAGAAATTTATTACGATATAATAGATAAACTAAAGGAGCTAATTTATGACATTTTATCCCTGAAATATTTAGTACTCCAATTTTTAATTTAATCGAGTCATAATTTTTTTTCATAAAAATGTTGCTGGAAAAAAAAATGTATGAAAATTTTTTTTTCCAGTAAGAGTTTCATCATTTATAGAAACAAATTTTGATAGAATATTTTGAAGTTTATATTAATGATATTATATTTAATTATTGATATTTAACTTAAATTCTAGAGTTGCAATAGTTTTTGTTTATTGGAAAAATTATTTTCAGTTAAAAATTTTTTCTGTCAAAATTAATAAAACATTTTAGATAGACTTATTCACCCATAATTTTTGTTCTCATTAAGAATTTACAAAAAGAGGGTGAAGATGAATCATATGTAAGTTGTGGACAGTATTCAAACTACAGAAACAACAAATCAATATAATGTATTTTACTTTATTCTCACTCCTTAAAGGCCAGAAATTTCTAGGACAATGAAACATCTCACTTTTAATAATTTCAGCCAGATATGCCAATCTGACACACAAGTAAGTACTTTCTAGTGGTTGATTGTCCATACTCAGAACTTCAGTCCACTTATGATCAAATTCATTGTTATAGATGTAAGGGTTGTGGCTTTAAACGCAATGTATGTTACATTCCCAGTGTAATTCAACCACCAGATTATAAAGAAAAGTATAATCTTGGCCTAGTCACACATGCTGTTGTGTTCTAATAAAATAAAACCACATCGATAATTTTGGCATAAATGTACAAAAGCTGAAAAGAAGAGAACGAAATGTTTTAATTATAAGCTTTAGCTCCCTTCTTTTGTTGGAACACGAGAACTCAATAACATCATAACGAACGAGCTAATTATAGATTGCCTAACGAATCAATAAACATTATACATAAATAAACAAGCAACATCGATCCAACAAATAATGCATAAACGCTATAATAAGCAACGCTTCTCAATTACACTTCCTATAAACATAAATGGACAACATTTTTATATAATGACCATAACTACAATTAATTATTATGAAATATGAGAGTATCTGTAGGTCGAAAAAAAAATCTCGTGCTGTACAGTAAAGGTTATACTCGGGATCATTTAAATCAAAACAAGCTTTGATCGTTGTGCATGCTGTGGTTATTCAAGTAAAGGTTAACTATGTTATTTACCTCATCCTCGAACTGGCTTGATACAAAAGCATACCAATCTGTTAACAGATCTAATATGCATATCCTAACCCAATGACAATAATTACTATACTCGACTCAGTCCAGTAGTACAAAAATACAATTATATTTATGAATGTAAACGGTGCGAGAGTACATTGCACTTTCGGAAATTGAAATACAATAAACTTTTTGTTGTATTTAAATTATCGAAGGCTGTTTGACTAAAATAAGAAGAAAATAAGTAGCAGTCTTATGTATACACTGTATTTATATACATACAGTACAGTAATTGTATTTTAATTAGTTTGCCAACAAAAGAAATTGGCCGTGAAATTATGCGGCGTGCTAGCCAAGTTTTATTAGATCGTTTAGGTATTAGACTCTGTCGATTTAAGAGACATACAATGTGTAGCTTTAGAGACCTTCTGCCTAGAATGATGGCCTCTAGAATGTTGGTGAACTGTACCGGATAATTTATGTATATAAATTGATGAGTTATGATAGTTTTAATAACCTTTAATGTTTTTTTGAGATTTAGGTTTGAAATTTATAATGGAACATGCATAGTTCGAGAAATTCAATGTCAGATTACTGTGTGTATAAATAACGAGATTGTAGAATCAGTATTTTGATCAGGGAAATGTTCCGCATATTAATCGAAAATACTTGCAAAAATAATTTGCTTTGAACTTGTTAATAATTTATCCGTTCGCAGATTTATATAGTTTCATTGCTAAAACAAATCGACCTACATTCTAATTATATAATTTATATTTGTGCAACTAACCCGCCTCAATACCATTTGGAATGTTTTAAGGTTTTTCTATGGTTGTGTAACATTTTGTATGTAGTGCTTATAAGGTGGTGCAGCCTCTAAACGGAATGTATATGGTCGACTTGTGAGTTGCGCACTACAAAAGGGTATCCAAGATATGTTTATCGACGTAATCAGCGGTTATCATCAATTGTTTCATATGTATGTAGTTTGGAGAATTTTCAAATCTTCAATGTTCAGCAGAACTGAAGAGGAATATTTTTGCTGAAATGGCTTACAAACCATTTTCTAAACCAGAAGAACTACATTCAAAGCTACGAAAGCGATGGACTTAGGAATAGCCATTAATAAAATATTTTGAAATTTTTTTTCCGAAATATTTTTACTTCAAAAAAATTTTAAATCAAAAACTTAAAGTAACGTCACATAGGATTTTAATACCCACTGATTTGGGAGTTAAAGCTTGGCTCGGAGTTGAGGCTGATTCGTTTATGAATATTTTAAAAGTACCCGCAGCTCTCAAAATGAACCAAAAATGAAGTTAGGTTAGGTTGTTAGGTTGTTGTGGCTGCTATCGCACACTAAGACCAGTTTTGATCCGTTGTGATACCTCTTTATACGGCTATAGATCCGAGTCTTTTCGTAGAACCATCTGCGAATTGCATAGCTCCATGTCAGGCCTATAGTACTGACATAGAAGATGGGTCGGCCCAAGGATTCTAAACACGACAGAGGATCCAGATATGTTCATTTTTCACCACCGATTTTTCGCCCAAACGATTGAAGGTGAAAAACCCATTTTGCATCCTGCCTCGCATCGGATTCGAACCCAGTACCTCCCGCTCCAACTGCCGCAGCTTTAACCACTGCGCCACCTAGGCGGTTAACCACCAAAAATGAAACAGCAAAGGCTCTTTGAGAATGCAATGTCCTTGAAAGATGATATAATTGAGGTGATCCTCTTTCTAGGACCAATTCTCTAAAATTAATTTAGATTTAATGTATGAAACATAAAAATAAGTTGGAGAGAGACAGCCGGAGTTATAGTTGAAGCCAATACTTTTATATTAATCGTGTTAAGAATTTAACTTGATTTCACTTATCAACAGTTGTTGTAAGGGAGAAACAATATGTCTGGATTGAGTGAAAATATTCGAACACTTGACAGTCGACCATGGACTTTGTTCACAACTTGGTTTGAATTGAGAAAAAATCTTGTTAGAAATAGCATTTTTTAAGCTAGTGTTGTAGTAGTCTGAAGACATAAACAATATTGAGTATCGTCTTGCAGAGGAACGAAAAAACTGATCGTTTCTTAGTTCAAACTGTGTTAATGGTGAAAATCGGTGTTTTCATGGAAAGTAACTTATAACCCATTTTCTAAACCAGAAAAACTATAATCAAAGCTACTTAAGCAGTTGACTTAGGAATAGCCATTAATTAAATATTTTGAAATTTTTTTCCCGAAATATTATTACTTGAAAACTATTTTACATCATAAAAAATGTACGTAAAGAAAATTTTATATCAAAAACCCGCAGCTCTCAAAGTCAACCAGTTCCAACAGAGTATTTTTTCTGTTTAGAGTTGCTAGGTAGTGTCAAATAAACTCAGTCAAAAGTGAAACTGGAGAAGGCGAAGAAAATTAGAAGAAAAGTATTGTCATAAATAGATTTTTGAACTAGCTTACTGTAGTAGTCTGAAGCTCTAAACAATAATGAGTATCGTCTTGCTGAGAAACGAATAAAGTGATCGTTCCTTAATCAAAACTGTGTTAATGGGAAAACCGAGTTTTACAATTGTAACACCTCAACAATGAGCAAAATTTGTATGGAAACCTTGGTGTCATAACGATGACTACGAGGTTCTCGATATATATATAAAAAAAAATCTATTCCAATATTTGAAACTTGGTACTACCCTTACTATACAGGAGATAACAACTAAAATTGAAGACCAAAAATACAATCAAGTGCTGACATTTCGCTGCAACTATAAAATCAATAAGTTTGAAATATATAAAGAACCTCTCACGTTCTGTTTACGAGTCTTAAAGATTTGTAGTAGGCTCGTTGAAATAGGTTGGTCTAGAGACTTTCATACTTTCAGTACGTTTGAAATCGAATAGTGAGCAGCAAGTGGATTCGTGGTATATGAGACAGACGTGTCTACGTCTCGTTTTTAGATCAACCTAATTGAACCAATCTAATCGGGCACCAACTTAATTCGAAACCAAGCCATAATCCAACCTAATTCGTTTGCCCTCGTTAAGTTAAGTTAAGTTGTTGCGGCTGCTATCGCACACTTAGACCAATTTGATCCGTTGTGATACCACTCTATACGGCTATAGGTCCGAGTCTTTTCGCAGAACCATCTGCGAATTGCATAGCTCCATGTCAGGCCTATAGTACTGACATGGAAGATGGGCCGGCCCAAGGATTCTAAACACGACAGAGGATCCAGATTTGTCCATTTTCACCACCGATCACACCGCCCAAACGATCGAAGGTGATAAACCCATTTTGCATCCTGCCTCGAATCGGATTCGAACCCTGTACCTCCCGCTCCAACTGCCGCAGCTTTAACCACTGCGCCACCTGGGCGGTATTTTTGCCCTCGTTACTCGGATAAAATTGGCTCTGCAAAAAAGCCAAGATATTCGGTATCTTCAAAGAGACGCGATCCTGTTTTACCGTCTCTGTTTCTTCGCTCCTGCACTTTTCGTATAGTTTGCCTTGAAGCGAATTTTTCGATTCGGACCATGTGATAACTTAAAAACAGTCTTCATTAAGAATAACCTAAAAGACCATCAAGGTTCATCTATCGTAGTTAAAAAAAAAAGAACTGGGAACTTTGTATCAAAGCTACTAAAGCGATTGACTTAGGAATAGCCATTAATAAAAATATTTTGAAATTTTTTTCCCGAAAAATTTTACTTGAAAAAAATTTGACGTGATAAAAAATTTACGTGAAAAAAATTTTATATCAAAAACTTAAAGCAACGTACATAGAATTTTCATTCCCACTCAAATGGTTTGGGGAGTTAAAGCTTGGCTCGGCGTTGAGGCTGACGCGTTTATGAATATTTTAATAGTACCCGTAGCTTTCAAAATGAATCAAAAGTGAACCTGCAAAGACTCTTTAAGAATGCGATTTTCTTGAAAGATGATACAATTGAGACGGTCTTATTTCTAGGACCAATTCTCTAAACACTTTTATTTTAATCGTGTTAAGGATTTTGCTTGATTTCACTTATCAACCGTTGTTGTAAGGGAGAAACGATTTGACTGAATTGATTGAAAATATTTGAACACTTGGCAATCGACCATGGGCTTTTGATCACAACTTGGCGTGAATTGCAGAAAAGTCTCGTTAAACATAGCATTTTGTAAGCTAGTACAGTAGTAGTCGGAAGAATTAAACAATATTGAGTATCGTTCTAGATATTTATTTAAAAAAATTCAGTTCCGATATTTGAAACTTTGTACTACTTCTCTACTATACAGGAGATAACAACTAAAAATGAAACCCAAAAATACAATCAAGTGCATTTTAATGCAACTGTAAAATCAATAAGTCTGAAATATCTAAAGAACCTCTCACGTTCTGTTTGAGAGTCTTAAAGATGTGTAGCAGGCCCATTGAAATATGTTGGTGTAACTTTCATACTTTCAGAACTTTTGGAATTGAATGGTGAATAGCAAGTCAGCCCTACCTGGACAAAAAACAAAATTTTCTCTACGGTTATTGAGGACATGCTGGTACTTGTGTCTTTCTGTGGACCTCATATTTAGGCACCCTGCACAAATTGTTTTGTGTAGGCCTGTTAAGAACTTTTGACAGTCTGTGTGATATTAATTCATACTATACGACCTATACGACCTAACAGTCATTATACCTTAAATATTATGACTAAGTAGGACGATGGAAGAACGTACACAATTTGGACTGTACTAGTTTTAGTCTGGGTGTTAACTGACCGATGACAGTAGTAAATTCATGGTAGATGGGACAAACGTGCCTATTCGACTTATTCTTAGAACGATCAGCAAAGCCTATAACATAAGCTAGAACACAGAAATCCTCGTTAGCTCGGATCTAATTGGAACTGTATGAAGGCCAAGATATTCGGTACCTTCAAAGACACTTTTAGGCCGATTCGGCCCATGGAATAACTTAAAAACAGTATTCATTAAGAATGACCAAGGTTAGTCTATCGTAGTTAAAAAAAGAAGAATTGGATTATTTGAAGGTTTATAGTTTTATTGAATCTTAAAAAGTTGCCGATTTGCCTGCTCCAGTTAAGTAAAAGATTTCCCTTGATTTAAAAGATTTCTCAGTGAAGACTGACTTCATTAAAACAGCCAATTCGATTAGAGATTGATAATGTTTAAAGCAGTGTTAATGGTGCAGTGAAGATCTCTGCATTTCATCCCCACTCCAAAGAGAAATCTCTATGGAGTTGCCCTAACCTCCTCCTGATCGACATTGAAGTGCTTACTAAGTAGGATACAGAGTTTTGCCTCAAGGTCTAGTACGTCAATCCAATGATTTCAGGAGATGCATGTTGGTTAATAACAGAGAGATTTGCTTTGAGTGAATTATTCCTAAAAATTTAAGTAGAAATGAAGACAAGCTAATAGGTCAGAAGCTATTGCTCTGGTGATATACTTAATACCAATTAAGATATACTTAATATACTCTGGTGATATACTTAATACCTGTTTTTTTTCATATTTCAAAAGGAACTCGATGCTTAACAGTTTTGGAATGTATCCTAGAATCAAACTGATATATAATGATTTCCAGTCCCTCCTTAGGGGACCTGGAGATATCCCGTAGGCGCCTATAGTGTTTTAAATTTTGAGAAATATGCATCTTGTCAGTCAAGTTCCACTTACTGAAGCCTGACAGTTGGTTTATTGGATGATCTCCATCTTCTTTATTTGAATCCTCATTTTCAGGTTCCTGATTTGTATTCGTATAAGTCCCATCCGTCTTGTAAATTTAAGAAGTATATTCAGGTTATCTAACAAAACAACTAATCGCACAGATTGTACAAGATCGCGATTTTCCATCCATTTGTAGATTGGTTTTTTGTTCTGTTTCCTCAGTCTGCCAGCCTCCCTAGTCCACTATGTTGGCCAAATCTAACCGATTCATTGCAACTTTTTATATTCAAAACATATTCAAAATACAGTGCTCAGTTCGAATAACCAGACCTTCAAAAGACGTTTAACGCAGTTCAAGAAGAATTGTAATCTTAGCAGTTTCATTGTTCCATTGAATTGCTTCTGGTGTAGATCATTTAAGTAACTTGTTTGATGTGACTGGATGTCCAGTAAATACTGATTTCATTCAGATAGATATACTTATTGTTTTTCAAAAAAGTTTCGAGGAAACAGTATAGTAATTAGTGCTTTAAAGTAGCTTGGCTGTCAAATAAGATTATGATACGATGATCTGTACAGTAGATGGTAAAAAGCTAATAGTTCGAAAGTAATTAGGTATCGTCTTGAAGCCCGATTTCTAATATCTGACGTCCATTTCCCTAGTCCACGATCACCAAACCTAACCCATAAAACGCAAGCACCATGAAGCAATCAACCATATATAAATAAAAATAAACGACAAAAATTTATCGACAAATTTTTACACCATTCCACCTTGATAATGACTTAGGCAAACACACATATATAGCTAATTAAAAATCAAACGACAAAATTTGCTTTTTGATTGTCAAATTTGAATTAAAAACTAAATTCTCGATTTTATACAATAAAATAAAATCGAAACTGGACAACAAAGTCAACCTCGTGTATAAATATATACAAACTTACGACTATAAAAAGTGTTAATTCCGTTTTCCTCTCTATTATCTATACAGTATTCGTACATACGCGATCTATTCTCAAAAAGTTTACGATCAAAACAAACAAAAAAAAATTCTTCCGGCAACCAATGTACGATCGCTCAATAATTTATAATGTGATCGCTCAATAATTTATAAATAAAATCGAGAGAAAATTGATAACGATCCCCCTCCCCTCGTCACACATATTTTCGCGATCAGTGATCACATGGTTATAAAAATGTAAAACATTATTTCGCGATCACCGATTCACGTGCATACTGATCACAAAACAACAATAAGGGGAAATAACGAAATTGTTGGTTGTAGGTACTCAAACGATAGGTACGATCGCAGCGATCGTTATTTTGTATGGTTAATTATTTTTCGTTAAACAATTTTTTTGTTTAATAAATAATATATAAAATAGTTTTGTTAAATAGAATTTATTTTATTGTTAGTTGGTGTGCTAGACGAAACGATCGAACAATTTGTGTTAAGTGTTTTTCAAAATTATTTTTTTTTACATAAAGGTTTTCAACGTTCGTTTGTTTATATGTGCAAAGTGTTTAATTTATAATATATTATTAATATTTATGTAAATTAAGTAATAATTATATAGTTTTATAGTGATTGATATTGTAAAATTTATTTTTTTTTATGTGATATTACTTAATTAATAATTTGGAAATATGTTACAAGAGGGTGTAGCCGTTTGTGCATTATTTACTTTATTTTATGGTAAGTGAAGATGTAGACACAGTTTGATGATGATTCGAGGTTGTGCTCACTTGCTCAATCATAATTTCGTATTCTTCTTGTATGTATATATTTGTTGTATTAAAGTGTAAAATTGTTTATACATAATGTTTATGTAATTTATCTCTAAAATCGTTTCAAGGAGCTTTCGTTTATTGTTAAACAAACTGACATTCAGATCATTATCATTACTATATATTTGATCGTATTGTTTGATCTAATTTTTAATTAATAACTTCATACTACCTATATATGTTGTTCGAGTTGAACAAACTATTCGATATAGTGATAATGAATATTCACAAACAGTTTACAGTGACTGTAGGTGCTAACCGGCTAAGTGCCACATTGTGTGTCGCATACGACTATGACAATAGAATATTAATTTGGTGTTTGGATAAGAAATAGGTGTTAAATACCTTATGATTATGGTGTTGGCTCGATTGTATATAGTTTGCCCAACAATTGTAGACCTTGAAGATGTTTTTTAGTGCAGCAATACATTTTGTATTTGTCTTGAACTGATTCTTAACATAAACTCTTAATAATCTGAAGGAATACGATTCAAAATAGAAGTTGTGATAGTTTTTATAAGTAAGTCTTATAAAAGTTAATGTGTGTCGTGGTTTGAATAATTAAAATATTTATGTTCGATTTGAGATCTCAACAATCATCATATTTATAAATAGGTTTTAGACTGTCCAATAAATCAACTTAGACCAGTTGTAACGAAACACATGTCTCACAAGCGTGGGGGTAGGCTGAGGGTTTTCTCACATGATTTATTATTGTTATTAAAGTTGGCTGGAACCCTTTAGGGTTCCGCACCAGGGCACAGAAGACAGTAGATTTACATGAATATTCCTGGGGGCCCAAGTCCAATGCAAACTAATATTCTATCTTCAGTGAAAGAACGTAATTGGTTAGCTTCGGGTTGAGCGTTCTGACAAAGTATTTGGCCTTAAGACAAGTAGGGGTAGCTGACGAGGCCAGCTTTAAATTCGATAGAGCAACGGTTTTAATTGTTTCTTTCACATAGAGGAGCAGCTGATTCAGAAACCCCCAAGAATTACCAAAAGCTCTGCGCGGCCAAAAAAGCAGTGGCTTTTTGTTATTTAAGATCCAGGTGATACTTTCAAGAAGATTATTATCCAGGAACACTCCAAGGTGTTTGACGGCAGCTGAACTATTTATTTGACATCCGAAAAGTGTAGGTACAGAAAAAGCTACATTATTCCTACGCCGTGTAATAATAACAAAATTGGCGACAAAACCGAACTGACGAATAATAACAACAAGTTTGTCAATGACGCCACAACAGGGTGAAATCACATGCAGGCATCCTCTGGAAGCCTTGATCGAAATAAAAGTATTCTCAACCTCGTATATCAAAATAGGAGATTGAAACATACATTCAACCCACCAGATGATGTTAGGTTCGATACCAAATTTAGTACATGCATTCATAATCGAGACGAATCTATAGTATTATCAAAGGCTCCTGCAATACCCAGAAAAGTGCCCACAAGATACTTATTGTTGGGCATAGATCTCTCAATCCTAGTTACGAGTTCACGTAAGGCATTCGGACACGATTTGCCAACTCTGTAAGCATGTTTACTAGAGTTAGTTGCCAAGATGATAGTCACGTATATTCTATGCTTCATCTAAGGGTTCAAAGTTTCGACGAGTAAGTAGGGCTTATAGAGGGTAGTTTTAATGTGGTTAATATGAAGGGAGAGGTGCTACTGGAACCATTATGTTTAAGGCCGCGAGACAGGACGGACAACCAACCTAATCTAACCTACGCTTTGATTAACTACATACAACATTTAACAATTATTTGAGTAAGTTGTATAATTCGGTTGTATGTTACAATTCGCTAGGCCGGTCGATCTGATGATGACGTACTAACCAAAATTGACTGTGCGATCGAAAAGATCAAATCCAATCTCATCACGCATATGCTACCGGACTTGATGTGCCATTCGTATATGTCAGTATAGTGTCGCGACAGTGCTAGTCAAGTACAATAACTTAAATGTGGCGTGATGATAATTGTATATACGAATTACTTGAGGTTCGAACTGTGAACATGGTTATATCATATAAATTGTGCAAAATATCTTTATAAACCTGTTTATTGCATAATATTTCAATACCTTCTGACAGCATTTTCCAAAATTTGCGTACACAACAACTTAAGTTTCTCGGTCACAACTTTCTACGACGACGAAAAGGTGATTGAATTTGAAGTATTCATCAATACAGCGATTAATTTAGGTGCACTCATATCAGATATTTTGATGACAAATGATCGATGAACAACAAAAATAGTAGGCGCACCGAAAGAGGCACCTTAAGAAGCCCTGGTTGTACCTTGAAGCTTTCCAAACTTGTGTTGACAATTTTAGTATACATTTTGAGATTATATAAGCTTAACCTCAAAGACTAGAAGCTGCTTTAGTGAATATTTAGTGAATATCACTATTTCACTATGTAGAAATAGTGAGATTCGATTCAATATCATCCTAAAACTGTCTGGTTTACAACGCAACCAGTTGAAAACCGGTTAAGGCAAGGAAATGGTTTCCTTCTACTTTCCAAACCGAACCACGCTCAATAGTACCGCTTAAAAAAATGTGTGATTAGTTTCGTAAGGATTGAAGTTTGGATGAACTTACCGTATATTTAACTTCATGTCCATTTTAGGAACATATGTTCAATAATAACCACCAGGTTGAAATATTTATTGAAACTATGTTGAATAGACCAGTCCGGCTAAATACTTGTTATTTAAGTCACAATCGATCGACGAGTTTAAACCCATCTTGTATGGAGAATTAACATACACCGAAGTGGTGGAAGATACTTAAGCATCAAGTTATACCATGGCACGCTTATGAGTTTAGACGAAAGGTACAGTTTTTGGAATAAATGTGAGAGTAAACCGGATTGAGAACATTGTCGTCCAAACTGCACTCCAAACAGGAATTGAAATCAATAGGTGGAAGGCTATAGGTTAATAATTTGCCATAGTGTACAGTGCTTGAATTGTACCACCCAGATAAACATATAGCAAGTTGGTAGATTTAGTTCAATCAGAACTAGTTAAACCTTAGAAAGTTGTTCAGCATTCGTTTTCTTCACCAGCCAAATTCATAGGCAATGATCTATCCAATGGACAGTTCGGTAGTTTTTCCCTTGTAGAGTAATATTGTTTATGTTGAACATAGACTAATTTGACTAGAATGAAAAACTAGAATGAGCAGGTGATGATTCTCGATCGCCCATTTGAAAGCCACACATGATTTGAATTTCGAAAGTATTTTGTACTTTAGAGATCTGATATTTTATGTGAAGAACTAATCAATTTGTCAAATGGTGACCTCCTTCAAAAGTATCTAAGCTATTGCAAGCATATATAGAAAATAATGTGAATCGGCACGAATCTATTTAATCTTGACCTGTATTCTTCCATAACACAACTTCGATTCGATGAGAAACTTTGAGATTTTTCTGAGGGTTTGGTATTACGCTGAATTCCAAGCCTCATCCCTTTTCAAATTTCACTTATTTGGTAAGAACTTTACAATCTATTCTCAACTCATAAAAAGGATCTTAAAAAGTTGAAATCAATCGTATTGAAACGAGACCGTGTTGAGAACCGTTGGTATAGACTGTCATAAGGCATATTTGATTAACTTCAAAAATTGGTTAGAAAATCAAGCAAAGTTATAGGGAATTAGTTCAGCCTTTTTTTTAAAAAAAAAGAGGTTACCAAAGAATCAGAGGCAAATAATACTTCTTTCTTGATCTGTAACCATTACCACAGGCCACAAGATCATGAAGGAAACATATTTTTTTTATAAAATTTTCGACTTAGTCCTTTTCAGCTCAATCCGGTATTCCAACTTTTGAACCATCTAGGATCATAATGGCACGTAAAGATTTGTCGAATGCTACAAAAATATGAGCCCCTATTGTTGCTTGAGCAAACGCACTTCCGTCAAGCAAATTTTCATATTTAGAACAATCATAAATCGAATGGCTTGAAATCTGGAGAGTAGCAGAAATTCATAGCATTCTGCTATATTATAGATTTTGTGGAACATGGCTACAGTTGTATGTATGTTAAATCCTGCACTTGGACTACCCACCAACCCTGTCTTATAATATATAAATAGCATAGACATAACTTTAAATAGTAGCATAGATTAAGATAATGTCACATTCATATGACTTTGTATTGTCCATGAAATCAATTAAACCTCACAATATTGTACAGTACTAAGTTTCAAGCGCAAATGTTAAGATCATCTAGAAATAATCAATTGACCAAAATATGTGCAAAAATATTAAACAAAATAAATATTACGGCATAAATGCCCATGATCTTTTCTGACGAGCTAAAACAACCAAACAAACATAAAGTTCAATTCAGCCAGCATATCAAAAAAAAAGTTGGTTGATTCAGGTAAGACGTACTGAAACGTTCACGCTTTGTTTTAAGAAAAGGCACGTCACTCAATGCTGTGATGCTGTGAGTAATACATACAACATCCACGCGATTCAAAGTTCATTCCACTTACAAAATATTTCAGATATTGCGCGCTTATAAGGTCGCAGATTCTTGTATATACTTTCAAGCTATGTGTATGCAAGTTCACCAATTTATTAATTACCAGTTTTGTACAAATTTCTTGCGTGGGTAATTTTATCTCGCATTTCACTTTGTACTTCCGGTTTATTCAACCTTATGGACTGTAAGTGATTTTATTGTATATGATTAAGTAATCTTCAAGTGAATATTTCATTTCACCTCTGCTCGTTTTTTTTATATAGGAAAGTCCTTCAGTAATTTTTAATATATCATCTCCATAACGTTACCAGTTTAAAATCACTCAAAACATTGTTAATTGGATACATATGCTAGCATAAAATTAAGAAACGTATCGTCTGAAAGGTCGTTATATATCGTTAAGGCGATAAATGAGATCGATCTCATTATTAAAAATATTTAATCGAATTAAGGTCAGACTGACTTTGGACCCACCTAGTACTCCTGCTACCTATAGGTTGTATCTTTTTGTCCTTTTTATGGCTGCATCCCATTATACACTATTCATCTAATTGTTTAAGTTATTATCGAAATCAAGTAGAAAGATCGATTTCCTGTGAGATGGCTCTTATTACTAAGACCCGTTTAACCCCAAATGGTGACTACACCAGTATTGTCAGTAGCAATGTCATTACAGTCCAGAAAATGGGTAGTGAAAAGTAGGTCGCCATCATCCTTTTTAGAGAAAGTATAACTGACCATTGGGTAGACGAACTGAATCAAATCTATAGCTATTATTACTGCTCAGCGGCTTGTTAAGACTAATAACAGCAGGTAAGCTGATTGTTTTCTTTGACCTTTTTAGAGCAGAACAATAGAAAGATTGCTTCGCAGTTGGTAAGAATATCATTTCACAATGCACCTGTGATCGGAGGTGAGAACATCATTCGTCACTCCCACGTTTAACATTAGTTTAGTGAAGGACATGGAACACAAACTGATGTAATTCACCTTCCTGCGAGCAGAGTTAACAAAAGCTCACATCCAACATTGAGGATATCCCAATCAGAACCTCTGTTGTTAACGTTAGTGTTACCACCAGCTACCAGTTACAATGTATCAGCTACACTCTGCAATGCGAGACGCATTACTATTATTCGATATATAGATGCACTCTCTGGTTTTCGCGGTTGAACTCTTGTAGATAATTCTGCAACTGGAGGTGTTATGTCCAGAAACTGAACTATTAAGACGGTAAGTTTTCCGAACTAAGTACAAGCCTATAGTTCTGACATGGAAGATGTGATTGGCTCATGAATTCTGTACACTAACAGGATGATATATTATTATAGATGTGTGCATTCACACCACCTATATCTACCGCTCCAACTGCCGCAGCTTTAACAACTACTCCATTGCAAAATATTATCTAGTTAGTGGTTTATTTTAACCTGCGATATCGAACAATCCAGGAGACGTATATATATATATCTTCAGGACTTGATGATAGAACTTCTAATCCTTATCAGCATTTGTTACGGCTGAGATTGCGAGAACCTCTGACATTTTTGAATAATGGCGTTTACTAGTACTGCTCATCGAAATCACTAGATTTAGAATATTATCTAGAATAGTTTTGGACTGAGCTACCAGTGCTTGTTCTCTTTATTTATTTCGTTTGGAAATGTATGATTCTTTGGTCAATTTTAGTGTTGCGAAGTTCTTTCTTCTCTATTGGAAAATTGATCAAAAAGAAGTAATTAAATGGATACAATTTGAAAACCTCGTGTAATGTAGACATATGATTCCTCAAAGACGGAAAACCTGTAAATTCCCATCAGAATGGACCAAAATTGTTCAGCCTTGCTGTAGGAACCTGATTGAACAATTAATGTTCCTAAGAAGCAGGATATACAAGAAATATTCTATGAACTGTACGGTGGACGAACTGGAGGTGAACTATTCAATAATAAAACTCTCGTGTGTTGGCCTGGACTAATAGAGAACGATATTAGGTAACGAATAGATATCGATATAGCAGGAACTACCGGATGTAAGAAGTTAAGTATTGAAGTGATCGGAAGGTTACGCACTAGCAAATCTGAAAGTATTTACCACTTATTTTGAAATTTAAATCTGAATTGTAAAATACTCAACATTTTGTAAGCTTTAAGGTTAATGGCACTAATCCTGGGGTAGTATAATGCAGCAAGCATCAGTGCTCGAGTGCAAGCTAAGGTAAACATTTTGAGCATTTTATTAATAGATCCCGTCTCCACTAGAGTCCTTAATTATTTTAATTCATAATATGACGATTTGTTAAGAATGCGTTGAGAATGCTTGTTCTTCGAGATAGATGTCGTTAATATGCCTAATCCGTATCAATAATCGCAGATCAATGCAGTTCACGTCCAACCAAAAAGGTTGTTGAAAAATTTGTAATGATAGAGAAATGTCGTTCAATACGAAGGTAGGGCCAGTTATTCAATTATTTCAATTCCAGATGCTTTAATAAGTGTATGCTGGTATCTGACAACCACTTAATTTCAGACCATCCTTGTTCGATTGAAGACCTTTTTAACTGGATAGTTTCCTATGGCCCTTTGCACGAAGATACAGTTTTAGCACTTGGTGTAGAGCTAGTCTTGGGATTATAATCACCTCTTCAACCTGAACCCTAGCACACCAAATATGGTCCTAAAGAGGATCTAATGTACTTCACCTTAAAGCACATATCGAAGATTTATCGGGGACTGTGGCGATAAAGGACTTTAAATAACGCTGCATAGTATAATCGACTCGCATCCGGGAAAAACAAAAAATGTTAGAAAAGGGCGGAAACTGTCTCAGGGAAAAAATGAATTAGCCAATCGACTCTTTAGCAACCTTTTCAAGAACCAGTAAACAAATGAACCGGGAAGCAAGATCAAGAAACCTCGAGTATATTTACTTTATGCCTCGTATCAAGATAGAACAGCAAGATAGATTTGAGTGGAAACATGGTTTGGTCTTGCCAGATGATATAACATGATAGTTAAACGGAGGCCACACAAGTCCAGCAAATCTCAAATTAAAATCGAGATTCAGTTTTTACTGTATCATCGAACTTATTTTAATAAAGTACCTATAGAGACCGTTAAAGACTTCGGCAAGATTTGATGAAGAATAATAAAACTTTTTAAATACAGTCTTATGTTGAATACTTTTATTGTCATATGGATTTAAAACGGTCTAGTTGTAATTTGTCCAACCGTTTGAATTGATTCTACAGACCTTCATAATGCTTTCCTCTCTATATACTGCTGTAAGGACGCCTTTACAATACCAACATTATTTGTATATTACAAGATACAATACCACCTCAATCTCAAGTGAACGCAACACAGTATATGAGCAGATGAAGCCAGATAGTTGAGATGAAATCTCACCTAATCATCTTGAATTATAATCAATATTTGCCCAGATCAACAATTCCCAATCACAAAATCATTCTACTTCGATTACACATCTGTACGAGTATATAGCCTTTATTGGCAAATCTACATAAATCTTACTCGTAAACATGTTGTGATATACATATAATGTCATGTTGAACAAACATATATATATCCAACTATAAATACCTCTCACACTATATCAAATCCCAAGACACACACACAGAAGTCTAATAAAATATTTAAATTATTATCTTATATTTATTTAGTTTTTAGTTTCGTTTTTTTTTATGAAAAATATGATGTTGGTGCACGAGTCGAATTACAACATAATCTTAATTCAACTGTAAGAGTTCGCCACTCCATCGTATATAGCAACACTACACATAAAATGCGGAAATAAATTCTATTTATATCTGAATCGCTGCGCGTTCTTGAGCATCATCTTGTCAGACAACCAAATCCATTTTCTTTTGAATGAGCTAATCCGATTAATTTATGTAATGTTTTGGAATCGTTATGTTGATGATTTAACAATTTTATGATTGTTATGGTTTTTTTTGTATTAGCATAATGATTTGATAGTTGGTTGATGATGGACGAATTTTATTGTTCAGTTTAGTTTAATTGGTTGCAAATGAATACAATCGTTTAGAGGCAGTAATGAGCCGAGTCTCTGGTGGATGTCATTATGGTTTATATGCGTTTACCAATATCAGGGATCATGATCTCTATACTTTCTATTTAATTCGGAACTTCATCCTCATATTCAAGAGTTCATACTCGCCGCAAATGAATTGAAAAGAAATTTTCTTTCTGGACTTCTTATCGGCTTCTCACCTTGTCGTCTTACGTCGAGGCAATAACCATATTCAAGAAAGGATGTAATTAACAACGCTCGGGCATAATGAAGGACTCTCACTGGAAGATTTGAGATAATCTAACTCCCTCTGGCCATCGATATGCTTCATTTTCACATGTGGATACAAACCTGGAATCAGAAAATTTATAAACACAAGAAATACAAATTGATAATTATATACGCGATCTATCTTAACCAGTCACTTCGATCTACAGCAATACAATTCCGAAAGTGAGTAGGAATGGACTAAATAGAATTAAGGTTATCCCAACATCGCTAGAACATTGGTTGGGCAATGTAAGGGTGCACTGTGTGCGATATCATGTTTACTGCCCCTGTAACATTTGGAAAACTACTGGATCGTGTGCTGAAAAGATTGCATTGGAAAACGGGCCTGACTAACCTATATGATATCATCAGAACCTGGTGGTAGTATTCGAACGGAAACATTCAGCAGGGTGAAAATTAAGTCCAAAGAAATGTGCCTTGTTTCAAATCATGGCTTCCAGTAGTAATGTTATTGGAGTAGTCTTGATTTAGGAAGTAGATGACCAAGAACGGTTTATAGCCACTGTTGGGATTTTACATGTAAAAAAGGATTTTTTACATTTTTTGATGTAAATTATGTAAAAAACAGCGTAATTACATAAAACGTAAATTATATGTAAAAAACGAAAACAAAATTATTCGCAGTGCCATCTATTTTAAAATGTCAAATTTACCAACATTTGCTTTGCTCATAAAATAGTAAGAAGATTTTTTAACAGATGGTGTTTTAGTTACAATTAGATTTACTAAGAGATGGCGCACCATTTTTTTTACATAAAATCAATTTTTACGTTTTTGACATATAGAATGTAAAAAATAACCTTATGTAAATAACACGTTTTTTACATGTAAAAAACCTTGTAAATTACATCGTGTAATTTACACGCCCATATATCATACTTTTCGAAAGTCATACAAAAACCAGAGCGAAATTATTGTGTAACAAGGAGAGAGCTGCTGGCTATTGTACAATGTAAAATTTTTGAAATTATCTCTTAATTATTATAAGGGCAGATCATTTCCAGAGAAACAGATAGTCCGGTGAACCGAGAGGTTGTGTTGCTTATACCATTTTACATTGGAAAGGACGTACTCACGGATATGCAGCGATTTTTTCACGACTGCCATGTTTTGTAGATTGTAAATAATGTGGTCGAGCGTAGAATAGAGAATATCTCGTTAATGTGAGACTAACTCCAATGCTACAATCTGAAAGCAGAAGGTCCAGATTTTTTGATCATTTCGATATTTTTAGAACACCAGAACAGACCATTATGAAAAGAGATTGCTGATAAGAGTCCAATAGATAAGGCATATTGGGCTCAATATGCCTGATATCATACCAGAATATGATATGATACTAGAATATCACGGAGAAACCAATAGAGGCCATTTAGGCATAAATAAGGTTTTTAGCAAAAGTCGGCGAAATATTAGCGGATGCAGACAATCGGTAGCAGAATGGTGTCAAAAGTGTGCCCAATACATGACAGTAAACGAAACTACGAAAAAATTCAGCAGTATAACAACAGGGCACCTTTTGAGCGAATCACTATGGATATAGCAGTGGTCAAGCTTGTTTCCATATACTGAAAGAAGACACCAACGTGCAACAAAAGTTCGTCGTCAAAGAGAGATAGTGAGAGCATGTACTGTTTCGGGACTGAGAGCTTGTTGTTTTGAAATGGAATGGCATATAATGTACCAATCACGGTTGAGTGACAGGATCTGCAGTTCTTAAATCTATATAGACTATTCAGGTGATTAACGTGTCTACTGATCCTTTATATGTACTGTTTACTAATGAATATGAACAAAAACAAATAATGAGGTTACAAGCAATGGAAGTTTGTTCATGAAACGACATCATATGCGAGGAGCTAGTGTTGCTGATGAATAATGAATCCTGGGGTTCTCCCTCAAACGTATTAAATGAACTTCTTTGTCGATATTTACTTATAGGAAATATCTTGATTTCAGGGCCACGATCACTTTGCCGAAGTATGCTATAAATATCTTTCCAAAACAGTTTGTCAGTGGAGATTTTTTCTGTTGGATATATTTTGGGCTCCTATCCCAACTATTAATTTGCAGTAACTCAGAGAAGTACGTGCGAGAATACCTGTTGCTCTTTTTATTTATTGGCATAATAATCTAAAGTCGCGGTTAACAAACTTTTAGCCTTATCATATATAAAAGAGGGATGTATGGAGTAAGATATCTTTTGGCTACCTTTAAACAGAATCACTACTAGAAATAAATGGTGAAGGTTAACTATTAACTTATATAAGACATGACGTCACAAATGCTTGAAGTTAAATGAAATGACCATCACAGTGAGCACTTCAGATCTTCTTCAGCTCGAATACCAAACTAAATCAACAATTGGTAACTTGAAGCTCCAATTAATTGTATTAAAAACCTCTTGCCTTATGGTAACCTTTAAGTTGTTCAATCAAGCCATTACCCATCCAATGTGACTCAACGAGTTTCAAAAGTGACCAACAGTATTAATTTACTCTCGAAGCATGGAAGCTTGAAAAGCTCTATGGTTTCATAATGGCGGTAATTAGTAATTTGAAACCTGAAAGTAAATTCTAAGTTCTAGATCTGGTTTTTGTGCTTTAACTTTATACAAGTGATATACCACAGTCCGATCATGTGAGCAAAGCAACGTTTGCTGACGACACCGCTATATACTAGCAACAGGGTAAACTGTGGAAGAGGCGGCGAATAAAGTTGAATGTGCGAGTGATGAGATTCGCCAGTGGACCAAGTGATGGAAAATCAAACTTTTTGCAAACCACCTATTGGTTAATACGCCGACAATCAGCTTAAACGATGTGATGGTATTAAATATTTAAGTATGACACTGGATGTAAAGCTTGGAAAGTGCATGTGAAGAGGAAACGAAAAGAGCTTGATCTTAAATATAGACAATTGTACTGGCTAATAGGACGAAGGTCAAAATTAAGCATGTACAACAAAGTACAGATTACATTCAGGTCCTAAAGCTTGGCTATATGGGATTCAGATTAGAAGCTCTAAGAATACTAATATTAAATTTATACAAAACTTGCAATATATGAGCTTACTTCGGAGTATTGCAATGCACCCTCGAACATTCGAAATAGTAATTTGCATCGTGATTTGGGGATTGATTTGGAAGATTGCAACGGAACATGAATCCAGGCTAATGGAACATGTCAATGCGGAAATCTCTCAACCCATTGTGCTCGTGAATTTGTGAGCTATCAACTGGCGTGATTGCCTATAATTGAATAAAATTCCATGCTAGACTACATTACTCTAGTTAGTGGCTTATGGTTGGTGTAAATAGTATACCATCCCGTCACCCAATCCAATTACGGTACTATTAAATCTATTATCTCGTAATTAGTCAACACCAAAACTGCACAACAAGTTATAATCCGGAAAAAGACAAACCAAAAACCGCATTCAACCAAAAATCAACTATATTATTCACAAAGTCCAAAGTAGTTTTGGTCATAAATCACACTGTTTGGTATATAAGCGAGTGATACAACTCACCTCTACCGAAACCGGTCGTATAGACACCATTTACATAAGTCACTTACATTTTTAGTTTCTTTCTTTCAAGTTCATTACTATTTATTAATTATATAATTGAATGTCATAAAGATTCCGTTCATACCAACTATATAGTTGGTTGTACAACTTCAATCCGAGTTAAGTTGAAATTATTGTTGAAAACTTTTACTTTCTACAACAACAATTGGGCGTTGCGTATAAAATCGATGTGGATGAATAGTTTACGTCATTCATTATCTTAATCGGACATAAATAATTTTATCTTTATATTTAATTAATAGTTTTGTGCAATTAGAGGTTGGAAATTATCCGATTGAGTCATTGCTTCTTCTCTTAAACCGCATTGCATTGGAAGCGGAAATCGTATGAATAGTTGCATTACGTCGTCGATGTTGGTAATTTGAATTAAATTGATGAAGGTCAGTTTGGTTAGCGATTTTGTGTTTTAAGTTTTCGACACATAACTCTGTTTGGAATGTCTTTGAGTACTCTATACTCATTTTTTTGGAAGTATTACCCAAAACTCTGATCTCCTAACTAGTAAATAATGACATTACAGTACTTTAAAAAATTATTAGCCGATAGTTTTCAGTTTATGTTAGCTTTTTGTACGGCTTTTACAGGCCATTGTTGACCCGTACCGTGTAAACAATCTGACTCAGCAATTAGAAGATCTCTACCGTGGAGCCATCGTTTCCTACTGCAAGGATCAGTACGCAGAACTTGACCGGGCCAGCGCACTCAAGGTCAAGCTTTGGGCCATATATCACACGCATGATTATCTTTTCGTACGTTATAGAAGCCATCTTTCGTAGTCATCCGTCAATGTCAAACTCTCACATCCATTCATGACAACGAGTCTGATCAATACTCTGTACAATTTCAGCTTATCCGTATTTGAAAGATATTTTGATTTTAGAAGTGGACGTAGGAATTGGATTGTCGGAATAAGATATTGTCCTGAGGCGTTTCACTTTTACGAAGGATGTATTCCAACATGAGATTAAAAAATATCGAGGACAGAGCATCTCCTTGTCGAACACCAGTATAGTGATTGCAAAAGTTCTCGATAGCCAGTTCTCAACTTTAACACAGCATTGTGATTGCGTTACTGTCATTTTACACAGATGTACATATTTTTTTGGTATTCCTAAATATTCAAGCACATACCATAGCCTCTCTCGATTGATCGAGTCATAGGCTTGCTTGAAATCTAGGAATACCTGGTGTACATCGCGAGATGTCTCATAGTACTTGGAAGAATCATCCGCATCGAAAAAACTTGATCAGTGACTGACCGATTTGGACGGAATCCTCCTTGGTAGTCACCGACAATTTCCTCCGCTAGGGGAGTAATTTTTCCCAAGATGATGTATGACAGTTACTTGTATGCTGTGCAAAGGAGAGCTATACCGCGATAGTTCTCGCATTTCATGCGATCACCCCTTTTTGAATATTGGGCATAACGCGGCCACTTTCCACTCGTCAGGCATAACTTCATTTCGCCATATCAATCGAATTAGGTCGAAAAGACAGTTCCACAAAGTTAGCCCTCCGAATATCAAGAGCTCTGAATTAATGCAATCAACCCCTGGTGAACGATTTTTCTTTAATCTCTGCATGGCCATTGTGAATTCCTCATAGGATGGATCCTCAATGAACATCTCCGCGGTCTGTATTTGAGGGTATTCAAATACAGCTTGTGATATATGTGGAACATTAAGTAGATCAGAAAAATGTTCACGCCTTGTATCGAGTACCGCATCGACGTTAACACAGAGGTTTCCATCCTGGTCCCGAATGGCAGTTGACCGAGATCTTAAGGTATGGTGCAATTCGGTGATTCCTTTAAAGAAACCACGCGAATTGTGCTCATTCCTGAGTTGTTGTACTCTTAAGACCTTAGCCTTCCACCATTCTCGTTTCTTCTGTCTACAAATGCGTTTAGCTGTCCTCCTAGCAAGAACTGCCTTGTTTTTCCTTGCAATTGAAAACCGAGTCTGCGTTTCGTTGTGGGCTACATTGCGTTGCTCAACAGCAGCAAGACGACACTGCTCATCAAACCAATCATTTTTTGGCTTAGTTTTCACTATACCGAGAATGTGCTGGGCCGCATCGACAACCGAGGTTTTCAATACTTCCCAGACACTGTTCACATCATCAGATTGGTAATTGGATCGCATAATGCTATTGCTGACAAGATCTTGATATTTTCGTTGCGTTTCTTCATTTATCAGACCTTCACAGGAGAATCGCGTTGTATATTCTCCTGTCCTCCCTGACTTGTACGAAAATTTCCATCGTAGCTTTGCAGTGACCAGATAATGATCACTGCCTACGAATTTGGTTGTCTATCGATACGATTTCACGTCTTCGACAACCTGAGCCCGCCCTTTGGAAATCAACACATGGTAAATTTGGCTTCGGGATGTTTTACGTGGATGTGTCCATGTTTCCAAATGAATGTTTTTATGAGGAAAGAATGTGCTTACCACTTTGAGATCATGTGCGATCGCAAAGTACATCATTCTTTCCCCATTTTCGGTCGCAGTTTTGTGTCGGGAGTACGGACCTATATTATCGCATAAGTCGGTCTGATTTCTGCCAGCTCTAGCATTAAAGTCACCAATCACCAATCTCACATCGTGCTCAGGTATAGAGCCCATCAGATTATCCAAATTATTGTAAAATGAGTCTTTATCTTGGGGTTGGCTTACATCAGTGGGCGCATATACACAGACAATTGACAGGTTGGCTAATCTCATGTACAAGCGTAGTTTACACATTCGATTATTGACTACCTGGAAGTCCAGTACAACCTTTTTTACCCGTGGCCCAATGAGGAATCCAACTCCAAGATTTCCGAGGTCATCTCTTCTGTGTAGCAACGTATAGCCTTGGAACACTTGGTCTCCACTTTTTGGCCATCGAGTTTTTTGGAGCGCTACGAGTTTCAGTCGATACTCTTTCATACATGTGATAAGGCCGTCAAACGCGCCAGGTCTCAATCTCGTTTCCGGGTACTTAAGCGGGGGGTCAATTTTTTTGGCGGTATCCGATTTTTTTTTGTTTGTTGACATTTTTAACAGGTTTGACTTTTTACAGATGCGGGTCGTCAGCCCAGCGATCCAACCAGATTTAGTCCCCCTCCTACGACAAGCTCTGGATACTGTGGTGGTATTCTTTGGGTCTCATGTTTCTTTTGTAAAATTTACGAAACATGAATTCCCCCACCTACAGGGCTACTGGATTCCATAGTCATGATTAAAAAAGGCAGTTCCTGTCGAACCCATTTGGTTGTAGTTGGTGTTTGTAAATCATTATTTATTGGCTCAGGTACAACTTTGAAAATCATTTTCTCACGTGCCACAACAAAAGATGATTCTGTTTAAAATATATCTGTTGGTCGAGTATTAGATCCCAATAAAACGAGACAAATTTAGTTCAGTGAACACTGAAGAAAGATAACTGTATCAAAAGCCGAACTACTGATCATTAAAGTGACAATGGCCGATGTGGATCACCACGAAGACTCTAGATTTGATCCTTTTTCAAAGACTTCAAGTTATAGGTGGAAGCGGGTATAGGTGGAAAACCACTTCACCATTAAATCATAGCAAGAGACAAAGATACGGTTGATTCAGTACCAACCAAGTTGAGTCGAGAACCCAATTTAGTAAAAGATACAGCAATCTCATTACTTTCAATGTGATAATGTTAAGATTAAGCGTTACCGAAGAACTCTGGTTAAGTTGACATATTTTATCACTATCGTTCCGAAATTCGAAGCAAAGAGGCTCAGTGGAACTTGTAACATATTGAAAACGCATCTGCTATTAATACTACAATAAAATTCTCTTAGTTGATTGTCTTCGCGTTATAGAATATAAGCTAAGCGTTCATTTACACCTCATTATTCTCAAAAGAGGCTTGAGGGCACCGTACACCCCCATTTGTTTCAATGATCGCCATAAACTTTGCTTTGATCATCGAAAGTACAATGGTTGGCAGTCTAAGATCAGACTTATTCCTGCAGTGGAATTTGGTTGGCAAACTCAGTTAGAGCATTAAATTTATAGTCAGCATCATTATATAGATAAAACAGCCACTTCACAATCATGATGTCATCGAACTTATGAATTTCCCCATGAATCCCCATAACCAACTGATTTGTAATAATTTATGACTTTTCAATCAATATTTAATAGCCTGATTTGAACTAACTCCTATCCAAAAGTAAAGTAGCATTTGGACATCACATCGAAAGACTTACTCGTCGTACATATGAACGACATACATTATGCAATAGATTGTTACTCGACCTCTAAAGGTTTTAACAACACATACGAGTATATCGGATATTCACATAATTATGTTAAAATATTTTATTATCATCATTCTTGAGCAAGGCTATATGATCGAATCGTACAAAAAAGGTCTTTGAACCGAAGACGACGAGCATATTATGTACGATACGAGAGAATCAATAAAATGTAAATATTTATTACGTTTGTACGACATAGAAGGTGTGAAAACTATTCTCAATACACCACTAAGTGTTTTATGACGATTTAAATTGAATTCAATCGGAACGAAGGTATAAAGAAACCTAAAGCATTAAGAAAGTTGTATATATTACAAATCAAGGATAGGACGGAAATGATTTGATTGGTGGTACGCATGTTAGCTATTAGTGCTGTCGAAATTTCTCTTTACTTATCAAGCACATCCAACCAATTGTATCAGGATCATACTGTTGGCCCACTTCATTTGGTCAATCTATGGCACATAGACCTTTCCGTTATTTATGCTTTATGAAGGATACTCTCCTGTAATAGACGAAAACGAGACAGCTTGGTTAAACAGTCAGTTTACGCAATCAGGAGAGTTGCGGCAGATTTTAGATACCACCAACAGTAATCGACCGTTTTGGTCATTTGCTCGTAAAGTCGAGGAAAACTTTTTGGAAAGTAGGGAATCGTCTATATACCGCCTCTCAAAGATGGAGACAGTATTTTTTCCACTGCCCATGAAAAGACTAATCTCTTCGCTCGAAAATTTGCTGCTAACTCCAACTTAGCTCAATCTAATTCAACGCCACCTGTTATTTGCAAGTCAGCTCGTCGATGCGCCACATAAGTTTCCGACCTAGAGTTGTCGCCAAAGTTCTTGCAAACATTAACCCGCACAAGTCAGCCGGTCCGGATTTTCAACTGATTAATTATTTGGAAGATCACCACCTAATTTGAGATCGTCAGTATGGTTTTCGCCGAGGACGCTCAGCCGGAGACTTAATTAACGTCATCACTGAAAAATGGAACAGGTATATCCATCAATCTGGTGAATCACAAGTCATTGCGCTTGATATTTCGAAAGCATTTGATCGCGTGTGGCTTAAGGGTTTACTGTGCAAACTGAGGGCAGTTGGCCTGCTCGGTTCTATAATTCTATAGGGTTGAGAATTTCCTTTTCTGTTGTAAAATCCATGTGGTGGTGGCTGGCACGACTTCCATTCTACATTCTTTAAACGCTACTTCCACATCAACGCTCAATCCAATATATTATTATGCTGATGACAGCTCACTCTCCTCCTCATACTGCTTCATCGCGAAACGATGTTATCGCATAGAAAGAATTGCTAACAGGGTTGAATCCAATCCCAACAAATTTCAAACCTGCGTTTTATCTGGCCGAAATGATGCCTACTTGCCATCTTTTCTAATTGGCGAATCCAGTTTGGCTACATCTGACTCATTTTCGATTTTCGGCTTGACTTTAACAAAACAAATGTCCTGGAATGAACAAATAGACAAAGCAGCGATTAGGGCAGCTAGATGTCTTAGATTTCTACGACGATGGAAGTTTTATTTTACACTATCTGAAACACTTTCAATTTACAAGACCTATATAAGACCCAGACTAGAGTATAATTCTCACATTTGGGCTGGAGCACCAAAAACACATCTGGCTGCACTCGATCGAGTCCAAGGCCGAGCATCTAGAATTATCACGGATGTAAATTTATCTTCTAATCTCGATTCTCTGTCCAGATATAAATTTAATTCGCCAGGACCAATCGGTTCCAGAACTAGTTTTTCGTTCGGAGTGCGCGAATGTGGAACGAGCTGGAACGATTGTGGAGCGTTTCCCTTGGCGTATAATTTCCAGAGAATTAAACTTAATATCAAAAGCATGAAACTTGAAGACTAAAACCCTTATTTCTTGAATCCTTTCCAACCTTCATCCTTCCTATTTCCTTCCCATTCTTATTATTAGTAGTGCTGTGTGTTTGTGCAAGAACAATCATATTAAGGATAAATATACTATCCTAAGTGCTACATAATCACTAAAAAAAAAATTTTCACCCAAAAAAAAAATTACCAATGATGGAACCGATTACAGGTTTCAGGAAACATTATAGGTTAAAATAATAGAAGATCTACGAGTTTGAACTACCATTAAACAACGTAATCCAGTCTGAATTTTTCCTCTATTATTTCTGTCATCCTTGCTAAGTGATTTAGTATTTTGACTGCATGCACTTGAAAATTCAGTCAAGAACTGTATTATAAAACTCTGTTGATGTACAAAACGTGAGCTTTCTATATCGGTGGGCAAATTTGTTATCAATCACACATTCATTAGTAAGGACGATATTTGAGAAAAGTGAACGCGATGATTATAGTACTTCTAGGTCAGAGGACGTTATAATTGCTCCTTATGCACACTTTAACCGATATTGGTTCAAACAACAAACCAATAACATCTTTTAATGAAGCAAATGTTTCACAATGTACTGTTTTTAGGGTTCTAATGCAAGTCTATCTTAAGAGTAGCTATAGGCAGAGAAAAGACAAAGTGAACTCCCGTAATTTTTCGTTTTCATCACTACTAAAAAATTCTTAAAATCCAGACGTACTCTTCTTCCATCTTTTTCAAGCAGTTGTTGTTGTGTAAAAAATTCCTAACAATCGATCTTAAACCTCGTGTTCGTTATGAAATCATATATTATTGATGAGAGCTCCAACTCCAGTTGCGTAAAATAATCTAGCTACAATAAACGAAAAGAAGCCTTTTGGAAGCGCTAACTTAAACATCATAGCAAGACATCCCACACCTACCATATGTATCAAACAAAGAGCCGTAGAATTCCAAAGATATTCAGAGGACAGGTAATCAAGGCTATTTAGTTTTTTCTACGTATCTCAATAAGAGATGAGTGTCAGCCTAGCACCAAATTTCAAGACAGCGGGTACCAAATTATATATTTCAACCAGTTCTAACCTCCTCATACGAGATCCCTACGTACATAGTATGTATTGGATTTATGCATGAACATATAAAGCGGTTCCAAACATAATTTTTGTCAAAGTCAAAAAGACATGGTCAATGTAATAAAGAGATGATGGCTAAATGGCTCGTTATAATTGGGAGTTTGATGGTCGAAGGTTCGGTAACGAAATCCTTCTCCGTATATTAATGCACTCTAAACATGAATTTGTCATTCTTCACAAACACATATACAATGATCGTCACACCACTCAATTATTTTATGGCGTCATTAGATGAAGCTTGGCCTAGTGAAACAATCGGTACAGATTATTGCACAGATCCCAAATATCCATTTAATTCAAAAAGATTTAACTTCTAAGTTCACGCAATAACATCCATGTCAAAATTCTAATACTGATTTCATACCACACCGGCATCATTTCCTGTTAAGTGTACTATTATTTCATTCAAGGAGAACTGAGAGGGATAACTTCTGTATATGGATGGCTCGAAAAAGCACTAACGGTCCCATAAACTTTTTTGTTGACACTGTCCTTCAAATTGACGCTCAAAGTGGTAAGTGTCGTTGTTAAAAAAAAACCGATAATGTACATGAGTAGTTATTTGACAAACATAATGTAGATCTCACATTTAAAAAAATCATTCAAGCGTCGAACAGTTTTTCGTGACCTTGATTGCATGCTGACCGTATTCTCGAACAAGAGCTGACTTCAATGCATCAACACTTTCGTATTTTTTAGTGGACACCTTACTCTCCAAAATGGACCACATGGAGAAATCCATGGGATTCAAGTCTGGTGAATATGGTGGCCATTCTTTCGATGAAATCAGCCGCGGAACGCAATTTTGTAGAAATTGCTGTGTCGCTCGAGCTTTGTGTGACGGTGCCGAGTCCTGTTGGAATGTCCAACGGTTCGTACCAAAGTGCTTACGTGCCCAAGGTAGCAAAGCATCGTTTATGATCTTTTGGCGGTACATCTCTTGGTTTACCTTGACTCCATGTTCGATGAAAACCAGAGGAGTGCGTTCATCTGCAGTAACTGCAGCCCAAACCATAACATAAGCTGGTGATTGCTTGCGCATGGCATCTCTTGTGTCCAAATTATCGTTGGACTTGTGTTCTAACCAAACACGATCATTTTGTTTATTCACATACTGTTGAATGATGAAAATTTTCTCATCAGAAAAGACAATTTTGGGAATCTCATCACGTTCGGCCAAGGCCTTCAATGCTCGTGTTCTTTCAAGCCTAACTTTTTTTTGTGCCTCCGTAAGATCTTGAACTTTTTGTATCTTGTACGGCTTCAAGTGTAGTTCATTTTTCAATAAGGTTTGAATGCTGTATCGTGAAACATGTAGACGTGCGGCTAATTGATTGGCACTTGTTGTTGCTTGCTTTTTAGGGCCGCATCTGTTGCGTTTAGCGATGCTATCAGTTTCGTTGTATCGAGTTATGGTTCGATACACAAACATTTTATTCAAATTCAAATGCTGGAGCTGACGAACTATTGCGGTTTGTGGATTTCCACCCAAATACAGTGCAATTACACTATTACGTTTGAATTCCATTACGATTTTTTATCAAGATATTAATTTAGAACAATTATTTATTGACCACATATAAACAACTAACCAAACTTCAATCTGTCAAAAAATGACAGCAGAGTGAAGTTAGTAACATTTGGTCTCAGCCACCCTGTATATATATATATATATATATATATATATATATATATATATATATATATATATATATATATATATATATATATATATATATATATATAACTAATGATTATTGAGTATCGTTATTTTAGCTCCCTGTTTTGGTTTTAGTTTTCTATAATAGTTTACATGTGGGAATAGTAGTATGTTGGCGAGATAGAATAAAGATATACATGGTAAATGGGCGTTTGTCCGTATTTACCGGGAAAAGTTTGGTGAGGGAAAATTTGGTTCTGCGGTATCTGATATTTGGCCATAACTTTTATGTCTATGTATATAAATAACACATTTACCAAGGGGGTCTAGGAAATGTATCCTAATTTCGTCATTTTTTTCGTCACTGCTTTCATTCAGTTAATTAGAACTTGATCGAAGAATATGAAGCTGAAGTGGTTTTCTCTGCAGATTCACTACAGGATGGTTTTACCTGAAGGCATGCTTCTTAATCAATACAGGATTGGCTTTTGATAACTACGAGTGTTTTGTGGAAAATGCAAATGGGGAAAAAACATTACATGACACCGTTGGAATAGCTTATCAAAACAACCTTCAACATCTACTGGGTACAAACTTAGAAAAAGAGCTTACGATGGAGACAGAACTCATATAGAACCATTATATTAAAAAGCAAGAAATGCTACTTTGTCGGTTAGCGTATGTTTAAACGAAACTTTCCAAATGCAAACATTTAAAAAATAGATAGGTTATGGATAGGTTATGGCCTTAGTTCTTAAATGTGAAAATGTTCCAATGTGGGTTGGTTGGAACTCTAGAATTATTGTTGATAATAATATCCAACAACGTGTTTGGTATCTTCCACAAATAAATAGTTTTGCTTCAACCGTATAGCCGCAACTATTGGAAATAATGGAAAAATGTCACCAAACGTATATATGACTGTTACTTATGATTTGGCTATAAAAAAATCGCATCGGAGATATAAGAAAATGAATCGCCCATTTACGATAACTTATTTGTACAATTAGGGGCATTTCAGTGAATATATCCTCCAAGAAAGTAAAATTCTTGCTTGAGGCGACGGTCCATTGTGATACCACTCTTTGTACGGCTATAGGTCCGAGTTTTCGTAGAACCATCTGCGCAATGCATATCTCCATACCAACCTATAGTACTGACATGGAAGATGGGTCGGCCCATGGATTCTAAACACGGCAGGAGATCGAAATATATGTTCATTTTTACACCACCGATCGCACCGCCCAAACGATCGAAGGTAAAAAACCCATTTGAATCTTGCTCCGAATCGGGATTCGAACCCGGTACCTCCCGCTCCAACTGCCGCAGCTTTAACCACTGCGCCACCTGGGCGGTTAAACTGAACTATGTTTATACAAAATATTTAATTCAATTATATATATGTTATGGTAAATGTCCATATTTCCGGATACTGGGTTATTACTGGCAAATATATATTCAACTCACTTATACCAAACTTTCAAACTCAAATTCATGTCAACCCCAGCAATGGGGTTAAATGTGTTATTTACATACATAGACACAAAAGTCATATTGCCAAAATTTCAGATACCGCAGAGCCAAATTTTCGTTCACCAAACTGTTCCTGGTAAATACGAACATTTACGGACGAATACACATTTACCATGTACAACTTTATTCTATCTCGCCAACATACTACTATTCCTACATGTAAACTATTATAGAAAACTAAAACCAAAACAGGGAGCTAAAATAACGATACTCAATAATCATTATATTTATATATAAAAAACACCAATTTTTGTCTAATTCTGGTGAAATTGGCCAATTTTGTCATCGCCTACACTTATCGTTTTTTAACAACGACAACACCAGTTAAAAATCCCATTTACGTCTCAGTTCGAAATTTTATTATCCTTTGAATCGCGTATAGAGAAACCGTGTACCATGTCGTTCATTTTTATTACTCTACGGCTCCTGCCCTATAGGGTTAACTGTGTACAGATGGTTAGTACAAAGTTAAACCAGTTGAATTTATTTTAGGTAGTTAAACCAGTTGAATTTATGTCCACCTAATCCAAACCTCAAACCAAACAATCCAAATGACGAATATTGAATTGTACAACAACCTCAAATAATTTTATCACTGTAACATTAAAATCATAAAAGCTTCAATAAGCGCCTTGGTAAAAATACACAAACCTAACACTGTACAATGTGTATGTGTGGGTGCGAAAATTAGTCCGTTTATCTATCTTTTGTTCGCCACCCATACAAACACAAAAACCCAACACTAAATGCAAAAACGTAAAAGTTAATCCTAATCATCATCGTTATGCATATACAGAGGAGAACACCTACCTGCTAGCTAATTAGGCCTTCCTTGATATTATATCGAGATAAGAAGGACGAATATAATGATCTCATTGTTCACATATGTGTCCGTATATACATACATATGTACAATAAAGACTCACATATGAATTCAATTTCAAATCGTATAGAGTGAGTCATAAAAGATTATATTTTATAGCCTCCTGTATGTATAACGCGAGTGTATGTGCCGCGGTACTCAGAAGGATAATAATTTTATGTCGAAGGATAAAAGGAATAAAAATTCATGTAAAATGTATGTGTATGTACATATAGTACATACATACATATAGTAGACATTTAGGCGTATCTTTTTTTTTGTGTATATACCGGGTGTTTCTTACGACCAAATATCTCGAAAAATGGCCACTCTAGGGAAAAAATGTCCATAATCAAAGTTTAATCATACCGCGGGGGAAACACATTAGTGATAAGAGTCCCCCGCTTTGTAGGTGGGGCGGGGGTAGCTTTTAAACTAAGATAGGAAGCCATATTTTTTATTGCAGATACGGATTCTACGACTAAAAGTACGTACGATTTGAAAAACATCACGTCATCAAAACAATTTATTAATGTAAATGGCAGGTGAATAAAATAATTTTAGCTTAAAATAAGTGTTCAAAATGATGGCCTGCGACTTCAATGCACGTATTAATACGCATTTCAAATGATTGTATACACAACTGAGAAGTGTGTTTGGTTGAATTTCAGCACACGCATTTATGATTCGCTCAATCATGTTCTCACGTGTTGTTGGTTCTTGTTTGTAAACTTTGTCTTTGAGATAGCCCATAACCAGAAATCTGGCGCAGTTAGATTTGGTGATCTGGCGGGCCAATTTATCGGACCAGCTCTACCGATCCAGCGACCGTTGAAATCACGATCAAATATTTCACGTGCCACCACCGAATAGTGTGCAGGACAACTATCATGTTGAAACCACATGTTCCGTCTCACTTCTAAGCTCAAATTTTCAAGAAATATTTACAGTTCATTTTGCAAAAGTTTCGGCATTATTATTAATTATTCCACACCACATGTGGACTGTCACCAAGGACGCTGATGTTCAACTTAACGAAGCCAGTGCGGATTTGTAACTCTCCAATAATTCATATTATGTCGATTAACCGTTCCATGGTTTGTAAAAGACGACTCGTCAGAGAACATTACGCAACGAAAACAATTGAGGTTTTGTTGTGTTTGTTCACGTGCCCATTGATCAAAAGTTACCCGATTTTGGAAATCAGCGCCATGTAGATCTTGGTGTAAAGACATATGATATGGATTATACTTTTCCAAACACTGGTGAGGGACAATCCGGAATCGTCAACTATTTCTCCTGGACTAACATGAGGATTATGAGCCACTGTTGCCAATACAGCAATTTCATTATTTTCTTCAGTGACTGTTGCTCTATACGGGTCCTCTTTTTCGGTTGAAAATTTCCATCAGTAATAAATTGTTTGATTGTACGGCCAAATGAAGCACGTGAACGAATCCTATCCGGAAAGCGCCAGCTTCTCCATAAACCAGAATCATTTCAATTTTCTCTGCCACAGTTAAACGCTCCATTCTAAAGTATTTTATAGATTATTTTCCAATTACGAAAAACATGAAGATAAGAAATAACACAAACGTATTGCAGAATCGAATGCGTGTGTTGTAAGAAGAAGAAATTTTTAAAAAAAAAATGAACTTCGTCGATTACAACGCCATCTATCATGTACCGAACAAAATATTTCATTCAAATCATGCGTACTTTAAGTCGTAGAATCCGTACCTGTAATAAAAAATATGGCTTCCTATCTTAGTTTAAAATTTACCTCCGCCCCACCTACAAAGCGGGAGGTGGGTACTATTTTTTGCACTAATGTATTTCCCCCGCGGTATGATTAAATTTTGATTATGGACATTTTTTCCGTAGAGTGGCTATTTTTCGAGATATTTGTTCGTCTCGGTTTAAAAGAAACACCCGGTATATTGTATATGGAATCGCGCTCCGTTCGAAATGGAAAACGATTTTCTTTTGATTAAATTTAAAAATAAAATTAAATTGAAAAATTTTCATTTTGTTTTTTGTGAATAAATAGAATTAATCGATAAAATAGTTTTGTTTATAATTTATAGTGTTTGTGTTGTGTTTATGTGGGAAAAAAGGACACGATAGGTATTAAGGTATTCACAAAATCGATATAGCTTATATTGAGATATTCAAACAATTTAGCCTACAGGTGATATTCAATCTATACACAAATCAATATAATTTTCTAGTTTTCAGGTAAGTTCATCCCAATGACCCACGAGATGACTAATAATGTATACAAGTATAGTGAGTGTATATGAGTGAGTGTATATGCTCCACAATCCAAATAACTCGTAAAAATATTTGTTTACGATCTCGATGAATTTAGCCAATATTGATTTCGAAAAGACAATTACATATTTGTTCGGTTAACTAACCACAAGAAGAAAAACTATATAATCCGAACATAACATGAGATAAACCTCAACATCGATGATTTTGTACAGTGGCACCGGTAGTGTTTGAGACCAATTAAGCGACAATTAAAATTGGATAAAATTTAGATATAAAAAGTAGTCGTTAGAACTAGCGCCCAAGTATCGAATATCTCCGGTGTGAAAACTCTGACATTTGCCTGAATCGAATCCACCGTCGTAGAAGCTCAAGTTTTAATATTTGCCACGGTTTTGTATATACAATTTATGGTCTTCTTTGAGCCAATGCATGTTCAGCCCCTTCTTGTTCTTTTTGACATGTTCTTTCTATCACAACTAATAGGCTTATTGTTAGAGTCGATTCTGATTGGGATCCTATTAGAATACTGTCAAAATCACAATACTCTCAGTATAAGTAGGTATATGGTTACTTCCATCATTGGTGGTATGCCCCGAGCATATACGAGGTACTATGAGTTACTGAACTCTAACCCTTTATCACAAATCGATCAATAATGCTAGCGACGGATCTGAGTACAGTAACAATTTCCGAATTATAAATCACTTGAATGTTATGTCCACCATCATAAAAATATTGCATGAGTTCGCTTATAGCTTTACTCGACGTTCGGTTATTAGAATGATAAGAGCCTCGTTGAAAATAGTAGCTGGTTTTTAATTTATTATCATATATTGAATATCGGCAGTGAGTTACATTAACGATAAATCGAGAGATTTATCTGACTTTGCATCTTGTGAATAAAAGCATTGCTAACATGCACCTAGTCATTTATAAGCAAACATTCTAACCCGAATTCTTCTAGATCGTATTGTTGCAGGCTAATTAGACTGACGATTTCCCGTTCGGTGGTGTTCTCGGTCCTCACATGATTCACTTTTGATTTTTGTCACAAGTTCATCATCGCATCTTAGTAGGATTCACTGCGTCTTGGTAGGGTTCAATGATTCTCCTCCTCAATGTGTTTGCGTAGTTCTAGCTGTAAAGTTAATCCAAGTGTTATATAAGTTCTCTCACGGAATTTCTGGATTGATATCTCAGTATTTCGCGATTAATATAAAATGTATACCGTTGTGACATTTCAACCATTATGCTTAAGATTTATCAATGTATTCCATCTGTAAATCTCGGCAGAGCTTTACATTTCTTATGTAACTTGAAGCATTTTGTTTTGGTACGTCTGTAGGTATGATCTTGATGTTCGTTTTCTTGGTCTATCCTAAAAGATGAAGGTAATTTTTTTTCTTCATGTTCTTTCCTTTTCAACTTGACATCTAGTGTCACATTGTGCATCTTCATACTACGGTAACTTTTATCCGGTAACTACATCGTTTTACCCACTTTACCTACAAATTAGGTTTTTTTGCGGATTCATTTTTCAACAAAATTTTCGTAGCTTCACACCAACACAAAGAAAAATGAAATAGAAATATTCTCAAGGACATTTTGTTGTATTTTGTTAGTTTTTTGTTTTTGAGCTTTTGTTGGTAGAAAGTTATAAAAGTTACTTGGTACAAATAAAATGTGTGTGGACGTGAAGGGTGTAAAAAATTTCTGGATAGAAAAGTTACCTAAGTATAAAAATGCTCAATTGGATTATGATTGGTTTCCTATATCGTTAGAAAACTGTCAAAATCACAATATAATCAAAGTGTAGGTTGGTATTGTTTCTTTCATATTGGTGGTAGGCTCGAGTATATAACAGATAAAACATTGGGTAACATGGCAATCTACAATTTTAGTGTTTTATTATATTATTTTGTTAAGTCCTGGTTGAGCTTTAACTCCAATTCCTTAGCCCAAATCGATCAAATGCTTTCGCTACAAAAGAGGACAATTCAGCCCATCTTATAAATTTCTGGTGTAGGATCTATTGAAACCTAGGTCACTGATAAGGTTTCGTTCATTACAGTTGTCAATTTCTTTAGAAATCTGCTTTGGAACATTTCTTAGTCTTAACACAGCATTGATTATATGGAGAAGCTTTCATGCTTTAAATGGTATTTGTATAATGATTATTCCTGTTTATCCTGTTGAAGCTCAAATAGGAGTTACAGATTGTATTTCAAGCTCACCACATGGTTTCACTAGAATATCATTTTCATCAGCAGTTTCTGAATGTTTAAGCCAAGTTACTGTTTTAAGCCAGGGACCAAAGGACCAAATACCAAGGAATCCAAATATGAATAGCAGATTGGTCTCTTGCTTTCCCTCCTCCTTTCTTTCTCTGACTGTCTCTGATGGATCGATAGAAAGGTAACACGCGATGTATCGGTTGGTTGGTTATAGTTTAAAACGAACAACGTTTTTATAGTTTAGATCTGATCCGAATTTCTTCTGTCATTCTTTACATGTTGCAGTTTATTAGTTTACCTCACCTAGTCAGGTGATTACCAGTAAAGGTTAATTCATACCTATACTATTCAATGTTTAAGAAGATGGTATCTTTGCTCAAATATAAACAATAATTAGTAGACCTAGCAGTATATACCATTTGAGGGAGACATCTCTGAGATTGGTACAGAAAAATGAATTATTGATGGGCTTCTGGATTTAAGATCCCAAATAATTATTATTAGGTTACAGCGCTTAGAGCAAAACATATCGGATTCGAATCCCAATATGAGCTGGATGTTAATGCGAGTCTTCATCATTCGATTACAATCGGTGATGTGAATGAATACATCTACAATCCCTTGTTAGAGTGCAGTATTCATGGGCCAACCCATCTTTCTTGTCAATACATATAAATTGGATCTATAGCTGTACCTCCTTGAATTGCTTTGTGAGTACAAGCACTCTATGCAGTTAATTTTTTTCACATCGTATAAAGCTCAAGGGTATAATCTATAGAGGCGATGAGAGGTGTGAGCGTAATGTTGAAATATAACACGAAGTCTCTCAAATTTTTGTCAAAACTAAATAATAGTTCAGTAACGTTCTGGAAGTATTGGAGCAATTAGGCGATTAGGTGTACCTCATAACTCATAACTCGGTAATTGAAAATTCAAAGTTTAGAGAGCCAACTGAGAATTAATAAAATAATTCCCAAAGTCAGTCAAATGTAATATTGGGTATGATATCAGATCAACGTGGAGCAACATATGAAAAGAAAGATGTAGCAATACAACGTATAGGGGCACCAACGGGTTGTAATTGGAGAGCCATTAGAGCTTCACACGGATCAAGAAAGTTTCTTCATCCGTATGTTGTTGTACAACCGCTGAGCTGTACAACATATTCATCTCGGACGACATAAAGCGAATATCTTCTATTTTTTTAAATGAACAAAGAGTATTACACAACGGAAGTATAACGAATATGCATAATAAGGAACTTAGTTATTGCCGTGGAGTTAATGGTTCGATGGTTATAGTATCGCCGTGAGAGATCGAACTGAACGAACTGCAAGTTTTATTATCGCAATCATTAATCCATAAAGTTGTCAAAAATGTGTAAACATACCTGATTTCTTACATATACGTACACATGTAACCTTCTGGATTTAAATAACATTCCGAGTAAAATCAAAACCAAAATTAAATCAATACGCCATCGTTGAATAATTTTCAATCATTTTTTTCTATATAACAATCCAATCAATATTTAAACATAAATAAATATTATTATAAAACAATAATAATATTTTAAATATTTACCTGTCATTATTCGACATATAAGTAAGTATACACATAAGAAATGTGTATATGCGGTTGGCCTCGATCTAATATCGCGCGCATAACAGCAAAGTTGAAAAATATCCCGAAGCCAAATTAACTATGTGTTGATTTGTAAACGGCGGGCTTGGGTTGTTCCTTAATCAAAGTCGTACGAAGTGGCCATTACTTGGCACATTTTCGAGGAACAAGGAGGATTTCGGCAATTCAAGCCATAACTTATTCGATTAATCAAGAAAGTGTTTGGTATGCCCTTGAATATTTAGGAATGTAAACAAGTAGGTACATATGTGTTAAATGACAGTATATAGCCACAATGCTGTGTGAATGGAGAACAAACGATCGAGATTCTGGTTTTTGGAGATGTGCGCTGTTCTCAATACTCTTTAATATTATGTTAGGATACGTCCTTCGTCAAAGCGGATTACATCAAGACAAGAATTTGGTCTCAAAATCAATCAAGATGCAATTGATTGGCTATTGGTAACCGAGTATTAATTTTAAGGAGTGATGAGAGTTTACTATCTCGAATCTCTCATTACTTTGTGTCCTCTACGTTCACTTCTGAAATTCAAAAAGTAATAAAATGCAGATAAGCTGAAATAGTACAAAATATTATTTATATCCGTTGTTTATGTTTGGATAATCCAGGGAAAAATATGGCCAAAAAAGTGACGTTGATTCTAAATACTGAGAAAGGTCTATGACAGAGAAAAGAAAATTATTAGTCGCTTACCAGTTCAAGATCAAATCAATAATGAGCATAGAACACTCTCTTTTAGTGCTTATTTTTTCCAGGTATTCAGACTCGACCCATTGTGACATCCCTTCCCAGACGTACTCTCCCAGTCCCGTAATCTGGTTACTTTTCTAATCAAGTCCAAAATATCTGGTATCTTCAAGATCTTCAGTTAATTCCAAAATAGGAATTGTGATCTAAAGTAGTGCAGTCTATGGGAAGAGTATAAAGAACAGGCACAAGAAGTACTCAACAGTTTCTTCTCCTCATCCCCGTACACTGTTTACAGTTGGCGATGTTCCAAATTTTCATTTGAACATATGAATTTTCAGGGAGCAATGTCCCGTGAGAATGCCCAGCAAAATCCTTAAAGTGTGTCTATCATAGTTTAAGAAGGACTGGGATCCTTGCTGATTTATTGGTCCAAAGCAGATTTTGATAGTTCTCGTTCAAGAGATAATGACGTCACTCGTAAAGCAAGCTTAGACTCAACAAAAGTGGAAGTCGTACTCAAACCGGTTAATTTATCAGCCAATATATTCCTTTGATACCCATGTGACTGGGTATCCAGTGAAGTCTAACTTTATTCAGTTTGGATGAAACAGTATTAGAACCTTTAGAGCAGCCTAGCTGTCAGAATGTTTATCTCATTTGTAAACAGTGCTGCTTTCAAAAGGGCATGTGGGCTATTGTGTGCCAATCTATCCCACTTGATATTTGAAAGTGCCCGAAAGGGCCAAATAGATTGTCTTTGCGCCTTGTAGGCGAGTGGAAGTTTGTGCTGCACACCTTCTTATCCAAAGATCGAGCGGTAGCATACTCAAGAGCTGCAGTATAGAAGTGGTGTGCATAGCTTCAACAATACTCAGACAAAGAAGTCTTTGAGTCGATTTAAAGGTATTATCTACCAGTATTATGGTGACGTCATCAGCATAACTCTGCCAGAAAAATCCGTTGTCGTTTAGTTGGACTGGGAGTGAGTTGACCAGAAGACTCCACAAAAGCGGAGACAAAACTCCACTTTGAGGACATCTTTTTTGGGCGGTCGTAACACTACCTTAGTCTGCAGTAATTCTCCTTGACTTCAGCATGGTACTAAACCACCAAACAAGTCTGGTCTTCATGCCATGTTTTTCATCTTCATAGACCATTGTATTGAAGCAAGTATTTTCAAACGTGCCTTGGATGTCCAGAAACGCTCCCAATGCAAATTTCTGACTGTCCAGTGATTTTTCAATCCGTCCAACGACTTCATGAAGTGCTGTTGATATGTCATGTCTTTGGAATGTATAGGATTTGCTAATAGTACATAATCACTAAAGTACCTATCAACCAATCGCTCTAAGCATTTTAGTAGAAATGAAGACATTCTGATAGGTTCAAAACTTTTTGCCTATGGTCAGATCTAGGCGTTCCATTCTTCGGGATGACCACTTCCCCGATTTTTCTCAAAGATTTTGAAGAATTATCCCAAGACCAAACTGGCTCTGAAGATATGTTCAAGGTGGTCTAGGATAATTTCCAGTCCATCCTGTAGGAGATTTGGGACCGTCAAGACATGGTGTTTTAAATTTGACCTGCAAGTTTCAATCTCTGAATTAGTTTCAACTTGATAGTTGGCGTTAGAGTTGATTTTCATCTACTAAACATTAGAATTCTCACTTTTGGGAAATGAGCTTTCATTAGTACATCTAAAGATTCCTGAATTGTGCTTGTGTGAGTTCCATCAAGCTTCTCTAGAGTTTCGATAGTGACTTTCATGTTACCTCAGAACTCTCTTGAGCTTAGCGGTTACTATCCACTTCCTCACAGAAAGATCTCCATATCCATGTTTTGCCATTTGGGCACATTCTTTTACTCTCTTTGTGAAGATTTGTACAAATCCCAGTCTTTCGTTGTACCGGTTGTCATGGCTTTGTTTGAAAGTTTTCTTTTTTGTTTCCTCAACCTGCCCAATTTCGTAGTTTCCAGGTGTCACAGTTCTTTTAGGCTTACTTAGAATATACTCTTCTCGTGACTGGTGTGTGAAGTGACTGAAGTGACTGGTGGAGACAATTCACTCCAATGTTTTTGAAGAGTCCCCAACTTCTAGCCGCATCGAGAATGCGACGATCAAGAGTTTCTTATTTCTCGAGTTTGTTTCTTGCGGCGATCCCAAAAATCAAAACACACCATTGAGTCGCGGTTAGGATCGATTAACACTCATAACTGCATATACTGTAAACATTGTTTGCGATACAACCGGTGATTAATCAAAGTTGTACGCTATAGCAAACACAAGAAACTCATAAATCCAATTTATTTCATTTTATTCGACTTTATCGAATCACCCATCTCTGACCTATATTCCAGCTTCAATTATGTAACACACAACATATATCTACTCGTATAGTGAAATCACACATGTGAAAATCACCCAAACATAACATAACATATTATCATAAATGGTTTTGAATTGGAAGCTAATCAATGCATTGTTAATTATATATAATTACAGGTGGTTCTCCAATGATATACTCACCAGCACCGCGTGGAACGTGTAACAATTGTTGCCCAATTCGTGAACCGAAAGATATCAAATTTTTGCTGTACACACGAAACAATCCCAGCGATGCTGACACACTGTACGTTTCGGATCCAAAACGGCTGCAAAAGTCACATTTCAATATGTCAAAAAAGCTGGCACTGTACCTACACGGATTCTCGGAAAAGGCGCCCGGTGGTGTGGGCCAAAGCAGCGAAGAAATGAGAAATGGTAAGTAATGGTCGTTTCAATTTCATAAACGTTTACGGTTCATCAACTTTACACAATTCGATTTATAATGCGTTGTGCATGACAAGAGACACTAATCTATAAATTGTTTCGACATCGATATCGTGGGACAATCTGCTATAAACCTTGAACCATTATATTATTTTATATAGTTTCTTAATCGTTTAATTACAGCGCTATTGGAATCAGACGACTACAATGTAATATTGGTCGATTGGAGTGCCATAACCGCGATGCCATGGTATTTGAATGCTGTACAAAATGGGCCACGAGTTGGACGATATATTGCCCGATTTTTGCGTTTCCTAATCAATAGCGGAATGCCCGTGGCCAATATGCATTTGATTGGTTTTAGTTTGGGCGCCGAGGTGGCCGGTATCGCGGGCAAAACACTTAAAGAATGGGGTATCGTGCTGCCACGTATCACAGGACTAGATCCAGCATATCCTTTGTATGTTCTCGGCGATTCATCGAATAGATTAAGTGTTAACGATGCCCAATTTGTTGATGTCATTCATACGGATGGTGGTGTACTGGGTTTTCCGTGGCCATTGGGACACGCCGATTTTTATCCAAATGGTGGGGTGCCACTACAACCGGGTTGTGCGGAACAGGAAATTTCGAAAAATCGTTGGTTTGCCGTTATAATCGGATGCAGCCATCAGAGGGCGTGGCAATATTTTGCCGAATCGTTAACACGGCCCGAAGCATTCCGATCGGAAAAATGTGAATCGCGGAGCGACAAACAAAATTCGATCGACGAGTGTAGCGATAATATTATGGCGTATATGGGTATACGGGCGAATAGTAAACTGCGGGGTAAATTCTTTTTATCGACGAACAGTGATTCGCCGTATGGGAAAAATTTACGAATTAGATGATAAGTGCGGAGTGGATTT
The DNA here is from genome assembly GCA_963932295.1 of Tipula lateralis. Lineage (NCBI taxonomy): Eukaryota > Metazoa > Arthropoda > Insecta > Diptera > Tipulidae > Tipula > Tipula lateralis. Next base: position 39,106,315 of record OZ010737.1, read on the forward strand.
TATGAGATTATTAGGTTGTAGGCTTTAAATTGTTCCTTGTGATTACTGAATAATTTTTTTGTAAATAATAAGATTTTTTTAAGGCATTACTAGTTTCTAAGGTCGTATTGGTTAAGTTAGGTTAAACACGAATAAAGAGAATTTATAGTTAAAATGTTTGTTTGTGTTTTATTTCAACATGTCTAAAACATAAAACCTAGGCCCGAAGACCTGGATATGGTTGAAACTGGACCAGTTAGAGGAGAGGATACTGAGTACGAATCACGTCAAAAGTGAGAGTGCAAAAATTATAGATCGACCCTTCACCGAAGAGAGTACTCGTTATTAGCTGCAAGTCGAGTCAGCTCATGATCAGACGTTCTGGAGATGGTTGACTGTCAAACTCAAGCCAATTCATTGGCCAATAGGAAGATAAACTGGAGGAGAAGCAAATTTTATGAAACCGAATGGTAAGTTACTATGTGTATTCCAAAACAGTGTCTCTCTCAACTGCCTTGCGAACTGTTGAACGTTCTACTTAAGCTGTTGTCAATGAAAACGTTAGAGTTTTACACTTATTGATTATCCATTCAAATCATCTTCATCTTGTGAAACCCCATTTGTTTCCTATCTCGAACGGGAATTATACTCAGACACCTTCCAATCAAACTGACATACATTCAAATCCCAGTTTCTTTAGCTTTCTACGAATGGCATACTAATGGGTATAGCTCTATAGTTAAAGCCAGGCACTTTGAAGTCCCCAAAACCACAAATTATGTAACTTTTATTCTGAAAGATGCGAGATCTAGAGATGACCATACCAAGCCTTGTAAATGACGAGTGGTAATCCATTTCTTCAAAAGTAATTCGATATAACGGATTCAATAAATCAAAAGGTTGAGCTCGGAAGGACTCAATAAGTGTAATGGTGTTATAAAATAGTGACAAAAAAGTGATTTGAAGAAGACCCTGTCGAAATTTACTTGAACTAGAAAGAAGAAGCGATTGAAATGGCCAAGGACCATGGCCACTTATGATAAGTAATACATTGAGTTTATTTAACCCGATCGGACACAACCATGTCTTATATTTTTTGGATATAGACTGCGATGAGTTATAAACATAATAGTAAAGAAACGACAATTGGCCGACACTTCCATAAGAAAAATGCGAGCAGAGGCCATTGCGGTTCAATTACTGTGCTTCACAATGAATTGCGATTTTCGGGGCCTGTGATACACTTTCATCGACGTATTATTAATTTTTTGACCAACTGTTCAGGAGAAAAACCGCCAGTTAAAGACCGTTATTTTATTTGTTACAGTTTTTCAAATCAGAGAACCAATCAAATAAGAATTATGTCGACACAATTTTATAACTATGTTTTACTTTACATGTAACCACCACTCTACGTAGGCCAAACACTGTTAATTATATTTTAGATGTTCAACCTTCATGTCTCTATGACTTTTATTTATATATACAATTGCTGGCCATGTTGTATATTTTATAGCCGGCACGTCATATACTATTGTCAAAAACGTCGACAGTGGCCACTTCGCCTGCTGAAAATGCGTCTTTAATTTAAATGATCATTGAATCATTTGCTCGTTATTCACCGTTCTTTAATTTCATGCAGCTACTTTCTTTGGAGTGGAAGATACAGGGTTTGAAATCCAAAAGAGGCAGAATAAAAAATGGGAGACAAAATGGAGATGTTTGGAAGGAGATACCACAGTGGGCCCTTTAACTACGAGTGATGAAGCTTAAAAAAAGGTATCCTATGGAATGGGGACCATTAATTGATTACCTATAATTGAACATAACCCATTCCAAAAACAGTTCAAAAAAGTTATATTTTGGTGACCAGCCTGTATTAACATTAAAGTCACTAATCACCAACCTGACATTGTGCTGAGTTATAAAGCTCATCAGAGTATCCAAATTATTGACTTGGCTACACATCTAAAACTGGCAGGTTGGCTAATTTTAAAATCCCCAGCTTTTCTTACTTATTCCTGGATAAAAAAACAAACTTAAGATTGGTGAGATGGGCTCCAATGTGAAGCAATGACGACAAATCAGTTTGGCAAGTTTTTTAAATTCCAGGTTCCAATCGGCAATCTCAATGTCTGAATTCTTAAACGTATTAAAACGGTTCTGTTGTAGGTTAGTGGTTGAAAAAAGTTTACCGGATGCCCTTAAACCGATAGTGCGTAAAAGTATTCGTTTGGTTGGCCACATATAATCTGCATCAGTACGTATTAATAGTTGAAAAGGTCTCAGTTGAGACGCGGGACGGCCCTTAAGCCATAGATTATTTTTGACATTTTTAGTAGTTGAAATTTAAGGGTTACGTGTCGTCAATTGAAATTTAATCAAACCTCCCAACCATGTGGTGTTTTATTATATAGTCGGAGACACGTACAAGGTGGATTATACTTCCCTTTTCACTCTAGCCGTTTAGTCTATTTACAGATTTTTAATGAACCTGAACATAGTTCTCGCCGGTGTACACATTTATATTTCTCGTCCAGTGTCGACAGCAGTATGGTCCAGTCGTAGATGATAAACGGGTATCTTAAGGTAATGTGACCTCTCCATGGTTTATTTATTATAAAGCCACCCAGTGCTGTTCTTATAACTCCGAAGAATGTTTCTGGTTCAAAGTAACCACTAAAATCTATGTCTCAACTCCAGCATTGCCAACTTCTCATACAAAAGTTTTCTTATTGCTGTTTGCCGGTTGCTTTAACGAGTTAAATATTCTTAAACCAGTTTTGGTCTAACAAACCAGATTGTCTTATGGAACAAAACCTTTACACTATTTAAATTTTTTGGTAGCCGGCTTTATACAGGACTCATGTGAGTTCATATCGAAGGATTCCTATTCCGGTCAGACTGTCCATTTTTGATCCAACAGTCTTCTATCACCGCAACTGCGCTGTCTTGTTATGACTTTGCAGAGTGGATTTTTGCAGAGTTCAAAATGTGCCGCAACATTATTTATCTAATTCCAGTGTCCACTGCTTCTCATATAAGAGTTATTTTATAGCTGGTTGCCGTGTTGGTTCCACAGGTGTTTGATCTAAGTACCTTTCAAGTTCCCTGATTGTCTGATAGCCTTACAAACAAAAGCCTTACACTATTTAGACCTTTTGGTAGTCAGCCTTTACACAGGACTTCATATCGAAGAACTCTTATTCCTGTCAGACCGTCCATTTTTGACCGTCCAAATACCATATCAAAGACATCTCTTCGATTGAGGGCCCTCCTCAGCTCTATACTCATTTTGATCAGGGAATACTACATTAAAAGATTTCTGTGTTCTCTTTTGGTTGGCATACAGTCGGAAATAGTGGAAAGGCATACCCACTAGATGTCGTTTTGAAATTTTGCCAGAATGTTTAGTTGACCCACTAAATTGGTTACCAATCGTGGCAGTATCTTTTTTGAAATACAGATGGAGTAGTTGCAAGTTTGCAACTATAGAATCCAAATCGAGCCATTTTCAGAACCGATTTTTCGATGCCAGATTCTTTCAAATCCTGTTACCCGGTTCTGGAACCGGTTTTGATAATTTTTAAATTAAAAGCAATTAATAAATTATAATTATTTAGAAAACGTTTTAAATTCATTTTTTTTCAACAAAAAACATTGATGAATACTGAATATTTGGTTTTTTGCTTCCATTTTAAAATATGATCTTAGGAAACACAAAATATCCAAACTTTGGTCGTTAAGTCGTGACCAAATTTTGGTGGCAATTTTTCCACACTTTTTTTAATAATATTGGTTAAAAGATTTTTTGTTTTTATTTGCGCAGTAATCGTGGGATTGACTTAATGATGAATTGATTTTTGAGTTTCTCTTCCAAAAACAGTTCCATTTCGTTAATAACGACATCATTTTCAGAGCCAATTATCATATTTAAAATCATCTTTTTGCTTAGCCGTGCAAACTTTAATGGGGAGTCTAGGTCTAAGTCTCCAGAGCCATAATTGTGTTTGCATAACGCAAATATTGCATCAAACTTGCTGCATTACTTCGAAGTTCATTGATTCGATCGGAAAGCGATTCTTTCATTTGAAGAGCTAATTCGTTGCTACCCAAACTGTCAATGTAAAAACGTTGTAGCATAAGATGAAGGTGTTCCATGATAGGTGTTTGATATGGAATTAGGTTTTTGTAAAGGACATCAAAACTCTTAGATGGATAACATGTGCCAAAGACAGTTGTTGCACACATGAAGATGAAAGTAATTTTCCAACTATTTGCATCACCGCAGCACCATCCGACGAAATACAAACAATGTCTTCGTATAAGTTTAATCCAAATAATTCCAATCTTTCTTCAATTACCTGTATACAAATTTCGGCTGGCAAAGATCCTCGTACTCGGGCAAGTCCCAAATTAAAAAACTTACCCTTACTATGCGCATTTATATTCAAATAATGCCGGTTCTTAGACGAAGTCCATTCATAAAAAAGTGGTTGAAAAGCTTTTCTGGAGATTTTAAGCCTTCCAATTCAATATTGTACTATTGTTGCATAATTTTCCCATATTGTATACCACATCAACCACGAGCTACAGTGATTTCCGTATCTCGACTGATGTTATGAAAACTTTGAATGGTAAACCATCGCTAGCCGTCATACGAGCTAGTAACAGCATCGAGGGTGTTGTCCTCACGAACAATGAGGTAGTTTGTAATCGATGTTTTTTGTAATCGCTTTTCGGTTGGTACATCTGCTGCTGATGTTATGCTTTCAAGTGCGGATCACTTTATACTGTTGTAACAATATTATGGATCGATTTCATTATGTAGAGAACTTGTTGATCCACCAGATGTCTTCAATATTTTATCACACTTTTTACACTTGGCACACTCACCTGAAGTGTCACGATAAAAATACTCCCACACTGGAGTTGTTTGAATAAGTAGTCGGATGCACTGTCCATATTTGGCGTTTATTGACATGGCTGGGATGGTGGGGGTTTTTATTAGTAAGCATGAATATTTTTGTGTAAACTTTAAGTTCTTTTGTTTTCTTAAACACAAGTTTTATAAAATAACTACTACTGTCAGTTAAAATCTGATTCAATTAAAAATTAAATATAAATTATTCACCTTTTGAATGATGATTCAACTTTGAACTGTTTGAACAAAAAATGAACGAAAAATTCTATTCAAAATCGTGACATATCGTGTTAAAAAAACAACCGTAAGAAAAAAACAAAAAACAATTCTTTCTAATTTTTGAGTTATTTTTCGTCTCTTTTTATTTTTTAAAACATTTTATTCCAATTTTTTGAAATTTTTTACGCAAATCATTTATTTTCTAAGGCGACAACAGACACGAGTATATTTTTTTGTATCTATCATCAGTTTTTTTATTTTTTTATAAAACGGCAACATTGCTTTGAGGATTTTGTTATATTGCTTTGGTTGTTTTTTCAAATGACAGAATAAAAAACAAAAAATGCAATAGAATTGTATTTGGTTGATATCAGAACCGTTTTTCTGTGCTGAAAAAATTCCGAGATTTCTGGGAAATCGGGTGTCCGGTATCTGGGATTGCATTCAATAGTTGCAATCCTTGCAGGGCCTCAATAGCTGCAATCAAACATGTTCGTATTGATACAGTTTTTCGCTCTTCTATTGTCTTAGTCCTTACTCATCATATATCAAGGTGGCATAGGTGAGAATAATGGTTATATATGACACTACCATACTCGCACTGGACCTTTGCTATATATCATTTCAAATCGATGCCAATTACATTGCAAAATTTTTTTTTGAGATTTCGTCAAACATATTCAATTACATTTTTCTATAAATCGACTTATTTATACAAAACGTCTTCAATTGTATTGTCTACAATACAATAGATTTATAATACCAATTGAAATGATCGATATTCTTTAAAATAACATCGAACGTTAAGTGCCGAATCGATAATCACTTGAAATTGGAAAAAAAACACAATTGTACGACCGCAATAAAATCCAATGTCCTTTTTGTTGTATTGTATGTAAATTGTGTATTGTGCGCTGCTATGCAAACTACTCAAACCAAACTGTTGTCCAAGTTACAATAACTACTTGCTATGTACACTCGTATATGTGTACAAGTAATAAAAAGTGAAAATGGGAAAGTTACAATATAATTATGCTACTATTACATAGATTTTGCTCTCATTTCACTATATACGTGTGTGTTTGGCGTGGGGTAACACATAAAAGGTATTTGACTGTCGTAGGTAATTCGCGTGACTCAAGGATACCTACAAGAACGTGGCTGTGTATACATATACCTATATATGTATGTATAGCATAATATATGTATATGAGCTAAAGAATCGTAATTATAATCCTAAACACATAATTTAAATTTAATTATGATTTGGTTTTTTATGTTATGATTACGAGTTAGGGGATGTATGTATGTATAATTGTATACGTATATGTTGAGTCATTCGCAGGGTTTTCGTGATTTTTTAATTAAATTATACAGAATATCCACGGGGGTTAATTTATTTTTAGTTATATATTAGGACATTACTGGACAGGATGGATCGAAAATTGTTGGCACAACATCATACTGTGTGTAACGTATATACATTTTAATATCGCAGGAATGAAGTAAACAGGTGGGGTTTTCATCTGAACAGCTGGTTTGGAACATAAACTTCTAATAATGGCAGCCACAGTGTTGTTAATGTTACACCGTTGCTTTACCATAAAGTTAAACATTGAGCAGAAAAGTCTATTAGATTTGATACGTGAAATGCTCAAGCAGCCTGATATTGTGATAGGTACTGTATGAAACTACGTCCATGGTTTAGTCAACACTAAAAATCTTGTATTAACAAAATGGTGTCTGAATGGTTTATGGTTGCTCATTATATTTAAAATTGACGACCAGATAACAACCGACTTTCAAAACTACCTCGTTGAGAGTGGAACGATTAAACTGAGTTGTATATTTTACTAAGTCTGCAACTGTTGGTTCAATCGGATGTCAAGAGTATTTTGCATAAGATTCTAAGTATGAAATAAACAGGTAAGTGTGTATTGGATTTTCTTCTGACATAGTTTAGAACAAATACTTCCATTATTGGAACATAACTTCCAGCCACAGTTTTATTAATGGTACACGTACACCGTTGTCTAACCTTAAAGTTTAACTTTGAGCACATTGATTCATTAGGTATTATATTTGATATGATACAGAACCACCAACGAATCAGAAATAGCTAAAATTTTCGATCCACTAGGATGGTTTGCCCCAACAATTATTGTTGGGAAACTCATGTTTCAGGAATTATGGATAAAAGGAGTATCATGGGACAAAGAACTACCTGAGGAAATAAAGGATAAATGGATAAAATATATGACAACATTCCACAAGCTTCAAAAAATAAAAATTCCACGTTGGATCAACTCGGATCACAATTGTCAGGATATGGAGCTGCATGGTTTTGCGATGCGTCCGCATTAGCATACGCTGCAGCTGTTTATTGCAAGGTTACAAGGGCAGGAACAACTACTGTAACATTGATATTGGGAAAAACTAAGGTGGCACCAATCAGTCAAAGGCAGAGTCTTCCAAGGCTAGAACTGTGTGGGGCTTTGTTCCTAGCGAAGCTACTAAATACTGTTGCTGAGGCTCTTGGTATCCCAAATATTAGAATGCATGTCTGCACCGATTCAACAATAGTGCTAGCCTGGTTACAAGGACACCCCAGTAAATGGAAAACTTTTGTTGCAAACAGAATCTCACAGATTCATTCTATCCTCAGCCCCGCACAATGGAATTTGTAAAACCAAAAGAAAATCCCGCGGACTAATGATACATTCCAAACAGTAATAGCAGAAACGGAGATAGAAAAGAAACAACAGCCTCCTGTTTGTACAATAAGCACAATAATACCGGATTCAACTATAACTGACAAATTCTCTTCTTTCACGAAAACAACGCGAGTCATCGCATATTGTAGGCGCTTCTACTGGAACATCTGTCAAAAGGATAAACCGAGCAAGGGTCCTTTAACAGTTCAAGAAATAGAGGAGGCCAAAATCAGCATTGTTAAGATTACACAACTTACCTCATTCGCCGAAGATATTAAAAAATTAAGGGAAAGAGGAGCAGTGAGCAGTAAAAGTAAAATTCTGTCTTTACATCCCTTTTTGGACAAACATGGAGTTTTAAGGATTGGAGGGCGCTTACAAAGCTCAATTCTACACTATAACGAGAACCACCCTATTATATTACCATATAAGTGCCATCTCACTAATTTGATTCCTCGATTGGGCGCATAAGAGTACTCTACATGGAGGTGTGGACTTAACACTTGCTTTAATTAGAAAGCAATTTTGGATTCTTGAAGGCAAAAGAGCTACAAAACAACATAACCGCCACTGTCACAAGTGCCTTAGATTTGATGCTGGTCGTGCAACGCATCTAATGGGAAGCTTACCATCACCAAGGGTTACACTATCCAGAGCATTTACCAATACGGGGTACATTATGCCGGCCCAATAAACTTTCGAATGTCCAAGGGTAGAGGATCTAAAAGCCAGAAGGGTTACATCGCAATTTTTATCTGTTTAACAACAAAAGCGATACATATAGAACTAGTTAGTGATCGAACATGTGAAGGATTTCATGCTGCCCTCAAACGCTTATAAATAAATATCTGCAGTCCATCTATCACAATTCAAACAATATTGCAAATATGTTATCAATTCAAGGAATACAATGGCATTTCATCTCTCCAGGATCTCCACATTTTGGGGGTTTATGGGAAGCAGGAGTGAAATTAGTAAAACAACACATGAAGAAAAGTATTTCACCCGCATTGTTAACATTCGAAGAATTAACTACGTTATTATATCAAATCGAGGCATCATTAAACTCCAGACCACTATGTCCTTTAACGGAGGATCCCAGCGAGCTTGAATGTCTCACACCAGGACATTTTTTTAATAGGGAACTCAATGCTTGCTCCACCAGACGACAAACCACTGCAGTTAAACTATTAACTAGGTTTCAGCTAGTCGAAAGGATGCACAGTGAATTTTGAAAAATTTGAAGCAACAATTATCTACATAATATGCAGCAACGTGCCAAATGGACAAGCCGACAAATAAATATAAAAAAGAACCAGTTAGTTCTCATAAGGGATGAAAATATACCACCCACTAAGTGGATAATGGCCAGAGTACTAGAAACGCATCCAGGACACGACAAATTAACTAGAGTCGTCACTTTAAAAACTCCAAACGGAACTCTAAAAAGATCCATCGCTAAGATTAGTCCGATACCTACTATCTGCAATGATGAGACAGAAGGTCCGTCACTTCCTATACAATCTGAGGTTCAAGATAATATGGCTGATGGTACTTCATCTGGTCTGCAGACTCCCGAAACAACTCGAGGACGTTCGGCTAAACTTATATCAAAACGAATATAATTAAGAATCCGTTGTTAACTTGTTGACTTCGTCATGTGGGGGGAGAATGCAAATTTGAAAGTATTTGACAGGTTAACACTGAATGATTTTGTTAGAATTTTGAATCCAGTGAGATGGCCAGAGATATTGTTTCATTGGATAGTTGTTTATAGCTTCTGCGCAAAATCGTAAAATATTCTATATGATAAAACGATTGGAGGAAGATCAGAAAGGCTAGCTTGTTGGAAGGATCGAAAAAGGAAAATAATCAATCGTTTATTTTATATCTGTGATAGTTGGATTAATAACTCACTTTCTCTAATCCTAGCGTGAACCCAACGTGAGATTCATAACATTTTGCAGAACAATATGGCGCTGTGCAAGTTTCCAGTTCCCGCTAGACCAAAAATTACGTTACAGCTTTAAAAAGTTTTCTTAAGTCTTGTGACAGATTGTGTTTAAATCTGCATGGCATGGAAAATATGCTCTGAATAGCGCGACAGCAAACCTAAATATATAAGGAGCAACCAATATGGAATCCAATACAGTCCATTATAAGTTTTAAAACTTACTAGATTTCACTTGTAACACTTTGAGGCACATACTAAGTACGATTTAAGGATGACTTCAGTTTAAGTACCATCAGGGAGCACTCGTCAATCGAATTTAAAGAACGTTTTGCATACGATTCTAAGGATGTAAGGATATTAACCAGATATGCATGCAACAGCAACGTCCGACTAGATAGCTGTAAGCCAAGCCTTCCAGATTTAATAGAATGTTATGGTGAGTGAATACACCACTTTGTGATGGACAAAATTGCGATATAAATTCACCGATGTGACTTGGCCAACTCAAATCTGAAAGTATTTGACAGATTGGCGCTGAATAATTTTGATAGAATTTTGAATCATATATCTAGAATTGGATGATCGGAGATATTTCCTTATTGGATAGCTGTTTACAATTTCTGCTGGTGCCAAATCGTAAAATATACGTATTCTAAAACGAATGGAGGAAGAGCAAAAAGGCAAGTGTGCGAAGTTATCCCAGAATCTCATCCCAGAAAAAAATAAAATGTTCATCAGGTAATACTAATTTCATCCCATTCCAGGATTTTTCAAAATCATTCCAGAAAATTGTGTAATTGTTCGAAATCGGGAAATAAGTACTCAAGATCGAACAAGTTTCTACCTTCTATAAACAAAAACTGACAAATCATAATCAATGAGATTTTCAATCCAGATCAAAGTTTGTGTGGAAACAAATTTAATATATCCAAAAGTAATTGTTATTAATCGTTCGCAAAAATTATTAGAGTTATAAACAATCTCATGTGTAATCGAATTGATATCATGTCCACTAGCTATGAGCAAACCGACAAGACCAACCGTATGTTGAGATGTGCGCTATAGGCCCACACGTACATGACCCAACTTGTTCATGCTATGTAAAAAAGATTTATATTGATGGTTCCTAGGGACCATGCGTGTCGGGATCAATCTCATGTGAAATACAATTTATATCATGTCCGCTAACTACCATCAGAACGACAACACCAGCGGTATACTGAGATTTGCGCTATTGGCCAATATGTACATGAACATGGCCCAACTTTTTTTTTCTATAATAAAGATTTATATTGATGGTTCGGGGTTCCTAGGAATCACGAGTGTCGTTCTCGATCTCATCTGATTTTGAATTGATATCGTGTCCACTTGTTCGATTTTGAGATAACTTGTTCGATCTTGAGTACTTATTTCCCGACTTCGCACAATTACACAATTTTCTGGGAAAAATCCTGGGATGGGATGAAATTAGTATTACCTGGGATAACTTCACACACTTCACAAAGGCTATCGACTTGTTGCAAGTACCTGGGAAGACATCTACCCTCCATTTTATAGAAAAACCAAATGGAACACTTTGAGAAACATGCTGTAAAAGTTTTAAGGATGAATTTATGTTTTGTAACCATCAGGAAACCATCGTTATAAAGTTCTCGAGCTCTTTTAATACTATAAATGGTCGGAATCTATCCCGTTTTAACTATAATTCATGGAAACCATCCATTTGGATTGCAGTTTATTAGATGCTGGCGTAAGACAACTGGATTCGTTGCACAAATGCAAGGATGATATATTGATGATGGAGTAGTCATTTGTAAATGCATCAACGATAAAACTTACAAATGGTTTAAAGTAAATGTAAATGGTATAATGAAATTAAGAACGACTGTCAACTTTGTTGGCGACCCTCCACCAGAAAATAAAACCGAGCGACACTATAGCGTGAAGCTTTTAAGATTTTAGTTAAAATTATATCAGGACCTTAGAGTTCTCTCACATTCCTTTGGAAACAACCGTATCTGCTTATGTGTCTTAACACCTCGGGTTTTTTCTATAATAATTATACCAATAAATCCAGGCCATGCAATTATATTTCGAAACACATTTGTGCCTTTCCTATTACAGAGTGTTTACAGGTGAGTGAATACACCACTGGTTGCTGTGTTGATGAAATGACGCTCAGTCCCGCTTGCGCCGTCATGCTCACTCACCACATTCTTTTGATGTAATATGAACTTAAAAGGCCAATGAAAACCGATTGGAACACATTGAATTGACACTTTTACAAAGAAGTCAAAGGTTGCCGAGCAGATATTGTGCTCTGTCCTGGCCTTTGGTCATTGGCTAGCTGTTTGTTTAACTTTAAAATACTAGTTTGGCTGCTCAAAGTTGTGCTAATGAGCTAGTTATAACAACTTCTAGCACGCACTTAAATGTTTTCTCAGTTTGACTCAACATGCTCTACTTACTGTAGAACAATGGTGTTTTGGTGAGGATTACATGTTAACCCTTCTAAAACTGACTATGGAAGCTTGTGGTCATACAATGAAGGATGCGCAAAACGAATATTTTAATTATGGTAAAACCATGTGTCGAACCATGGTTCTTTTATGGCGTGAATTGGGTTACCTTTAGTAGTCCAGCAGTTCAAAATATAATCTGATGTGCAACTTAATCTCGATAATCTTGGAAGTCACGCTTTGTGGAAAATGTACCAACATTCTTACGAAATTGAGGTATCTACGTTCTTTTAAAATCTAATGTAGCGCGCTTTACGTAATAGACAAGATCCCAAGACTGTAAAATGTACTCATTTTGAAAAGTGAAGACTACTCATAGAGTTATGGCATCTTTTTACCAGTTTTAGGCGTAGGTTTTGTGTTCTGGATAATATTCAACTTTGATTTGATTGTGATTCCCGTTCCACTCCAAATCAAAGATAAGCCGATGTTATCTTTTTCACTTATGTTGCAATTTGGTAATGTGTAAAGCGTTCAACATTTATAATCAACCAAAATATATTACGAGCACTAATTTAAAATTTCACCATACCTACAAATTAATATCAATCACGTATATCATTTAGACAGAATTGTGGATAAATAATCGTCTCGTAGTTAATTAATAAAATCATCCATCTTCAAAACATAGTCGCGTCTCCCTTTTATTCTAATTACTCATTTAGCCAACAACAAAACATCATTGTACGAAAAGACAATTCAATATTTATTTATATCCTTTAATTAAAGCTTTCAAACCAATTCACTAAAACTTTACTTTTAATTACTCATTTGTGAACGTACATATAGCCTGGTGGAGGTATATACAAAGAACATTCGTATCCTATACATTTATATCAAGCCAAAACTCTCACTTCGAAAAAAGACATGACATTGATAAATTAATATTCTTTGTAAAAATTGACAACAACAACACAACAGTAATGAATAAAAAAAACCATCGTCTTTTTGATGTCATTCATTATAATCTTATCCTCATTTTCTTTTAAAATATACTTTCTTTTGTCATTTCCTTTTTATGTATTTTGAATTTGAAACGACGGCCTACATTCAGGCGAACTGTATACATGAAAATCATATAGTCTTTCATCGAATCTAGGATTGTTTGATGTTTTAAATAGTTTGCAAGAGACGTGCGAGGTGTTTACATCGTTCGTAAGTGAAGTGTTGTACTAGGATAGACATATCCCTTGAATATGATAGTGAAATTTCATAGACATTTTTTTCTCTTGTGTGAGTAAAAGGAATTCCTTTTTTTGTTCAGAAGACCGATGAATGGAACAGGGATTGGGAAATGAAGATTTGTTTTTTCCAATCTTTTTCGATGATGAATTTGTGAACATTAATAATTAAAATTAAAAGGAATTGGATATTTTTTGACAGATTTAAGAAAAGAACTGTCACACATATTCATTGTGCATGTGTATGAATAAGGGAAAGATTATGGACAGAACGGTTAGGTAGATGGTTTCACCTAATATGACGTTTCACCTAGTATGACATACATAGTATGACGTTTATGAATAGTCTGAAATTCTAACAGTTAGGGAAAACATTTTGATTTATCCTAGAGACAGTGGACGAAATTTTATGAAAAAAATTATTAAAGAACAAGTTTTTGTACATTAAATTTTTTTCGAGTTTTCTTGCCAAAATTTATTGCAGATAACAAATTTTATATTTATATGAGAGATAATAATTTTATTTTATTCAAATATTATTACTTATATTTTGAAAGGTTGAAGCTACGACAATAATATTAAGGTATTCTTAGGTAATTTTTTCGAGAAATTTTTTTTCTGATTTTGTTATGGTGGGAAATAGCAATTAAAAAAAGTGTTTTTTGTTTAAAGCAAGACAAATCTTCAATTGCTGTTCAACTAGTTTTTGTGGTACACACCGCAAGTATGGTTAATTCGAAAGCATGGTTGATTAAAAATTAGTCATTGTTATTCAAATAACCTACTTATTCGTGTAATCACGATTATCTGTAACTTTATCTTAAAATTTTAAAATGAACTTGAACATAAGTTGTTTGATACTTCTGTTAATGCTATCATAATCTATCAATAGAAAAACTAATATTAGCTATTATGACTTCACACACTTGTTTGAAAAAACTATTTTTCTCGTTAGAGGGAAATCAGTTTTATTTTAAAGTTTTTGCATGCAAATGTTTTTCAAGTGACTAATTTTTTTTTAAATTTTATCAAAACATGTTTTTCAAAGTAGTAGTCATAATGAAAAATAATAATTTTAAGATTTTATATAAGTAAAAAAAAAAAATGATAAAATTCGTTTTTGTGAAATTTTTTTCTTGAATTTCTAATGATTTCAGGAACCAGTTTGATTTATTCTACAAACAATGCTTGAAACTTCACCCAAAGAAAATGGTAGAATATGGCAGAATTTTGAGAAAATGCCAACCAAAAACGCTTCAAAAAACAGGTAAAACAAATAAAATTAGGAAACTGATTGCACAGTGCTTATTTTTAATTGGTACCGCATGTCTGTATCAGATTTCATTCAAATCGGAGAACAAAAATTTTTATGGCAAAAAAACAGATAGGCTAACCACTGTCTGTTTTTCCAAAATGCTTGAAATAAAAATTTCTCGTTTTTATGGTTGATATCGATAATTTTATCCACCATAAACATGTTAGCACCATAAACAACATTTCAGTCGGTATCGTTCGTTAAATATTGACAGTTAAAGCATGAGGGAAAATGGCAACCAAAAATGCTTCAAAAAACAGGTAAAACAAATAAAATAAGGAAACTGATTGCACAGTGCTTATTTTTAATTGATACCGCATGTCTGTACCAGATTTCATTCAAATCGGAGAACTAAAATTTTTATGGCAAAAAAAACAGATAGGCTAACCCACTGTCTGTTTTTCCAAAATGCTTGAAATAAAAATTTCTCATTTTTATGGTTGATATCGATTAATATATCCACCATAAACATGTTAGCACCATAAACAACATTTCAGTCGGTATCGTTCGTTAAATATTGACAGTTAAAGTATGAGAGAAAATGGCAACCAAAAATGCTTCAAAAAACAGGTAAAACAAATAAAATTAGGAAACTGATTGCACAGTGCTTATATTTAATTGATACCGCATGTCTGTACCAGATTTCATTCAAATCGGAGAACAAAAATTTTTATGGCAAAAAAAAACAGATAGGCTAACCACTGTCTGTTTTTCCAAAATGCTTGAAATCAAAATTTCTCGTTTTTATGGTTGATATCGATAATTTTATCCACCATAAACATGTTAGCACCATAAACAACATTTCAGTCGGTATCGTTCGTTAAATATTGACAGTTAAAGTATGAGAGAAAATGGCAACCAAAAATGCTTCAAAAAACAGGTAAAACAAATAAAATTAGGAAACTGATTGCACAGTGCTTATTTTTAATTGATACCGCATGTCTGTACCAGATTTCATTCAAATCGGAGAACAAAAATTTTTATGGCAAAAAAAAACAGATAGGCTAACCACCGTCTGTTTTTCCAAAATGCTTGAAATAAAAATTTCTCGTTTTTATGGTTGATATCGATAATTTTATCCACCATAAACATGTTAGCACCATAAACAACATTTCAGTCGGTATCGTTCGTTAAATATTGACAGTTAAAGTATGAGAGAAAATGGCAACCAAAAATGCTTCAAAAAACAGGTAAAACAAATAAAATTAGGAAACTGATTGCACAGTGCTTATTTTTAATTGATACCGCATGTCTGTACCAGATTTCATTCAAATCGGAGAACAAAAATTTTTATGGCAAAAAAAAACAGATAGGCTAACCACCGTCTGTTTTTCCAAAATGCTTGAAATAAAAATTTCTCGTTTTTATGGTTGATATCGATAATTTTATCCACCATAAACATGTTAGCACCATAAACAACATTTCAGTCGGTATCGTTCGTTAAATATTGACAGTTAAAGTATGAGAGAAAATGCCAACCAAAAATGCTTCAAAAAACACGTAAAACAAATAAAATTAGGAAACTGATTGCACAGTGTTATTTTTAATTGATACCGCATGTCTGTACCAGATTTCATTCAAATCGGGGAACTAAAATTTTTATGGCAAAAAAAACAGATAGGCTAACCACTGTCTGTTTTTCCAAAATGCTTGAAATAAAAATTTCTCGTTTTTATGGTTGATATCGATAATTTTATCCACCATAAACATGTTAGCACCATAAACAACATTTCAGTCGGTATCGTTCGTTAAATATTGACAGTTAAAGTATGAGAGAAAATGGCAACCAAAAATGCTTCAAAAAACAGGTAAAACAAATAAAATTAGGAAACTGATTGCACAGTGCTTATTTTTAATTGGTACCGCATGTCTGTACCAGATTTCATTCAAATCGGAGAACAAAAATTTTTATGGCAAAAAAAACAGATAGGCTAACCACTGTCTGTTTTTCCAAAATGCTTGAAATCAAAATTTCTCGTTTTTATGGTTGATATCGATTAATTTATCCACCATAAACATGTTAGCACCATAAACAACATTTCAGTCGGTATCGTTCGTTAAATATTGACAGTTAAAGTATGAGAGAAAATGGCAACCAAAAATGCTTCAAAAAACAGGTAAAACAAATAAAATTAGGAAACTGATTGCACAGTGCTTATTTTTAATTGGTACCGCATGTCTGTACCAGATTTCATTCAAATCGGAGAACTAAAATTTTTATGGCAATTAATGAAAATTTTTTCTTGTAAAAATTTTTTTTCAAGAATTTTTCATGAAAATATTTTCTCATGAATTTGAGAAAACGAACATGTCTGGTTAAATTATTGCATGGCAATCGATTAATCGATAACCAACAATCCGCATTCAACCAGAATTTAAACAACGTTCAAATATTATTCAAAAATATATTAAGTTTCTACATATTCAAACCACCCATATACTCTACATGAGGGTAATCGTATAATTACTTATAAACAAATTTATGTTTCAAAAACGCTGATAGCACTCAATAAAATCAACATCTCAATATTAAATGAAATCGTCATACTGGAAATGTTGATACATTTTCAGCACATAAAAAAAAAATAAAATGATAAAAACAAAATGTATTTCGAACGCTGATAAAATCCCAATATGCCCCATCCCGAACTCTCATATACGCGTATGATTATTATACCCACCAAACACATAATATTTATGTAATCAATTTTCTGATACATTTATTACAGCATAACGCTATGTAGTTGAAAATCATTAAAAAGCACAATGACAACAACAAAAGTCGATATCATCACATAATATTGTCGTTGACTTGTCAATTAGATTCAATTATACGAATATATTAAGTTAATATTTTTGTATTATATTCACTTGAAATATGCAAAAGTGTTATTTAGACTCGTTATTATGGATTTTTATTTCGACTGCATGTAGAAGTTGGTACTTTAGCGTAGTGCTTTGATTATATGGTATTTACCTCGCGACATTCACGATCACGCGATTTAATTTAAATACAAAATATAATTATTTAATATTTTGTATTTGACGTTGACTATACTGTAATGTATAGTTTTGGAGACGACATATTGATATTTGCTCAAAACAAACTATAATTTCTTTGTATGAGTATGTAATTCCAAGCATAGGGGTATAAATTATTATTAGTAAAGTTTTTACCGAAACGAAACTTCCTTTATCGTGATTCGTACTATTATTTACTGGAATTGTTACATTGTTCAGATTGTGGCCCCTTATTGACATTTCATCAGTAATGTTGCTGGTTTATCAAAAATGGTACCTCTTATGGACCTGACCGAGCAACCTCCTAAACCAAAATGGTCTATGGCTACCGAAAATGCCTTTAATTTGCCAAAAGGTACTTTAATCCTTAATACGGTGCCAGTAGTGCAAGCACATGCAGTGGGCTCTTTCAAATACACGCCAAAGGCTTCACCTTTAAGCGTACTACTCTTATCTAAACCAAACTTCGCTAAATAAAATATTGTATTACCGAGCGTATGGCCCTGTTTAGGGAACATTATATTGCACGTCAATACCTTCTGACACATACCTCCCAACAATTTCATACGACTTCCTGTCCTATTATATAGCTTGGAAACTTCTCAATTTCTGCGTTCATCTGCCTTCTCAAGGCACAAATATTTTCAGGAAGTTCGTCACATGCTGCAACACAGCCCTGCAAATCAGTCAAGTTTGTTTCAAGCATTAGCAAGCCTAAATCACTAAGCGAGCGAAATCAGGCCCAACACAATTACGGCATTTTCTAAATAAGATTACAACAGTTCAGTAAGTACCAACTACGTAATCATTTTTAACGGCTTTTACAGACCATTGTTAGCCCGTACCGTGTTAACAAT
The DNA here is from genome assembly GCA_963932295.1 of Tipula lateralis. Lineage (NCBI taxonomy): Eukaryota > Metazoa > Arthropoda > Insecta > Diptera > Tipulidae > Tipula > Tipula lateralis. The sequence goes on from OZ010737.1 coordinate 39,124,998, forward strand.
CTAACTCCATCGGTTTTCATCACGACGCAGATCTTCATACTGCTACAAGCAATTAGAAAATGCCAGATGGATCTCTACGCCGTGGAGTTATCGTCGCCGACAACGACCTCTTCTCCTACCGAAAGGCGACTTGTAATTCGCTAGCACTGTTGCGACACGATTAAACACTATGTATACGAATCGCACAGGTAATCAAGTCCGTTTTTATATGCCTGATGAGATGGATTTGATCTTCTCAACAATCACTCAAATCTTAATGACGTCATCATCAGATTGAATCCCACCTAGCGCATTACAACAACCAAACAACAACTGAAAACGCTATTTAAAGTCTTCCAACGTCACTTCATATTACAGTTCCATGCACTGAAATAACTCTGCCCGGCTTACTAAGGATATTCTAGGGGTTGGGTCATCCCCAGTAATATCACAATTCAAAATACTAGACAATATTTGCGGGTTGCATTATACAATTAGTCTTCATTTTGGTTATATGTTAAGCAAAAAATTCTTGGAACTCTTATAAAGGTATGAGAACCTGGGTGGATCGATGATGATTCAGAAAATAATTCGAACTTAAGTCATATTGTTCACGATAACTCTGTTAAACCTACATCTTTTATAACTACATCGGGCGCCTATATACCATGGTATATTCATCAATAATGATCTAAACATAGTATATTTGCGAAACACTGTATACGAGCTTTTACCAAACACATTGATTAAAATCCTCACTTAAACTAGTAAAAGCAGTTTTCTGTTCAATTCAACCATGGCTTGCGTGTGTTTGTTTATAGTTGCACATTGTAAGTGGTCAGCCCAACGAATACTTTTACACACAATCGCATTCTATTTCATCCGGTGAATGTTAATTTTTGGCCAACGGAGAGAATCAAACTCGAGACCGCGGCGTGATGAGAAACTCTCTAACCATCAAGCTACAACCGACGACGTACCAGTTCGTTTGTTTCTAATCTTTACAATTTTTTGGGGGTCCTGACACTTCCAACTCGCTTATTTACGTTCTACGCTACGCCACTACCAAACATTAGGTGCATTTGCATTTCATTACCACCAGCACTCGTAATCAGATGGTGAAAAATCCATTTTGTATCCTGCCTCTATCGGCATTGCAACACGGTACGTCTCTAATTGCTTTAATTACTTGGCCATTTGGTCGAAGATGTTTTACTTGTAATGACCATAGGTTACAGTTTGGTTACAAAACGGTCATAACAAGTTTAAATCACAACATATATAAACGGATAGTGTATCCAACAGTTTGTTTGATATTACGAAATTAATTTGACCCAGTTCATAACTTATAAATAATAGAACTTAAGGCTTTTTATCTTAACAGGGTCCTTCGTCCCTTTTTATTTAATAAATTATATATTTTTAGACTAAATATTAAAACGAACTTGGAAAAGGGCAACTTTTGATTAAAAAAGGTTATCATTACAAAAGTTACAATTTTCCAGGAAACAAAAACTCCTTAGGCTATCAATATAACACACACACATATATATACATACATATATACAAACAAAAAATATTTTTCTCCATCTCCGTTGATGTGTATCAACATAATGAACTACGTCATTCAGGAAATTTGAAATTTACAAAACAAAAGTCAGAGCGGCAAAATATTTACCTATATAAATAACATCCAACACAATATTATGAATTTTCATGAAAAGCCATATTTTAATGTCGCATTTCCATTTCATCTATATAGAACGGTGGTTAAAATGACGAATAACCTTCAGACACAAACGAAAAATCGCATAAATAATTAATTTATTTAATTTTCTTAAAGGTATGTATATAGTATGGAAACCCTTCCCCTCCACACACTCATATATATACACATAAGATGGATAACACATATAAAAATGTCCATGCCCGAGGTTCTAAATACTATTGGTGTATTAGTGTTCTTGATTACAGTACACGAACGACTTTTGCGTGTCATTTCAACTGACCGAAATATGTACCACACACACACACATACACAAAAAATTTTCCATCAAAAATAAAAAGGAAAAGCCAGGCCACACCAAACCACAAACGCAACCAAACCAAAAAATCACAACAAAAATCAACTTTCATAATCACGTAAAGCACATTTCGGCGTTTTTGTTGTTGGTGTCATAAAATTAGAGCTTATTGTTGTAATAGTAAACAGTTAGGTGATTTTTAGTCGAGATTACCGTGTATAACACCACTATTGTGGGTTTTGTAAAAGTTAAGGATATGTGTGTGTGTGGGTGGGTGAGTAGGTGGATAACATAAAAGTAACTGGGGGAGTATAACGGTGATGACAAATAAGGGGTCTGTTGTCATTAAGAGGTATTCCGGTGGTCGGAGGCCAAATGTTGAAGGTAAGACAACAGACAAAGTTAAGATGCGTGAGGTGGTAATCATGAAGTGACATTCAAAAGATGGTGGTGGCGAGATTAAACAGTAAAAAGCTCCAATCGAATATATTAACACTTCAACGTATAGAAATGGCTCATGTATAGCAGCCTTGTGTTAAAGCTAATCTGATGGTGAGAAAGTGACTAAAATATGCAAGAAAAGTGATAACATTAGTTTAGTAGGTTTCAAAGCACTTATATGAGAGAGATCCTTTACTAACTATTTTCCTAGTTCGGAAGTAAGCTCTTGATATTTTGTTGCTGTTATGGTGGCAAAACCAGCGGTAAGATGAAATTGTGAGACAATGGCAGTGAACCAACCTTTCTTAATACCTGCAGTGGAGATATCTTTGATATAACTCTTGGCATGTATCTAATGAGGCTTTTGTCTGATCACATGCACACATGCATATTAAATTAGATAAAGAGGTTATAAAATGAAGCTACAAAAATGCACAGGTCCCACATTAAGGAACTGAGGTCTATATACTGGTCTACTTTTAAATGAAAAGAGAATAATATGGTGGAATGGAAGACTGGCTAGACATAGGAAAAACCTGAACACTTTTCAGTAGAGTCTTCAGTAAACATATGCTCCCTATACGTCCATGCACCAATACGTCTTAATGTTTCGTAAGGTCTCAGTTGAGATGCGGTTAAGGGTCGTTTACTAAACGCCTTAGATTATTATTTATCATAGTAGGGCCAAATGCACTAAGTGGTGGAACTAGATGTCTATAGGAAGGAATTCACGAAACATAACCCCGAGTTATGACAATTTAAGACAGAAACATTGGAGAACCTTGTGTGAGAGAGTAGATGAACTGACTTTGGCCTTTTTTTTATATCTGTTATCTGTTTTGGGGCTCCAAACGATGGAGTAGGGAGTTACTTGTTCAAGTAGGGAGTTATAGCCTATAGTGCTGGCATGGAAGATGGGCCGGCCAATTCTGCACTCCAACAGAGGATCATAGTTTTGTTCATTCACACACAGATCGTAATCTCATGGTGAACAATTCCTTTTTTACATTCTGCCCCTAACCACTGCGCCTCCTGGGCGGTATAATTATTAACAACAACACTTAGTGTTGCCAAGCGGTCACCCATCTAAGTACTAACTAAGCCCAATATTGCTTGACCTCGGTGATCAGACGGGAACGACTTCAGCTTATTGGTTCAAAAGGTACTCTCAAAATGTAAAGCGAGAGATAAAGAGACATCCAACCTAATACATAAAGTCTTATTAGACTTTTTACAACGTTTCTTTCGAAGATCATGAAAAAGGTGTTGGATGGATAGATTAGGAGTTTGTTCCTCTCCAGGAATTCACTCCATAAGAACCACTTCGCTTAATAAGTTGGAAAATCTACTGTGACGGTCATAGGTGATCATATCTCTAAGATTCACATTGATGGTGCTTTCGATGAAACTTTCATATCTAACCCTTTTTGGTGTAATGGCCAAAGAGTAAGATGACAAATGCGCAAGAAGTATTCAAAAATGCAGAATCAATAGCTTGCAGTGGGTTCATTGGATCAAACCAAAATTGCATTGCAAAAAGTTCGCTGCCCTGCAATCGGTTTACCAATTGTCAGATACAGTTGGTACTTGACATGTAACAATGGAAGACAACAACCAGTTTGTTAGATGATATAAGACGTAAACAAATCATTGATCCAATAACATCTTTAGAAGTTGTGGGTTTATTGTCCTGAGAAACGGACTCAACCTCATCTGTAGTCAAGAAGCAGGTTAACATGGCAATGCAGGTCGATTAGAAGATTTTGGTTATAACAACAGATGGCTATAAAGTTCATGATTTGGCACCAGATACGGTTAGTATTGTCAAAATATTTCGTATTTAGCCCATCCATTTCATGTTTTTACTAAACATCCACTATAGGGATTATGACGCTGGTCATTTCTGTGATGGACACCTTTAATCCTAGTATGGCTAGTTTTGCTGGAGATAAGCCTCTAATCTTCGAATGTTTATTTGGTATTGGAAGTATTACATTTCAAAATCTCCAATTTTAGAAGTATAGAGATTCTACTGGGCTGGGCCATCTTACTTCCTAAAATAAGCTATAATTTCTATCTCTTCCCGTAATTTACCAAGTTATTTAGTTTCAGCTAGCATTGTTTTCTTCCAAAGCATCCCTGGTATTTCTCTTTTAAATTGCGGGTTCTAATCCAATGTCATATCACTTCGAATCTTGGCCGAATGTTCAGAATCAGCTCAACCCATTCGTATATGTCTGGCTTTATTAATGCGTTTGTTTATGTCTTCCTCTGTCCTGTTGAAAGTGTGATTTGTGATGCTGGGAGCTGTAAGCGTGACAGCTAATGATGAATGGCGGGAGTTAAACATTCGACTCCACAGAGTGGCATTGATTGACAGCTAGGGCGCTGGATCAACCAGCCGAAGACGTTTGTCTTGAAAATGTATGGCATCTTGTATGTAGTCTGTAATATTCGTTTCGCTAGGCCGGTTTCGATCTGATGACGTCATTGACTCGTTGTGTGATCGAAAAGATCAAATCCATCTCATCAGGCATATGCGACCGGACTTGATGTATGTTGCATTTCGTTTCTATTTATATTGTGAGGCTATGTTGCAACAGTACTAGCGAATTACAGAATTTTGAATCGAAATCGTTTTTCGATTATTTTGTTAGTTTTGTTTATACTTCACTATTGTGGCGTGACTAGTAGTCGTATTTGTGAACGCCACATTACCCCCCCGAAAGTGATTTCCCCCTTCGACTGCGATTGTTAATGTATTGAGTACAGGCTGCAGTAATTTTAGAATCCGGATTTTGGCAGGAGGGTGTTGTGTGCTAAATTGTTGAACTTGGAAATGTTGGGAGGTCGTGTATTGAGAAGGTTATTGACGTGCTATGCCCTAAACAGGGTCGTCGGGGTCACCAAATGTTGAAAGTGTGATTTGTGATGCTGGGAGCTGTAAGCGTGACAGCTAATGATGAATGGCGGGAGTTAAACATTCGACTCCACAGAGTGGCATTGATTGACAGCTAGGGCGCTGGATCAACCAGCCGAAGACGTTTGTCTTGAAAATGTATGGCATCTTGTATGTAGTCTGTAATATTCGTTTCGCTAGGCCGGTTTCGATCTGATGACGTCATTGACTCGTTGTGTGATCGAAAAGATCAAATCCATCTCATCAGGCATATGCGACCGGACTTGATGTATGTTGCATTTCGTTTCTATTTATATTGTGAGGCTATGTTGCAACAGTACTAGCGAATTACAGAATTTTGAATCGAAATCGTTTTTCGATTATTTTGTTAGTTTTGTTTATACTTCACTATTGTGGCGTGACTAGTAGTCGTATTTGTGAACGCCACAGTCCCACATCGATTTACTATTGTACAGCCAAGGTATATAAATTCATTTACATCCTCAATTTCTACTTTGATGAAGTGCATTGGTGTCGTTATATTTGTGTTGTTTCTCATCGTCTTGGTCTTTCTGATGTTTATCTTGAGACCACCTTCGTTAGCTATATCTGACTATTTATTTATGAGAAAGCATATATGTTCCCATGATATGCCATTAGGAGATGTGACATTCAATTTTCGCATGGTATTATCCAATATGATCAGGAAGAGTAAAGGTGAGATTACGCGTCCTTGCCTTACGCTTCAAGTGTTATAATACTTTTCGCTTTGTTTCTATTGAACTCGGTTTTCCGCAACCCGATACATTTCTTGTATGAGTTCAATCAATTTCTTTGCGATTCCAATTTCACAAAGTGTCGGCCATTTTGCATTCTTATGTATATCACACCAACTGCCCGTTTCCAATCAATAAAGAGTGATCAATGAAGAGAAATCAATGAATCCTGGTATAAAGTCAGCTTGTTAGTTACTTAATTTGGCATTGATCATATGTGAGATTCAGTCAATAATAATCATTGCTGTGACTTTCCTTACGCACTATGGTGTAACGCTCGCATATGCTGGATTGTTGCTGCCTCTTTAACAGCCTCGAGAATATTTTCTGCATTTATCGTTTCATCATTTCTTGCCATCTTCTTTACTTGGTATGTTGTTTCTTTATATACCTACATTACAACTCTATCTCGTTCTGTTGGTACATTGAGCGCTTAAGTTGACGACGTTCCATTACATTTTTCCATGTATCATCGTTAATCAAAGATTTTCGATTATATTCATGGTAGGCCAATACTACCCTTGGCAGTTTTGATCCTGGTTTCTTCAGTTCAAATTTTGTTCAATACTGATGGCTTCATTTCTATGGATATTGAGTTGGACCGTTTCATGAAGATGTTTCTTGTTTCGGTATCTTGGAATCTGTATGTGTTAAATTTCTTCCTTAGCTGCTTTTGAGTGTTTCACTGCTGATGGCTTGATTTGAAATTTTGCTTTTACAAGTTGGTGATCCCTGTGTACATCTGCTTCCTCGTTATTCTGACATCTTCTAGTGTTGTGATAAATTTCTTGTTGCCTGTTACATCGTCCATTAGTTCTTCAGTTCTACTATTATTTTATTTTAGGAATCATGGCATTTTAACCCATGACATTTGTCAGGTCGGTGCATCCAGTTCCAATTGGTTCACTTCAGTTAGGTTTACCATTCCATCGTCGGTCATAATACTTTCCTTTTACCTTGCGGGTTCCAGTCCAATGACATGTTTGTTATATCACTTGATCATTTCCTTAGCGTATAGCCAATCATTACCACTTTTGTGGTAATGATTGGCTATACGCTAAGGAAATGACCGGTTGACGGTTTCTTTATCTGCTAGTTTATCGCTCTAGGCTATATCAACAGATGGCTATAAAGGTCATCGTTTACCATTGAAAATTCTTTGTACGTTGTGGGACGTAGCACTGCATAAAGGTTGTGCTTCTCGCATTTCTGAATGGAATCTTGCCACTTTTATTCTTCTGTTAACTGCTTTCCATGCGATCGTTGGAATTCTTCATTTCATTTGTTGTTATTATTATTTTTTATTTGTTGTGATTGGTAAATTTTGGCTGAGGTGTTAGCTGGTTTGGCTGTCTGGCTGCTCGTTTAAATGTTGAGCCAGGTTCTATCTTTACTGAGCGAGGTTCGACGATTTCTCCGCGTAGCAAAGTATTATACCTACGCCGAAAATTCTTGTATCTGGCCTTTGACCTGCACATATACATGGTAAAAGTTAAAGCAATTTTTTTCGCATCGTTTTTCGCTTTTGATAAATTCTTCACGCCTTTGTGTGTCCATTGCCTTAAATGTAATGCAATCGGAAAGCTTGTTGTCGATGGTCCTGTATTGAGGGCACGAAAATTGGGTAATATTATTACTGGTTATCGTGGCAAATGCAATGGATTAAGCAGGCCTGGCTAATGTAATTAGAGCGATTTGTTCGCAACTCCAAAAATTCAAAAAAAATCTGCGCTAATGTTGGAAATTCTTTGTTTTTTCATATATTTTGCTGTGACCATAATGTTTACGTTTCTGCATCCAGTTTATCAAAAAGGATGTAAATTAGCCATGGCTCGCATTGTTCCGCATTTATACCTAGACGTTTAGTTCCCGAAGTGCTTCGTCCGACGTATCGAGCAGCGATTGAATGTTTGCTGCTGTTGGATTCATGATTGCTCTGGCTGCAGCTTCAAAAATGTTTCAAATGTGTTCTGTGATGGTATGACGCTTTTTATCATACCGATTGATGAGCTTTTGCAATGCCTCATTGTAATTAGCTTCCGTTATATTTGTATTCCGCAAAAATCGCTCTGCATCTCCTCTAAGGTAGCTTTTCTGGTATTGGAATTTTTGCGATGATGTTAAATATTATTTTGCGTGAATTGTGGACGAAAATAGGTCGAAGAATGTTTGCCAATGTTTGTATTTGCTGTTAAAGGCCACTAAGCCATAGATTATTTATTATTTTTGTTCAAGTATGTCGTCTAACCAGAGAATATTATATAATTTCCATTTGATTGTTTTTCTTTGGCCATTGTTCTGCCATTTACCTCCACTCTGAATGTAATAGCGTTTCATTTCCCACTTTACTATTTCATTTTGCCGATTTGTGTTGTTATTTCTTCTCGTATTCGTTTCTGTAATCATTCTGATTTCGGATTAAATAATGATTAGTCTAATGAATCCCAACAGCTACCAGAGCTACGGTGTAGGACGTACTGACAGACTGGGGCTGATTTCGTTCCGTTTCTTGTTAGCCTTTTTCTACAATGAGGTTTTTCAACGGACACCCAAATTTTATACTAGCCCAAGCAATGATTGCTCCACGCTGGCGATGAAATTGTTATGGTCTAAACTATCTTAGCCATACCTTACCATATATGAAAAACATTTTCAAAGATACCCGTTTTGGATACCATATTTCATTTCAAGACTAATTCAAACAATGTATTGACTTATGGTCAGAATTTTCACTTGGCAAATGGGAGTAGTAGGTGAATATTAATAACCAACATAATTTTATTTCCATATCTTTCACTCCCACCACAGTATTCTGTCATCTTTATCGCCCAGAACAATCAATAAAAATTTCCAAATTCTATAACTCCTCCATCACAAAAACAAAAAATAATAATAAAGAAGCTAATAGAATTCCAAAAGTCCAACATAAAAAAGGATACACATACAAAACATAAAATCATAAAAAAATATTTTGATTATCATTCTTTTCCCAATGGAAAATTCAATAGAAAATATTTGCACGACAAGAAGACAACATAACAAAACAAAACAAAAAAAAAACCCGAAAAAGTGGCAATAAAGAAAATTAAATTTTCTAAGATAAAAAAAAAATAAGACAAAAGCGCGCCCAGAAGATGGCGAAGAATAAAGAAGCTGGGAAATAATTTCCCACAATATAGCATATGAATCAAAACGATTGTCGGTTGACAATTATCCATGTTACCCGGCTAGATTTATCGTTTTGACGACGTCACTGGATCGAGTAAAAATAAAATATTCACCCAGCATATCGATACAGCAGCATAACAAAACGAAAATCGACGACAAACATCTCATTTAAGCTTTTGCATGTGTGTGTGTGTGTGTATTGAGCATATATATGTTAAAGCTAGGATGGTATATAACTGGTATTGATAAAACGAAAATGATAAGGAGGAAAATGAATACAATTTTCTAGATCTCGGTGCGATATGGGAAAAAAGTGCTAAGTAATCAAAATATTTTTCTATTTGTGCTGTTAAGGATCAGGACACGGAACACATACATAGATGAGACATATGAGACGCAAGAATTTAATATATGCTGTATGTAGAGGTTCAAAGGACATTGATCGATTTGTTATGTATTTATTACATCTATATGGTTAGATAAGAAATAAATATGTAGATAAGACATTCAGTTTTGTCTTGTATATTGGAAGACATATATAGTTTTGTTCCACGTACGATTCGTATATTAAAGAAGATTTATGCTCAACACATATAAAGAAACGATAAGTAATATTAAAATAGTATATACGAGCATGTATGAGGAATCTTGAAACTGTATATTTCTTATTTTATTCAAAACAAATTGTTCTTCGTATCTTATTATCATAATCAGCCATCTGCATAATGATTTAAGCGAGTGGAAGCGAAAAACTATAAGTTTATTATGTATACAGATGAATAGCGCCGAAACGTCTACGTTGTGTTGTTTATATAAATATACAAAATCGATTGGATTAGCTACTAAATTAATTAATTTCAATCAGGATTAAAAGAATGGGGTATGGAGTGCACTTGCGACCAGTGAAGTGTTATCTCAACGATCTGTGGCGTGGAGCAGAAGGTACCGGGTACGAATCACGATCTGTGGTACGAATGAACTCATCTGAAACCCATTTGAGGTTAGAATCTGTGTGCCGTCCCATCTTCCATATCAGTACTGTAGGGTGGCATCGAGCTATATAGTGAGATGTCACAATGGGCCAATATAGCCTGAGTGACGGATAAAACTATAAAAATAAACAACATCTTACTGGAAATACACATGGCCGAACTGCTAACTCAAAAAATATTTTCCAGCCACTAGCATCTATCTAGAGAAGTTTTCAGAGAAATTCATCATACTCAATGAGGTTCGAGATTAACTTCGACGAAAGGAACACAACTGTGGGAATGTATACAGAATGAAAATATGGATCGTATGTTTACTGGCCACCCAACTAACACTCTCATTTCCTAGAATACGGCTCTCTAACGGAAGCTGTGCAAGAAGTGATGTAAAGAAAACTTCTGTATTTGCTAAACACGTTTGCAAAGTGCTTGTAAGTCAAGAAATTCTTATGAAATTCGTCTGAAAGCAAACCAATCAAACACAAGTGTCTGAATGTCAAACCAACGACCAAGGACAACATCGGTATGAAACAAACACCCGGACATGATCTAAACCTGGAAAAATGCTGACAAATCTACCGGGCAAATGTATCAAATTATATTATACATATTCCACGCGACCTATTTACGTTGTGTTGTTTATATAAATATACAAAATCGATTGGATTAGCTACTAAATTAATTAATTTCAATCAGGATTAAAAGAATGGGGTATGGAGTGCACTTGCGACCAGTGAAGTGTTATCTCAACGATCTGTGGCGTGGAGCAGAAGGTACCGGGTACGAATCACGATCTGTGGTACGAATGAACTCATCTGAAACCCATTTGAGGTTAGAATCTGTGTGCCGTCCCATCTTCCATATCAGTACTGTAGGGTGGCATCGAGCTATATAGTGAGATGTCACAATGGGCCAATATAGCCTGAGTGACGGATAAAACTATAAAAATAAACAACATCTTACTGGAAATACACATGGCCGAACTGCTAACTCAAAAAATATTTTCCAGCCACTAGCATCTATCTAGAGAAGTTTTCAGAGAAATTCATCATACTCAATGAGGTTCGAGATTAACTTCGACGAAAGGAACACAACTGTGGGAATGTATACAGAATGAAAATATGGATCGTATGTTTACTGGCCACCCAACTAACACTCTCATTTCCTAGAATACGGCTCTCTAACGGAAGCTGTGCAAGAAGTGATGTAAAGAAAACTTCTGTATTTGCTAAACACGTTTGCAAAGTGCTTGTAAGTCAAGAAATTCTTATGAAATTCGTCTGAAAGCAAACCAATCAAACACAAGTGTCTGAATGTCAAACCAACGACCAAGGACAACATCGGTATGAAACAAACACCCGGACATGATCTAAACCTGGAAAAATGCTGACAAATCTACCGGGCAAATGTATCAAATTATATTATACATATTCCACGCTATAATGAAAACAGGTCACTATCCAGAAATCTGAAAACCTGGCAAAGATAAAACATATCGCCCTATCAGCTTATTACCAACGCTCTCAAAGCTATTCAAAAAAATACTCTTGCAAAAACTTAAGCTAATTCTGAACGAGAAAAAAATTCCGGATCATCAATTTGGATTAAGAGAAGAACACGGAACCGTGGAACAATTTCACACTTTCAGTTTCTGGATATAGCCCAAGCTTTCGATAAGATATGACATAGAGGACTACTGCATAAAATTAGATCACAATATTATGGTGCTTTTGGTGAAATATAATACTGCATCCACAGATTTATATGATATTCATGCAGTAGTACCTCAAAACAGTCTACTGGGGCCAGACCAGTGCTGTACTTGATCTATACAGCAGACTTACCAACATCAAATTGCATGAAAGTCTCTTGCGAATGATACTGCAATCCGATCTGTGCATCAAAATCCCGTGAAAGAATCCTACAAGAAAATTTTGTCAAAATCGAACAAAATGGAGATGCAGGGCCAATTCACACTCCCAGTTGGTTGATTGGAACACACTCAAGGTTAAGGCTAGACTGTAAACTCTTTTGCTGTACAAAATGATACTTAAGCCCATCTGGACATATATGGTATTCAGCTGTGGGGCTACGTGTGTGCTTCCAACATCATAAAACTAGAAAGAATACAGTCATGAATACTTCAAACAATACTAAACGCACCCTGGTATGTACGCAATGTAATTAATTACATTGCGTACATACCAGGAAAAAAGATTCAAGAATATATGCCATATAGGCGGTAAAGAAAAACCTCTGAGACTTTCGTCAACAAGAAATTATTCGATCCTACCATTCAACGGTAAAGAGGAGCTTTCCTTTAAAGTAGAAGGTGCAACAAATACTGGAGTTTCCAGAAATGTCGGTTACTTAAATGCTGAAGTTTAAGATGATAAGTCCCATTAAATCTTCGATGATAAGGCCCATTAACAAACGGTTCTATCGCGTCTATAATAGCTATGGCTGTCGAACAATGTCATATACAGCACGTAGATCTGTTCTATGACCCCAGTGTTTTGAAACTGGCGAAATTCGTCGTTATTGACGTTCGACCTCAATTGAAGTAACAGTAACACCGAAGTTAAAGTCGCCTTGATCACTCTCGACTTATTTAAAATCTCAAGTTAAGAATTTCTTTTGATATGTACCTTTACTTCCAGACTATCGAGACAAAACCGCTTTTCTGTTCCAGGTGAACCTTCCATTCCGTTTGGTCTGTGCAATGCAACACAAAGACTTTGCCATTTAATGCTTCATACTAATAAAAGAAGAGAGAAACTGTTTCCTTTGTGGATTAACCAATGAGGTACCAGACTGGCTCAGTTTAAATCGCATAGCATCTAATGGGGTTCAGGGCAAATTAAAGGACATTGTTAGAAAATTAAACGAAAACAAACATATGGGAATCATTGGTTGCCCTCCAAAACAACGAAAGTTGTCCTCCAATAAAATAATCTAGGAGGAATCTAATTCCACAACAGCAACCGGTGAACTTACAGAAATGGAGGGAAAGACGAAAGTAATCGAACGAATTGGTAACAAGCAGTTCTAATATGAAGCGGATATTGAGGATGAGTTTGGGTGTAAACTTCATGAAGAAGAACTTCTAAGATGTTGGGCGAGGAATATATTTAAGAGCTAATCGTTAGGAGAGTTATACTAATTAAAATATTAAAAAGAGGTCCTCAGATACACGGATTTGGGGTTGTGGACTAGTGACGAAAAATAACTGACAAGAAAAGGAAAAACCAGATCACAAATCTGGCAATCACAAATGTTTCGATTACATAAGGGGATAACGAGAATGTCTGGATGGATCCTGCTCGGGATGAACTTGTTTGTGATGATGGTTGTATTACGGACACGGCAGTAAATTCCGACATTTCTGACACTAGTTCAACCCATATCGATCTTCTCCTAACCAAAAAATCATGTACAGTGAATTTCCAACATATATCTTTACTCAAAGCTTGAATTGAGAAAACTTTCAAGAACGAAGTGTGATGTTAAAAAAAGGCGAGACAGTGGATGGCTCTAGACTAATTCTACACTTGAGCAGAAGCTTGTTGGTGAGTGTATAGCCACGGGAAAAACCGCATTTAAGTAGACCAAAATTGTGGTTACATGGTCGAGTAGTCCATGCAGTGGTTTAATTATAGTTACTTATAGGATTGGAGTTATTGTTTATACCTATCTTGGGTCCTAGTTGGTGTAGTTTTGATGAATAAAGCATGCCTATTGGCAAATACGAATTTTGTTAAACCATTAGACAATGTATAGATATAAGAGTTTGTATTAAACTCTAAGTCTGAACGAAGGAGATAAAAATCCTTTAACGTATCAAAACTCTTGGCTATGAGATATATAATTGTTGACAAGACTAAAGCATACTTCGTTGATTTATAATGTCGAGGGAATTCTTTATGATGTTTCGATACCGTTTTGGTCTTTCTAAAGAGTATTGATTTAGCCTAGGAATGAGTTTATGCCGTCCAAAACAACCTGTAGTATTGCCTGGACGGCGAGTTGTTCTTTCTACCAAGGGCTTATACAATCAACTTTATGATGGGTTCATACTTTATCACTGATTGCGTTTGCTTGAGTTCAAACCCAGTGCTTTCCACATCAAAATAATCAGTTAAAACCGATGCTCTATTTGGTTGGTCTTCCATATTTTTGGTTACATCAACGCATTTACCTCTAAACTATTTAAAACACTAAATAAGGGCCAAGTTTTGTTTGATTGGTTTCATGTCCCACCTCACTACTTGAAAGTCATCTGACTTTGAAAGCTTCTGTTTCAATGACAAGGTACGATTAGTTTCAATAAATTATCAAGAATATTATTTTTAGAGCAAGATGCACGACACATTGGCCGTCTTCATGTTGCTTGTGAGTTTGTGTTATCAACTGTTCAGTCAGTGACCGATTAAGTGATGATAAGCTGAAACCAGTTTTTAATCATTTGTGTTATATCTGATTGAAAAACGGCTTTGGTTTCACATATGGAGTTTTCCGAAAAACGATTGGTGTTCTGCTGACCCGGAAAACTCGTAATAGCGGGAGTAATAACTCATAAAGTTAGCAAGTGTTGTGGGTAGAAAAGGGAAATGCTTACCTGCTACTAATGATTGATCTCATACTTGGATCTGAACGATGACTTCTAGCATATATTTTTTGTCCTAAAGTGTAAAAGAGATGACGGCTTGTGCTTGGTGTTCTTCTCTGTCATTTGGGTTGGGTATTGCACCTCAAACCATGTATAGGCTGATGAATCGAGTGATATCGATCAATTTTTTCGTGATCTCCTACTCACGTTGTGTGGGTTTACGAAATAATCTTTCTAAAATCACGTCAATGATTTATTGGCCGAATTATGACTTATAAGCCAAAATCAACTATCTAAACGCCCTGTGAGATAGAATTGGACGTTGCAAGGTTTTTATTTCAGTTTATATTGCATCGCAATCGTACATCTTGGGTATTCAAATGATATCTGTGTGATTGGATTAATTAGCAACAGAGTGAAAGTGTTACTTTATAGAAGATCTTAATAAGTACGAAAATTCCCACCACGCTAGGGTAGGCTACCTGTTCATTGAAATGTCACATATCACAATAGAACACATAAACAAGGAAAATATATAAAGACAAGGTCCTTACCAAATACCTGGTTTGAAGAGAACAGGGGATAGAAATGACCTGTCAGAGGTATATAACTTCGATTTACCCAACTCCCTTATCTGAACTTGTTATATGCAATTCCTTCAAAGAAATTGTGCCTCGATATGTTTCGAGTGGGTTCATGTCAAAGGGATCGAAATAGGAAGTTATAGGAAGTCACACGCATGCTTACGTGGTATACACTGACTTTTCCAAAGTGATTGACTCCATTACTTAATGTATAGCACTCCAACGGTTATACTCATCCGGGTTCTCAAGTAAATTTGTAGCACGGTTTAAATCTTAACTCAAGTGACCACATATATTCAAGCTACATCGGACTTTCCACAAGGTTCTCATGTTGACCCTTTTATTATATTATATATTACATTTGCACACTAGAGGGCAGTTGGGAGTATATAATTACCAGTAACCGTACCACGAAAACCTGCAGCGTTTACCACCGTATCTGGGTGAATGTAAAACATATAACATAGCAACTCTGTAAAATAGACGCGTCTTTTGAAAATATTCGTTGTTGGAAACGTTTATTGGGTCACATTAACCAATGAATACCTCGTAGGCTAGGTGTCGAACGAAATGAGTGCTAGCAATTTATGTACATATAACCAGATAAATAACCTATTCGAGGAACCCTTCGAGAACCTATTCGAGATTGAAGCAACCCTTTGCAGTGACTAAGGAAGTACTTTTTTAGCTACGGCGCGGAGCGGAAGTGCCGCGTTCGAATCCCGATAGTGGCAGGATGCGAAAAGTTATTTTCACTATCGATCGTTTGGGCAAGCATATGAAGTTATCCCAGTATTTTATCCCAGAAAAAATTAAAAGTTGCATCAGGCAACATTTTTCTATTTCATCCCAGTTTTTTCGTTCTATCCGAAATTCGCGACATAAATAATAATAAAAAAAAACTTAATCATCCCATCCCAGTTTTTTGTCAGTTTCATGTATTTCATACTATTTTAGACCAATTGATAATAGAACTATAGAAATTTTAAATATTTCGGTACCTGGCTTCTGAGAACCTATTGGGCCGGAAATGATTCTTAATGTTTTGAGTTCGTCATGGCATGGCCAACTCTAGTGAATATAACAGAACCATCCGGTGGATAGAATTGGCACAATCAAGAATCATTTCCGGCCCAATAGGTTTTCAGGAGCCAGGTACCGAAATATTTAAAATTTCTATAGTTCTATTATCAATTGGTCCAAAATAGTATGAAATACATGAAACTGACAAAAAACTGGGATGGGATGATTAAGTTTCTTTTTATTATTATTTATATGTCGCGAATTTCGGATAGAACGAAAAAACTGGGATGAAATAGAAAAATGTTGCCTGATGCAACTTTTAATTTTTTCTGGGATGAAATACTGGGATAACTTCACATGCTTGTTTGGGTGGTGTAATCGGTGGTGCGAATGAAGTCATCTGACACCCAGTTGAGGTTAGAATCCGCCGTTCCATCTTCAATGTCAGTACTATAGGCTGGCATGGAGCTATGCAATGTGCAGATGGTTTCTACGCAAATCGGACCAATAGCTCCGCATGTGCCAATATAGTCTGATAACACCAGAAAAAAATGTGTCTGGCAGTATTTAGCTTCCATTGGTCTCTATAAGTCAAGGTCAAATCAAAATATCTGATATCTGAATTAAACACTACGAGGCATAACAATGAAATATCTAAGATATTCAAATATATCGATGACATAGTGCGACTAAGACCACATATCGTGTCGATTCTGGATATTCAGGACAGAATATTGCATTGAGTGAGATTGGGCCAACAATGGCTTGTCAAATCCATTTTATAATTATGATTCGTATATTCTGCCATCATCGGTACCCAATTTTTTAGCTAGGTATTGAGCAAATAATCGCTAACGAAACGTGATAGCGCGAAATTAGATTGAAACTTTCTTGGGTATATATACACACAGACGGGTTGCGTAATAAAGCGACATAAAGATTAAAGATAAATTTTAAGTTTTGATAAAGACTTTCGAAACGATAACAAAACAAAGCAAAACGTTAGTGAAACTGTTCCGGATGAAATCATTTATTTTTCTTTGTCCATTTCCGTATATAACAAATACCTGGGAAAATTTTCTACCTGCGGAGAATAATAATAATTTTCCAACGTTCAACCTAATAAATTATTTATATGTGCTTAATTGTTATTATTATAAATAAAAGAAAATTTTATTTTAAAACAATAACATAATTTAGATGCTTGTACAGCAGTTTTCATCCTTATACGTCATAAACAAAAAAAAAATTTTTTTTCAATTAAAAATGTTATATAACAACAGTATTGCACTCTCTCCCACCCAACCAACCGCACATTTATGTAAACTTACGTTTTTACGGTATGGAGTTGCTTTAATGTATTTTTAGCATAAGCATGTACATATATACGTACAGCATCCATATTTTAATGATCTTTAGTGTATTTTTAACTTTCCTGTGTGCCGTAATAAAATATTCATCTTCGAAATCCTTTTTATACTTTACAACATGCCTAATGTTCCGAAAATGAAATTTCCATGTTATTGTATCGTTATATGTGTATACTCGTAAACTCTAATTGGTTTTACATATATACAATCTAATGGTAATGGATATAGTAGCATCATTGGCAACACACAACAAGACATGGCAACTGGATATTGAATTGAGGCCAGTAAACCCAATCCACAGATATGGCCTTTGGTCCAGCTATACGTTTTGCTTCGGATGCCTCTATGCTGTTCTAGGTCATCGGTCTTCATTCTATGTATGTTACATTACCAACTGAACAGTGACCCAGTAAACCCAATCCAGAGCTATGGCCTAAAGTGCAGATTTTGCTTCGGATGCCGCTATCCTGTTCTAGGCCATCGTCCTTCATTTAATTTTACATTGCCTACTGGATATTGAGCCAATAAACCCAATCCAGAGCTGTGGCTTATAGTCCAGCTATACGGTTTGTTTCAGATACCTCTATTTTGTACTAGGCCATCGGAATTTTTTTCCATTTTACATTGCCCACTGGATATTGAGCCAGCAAACCCAATCCACAGCTATGACCTTTAGAACATCGATTTTTTTTCAATTTTACATGGCCTAGTATAGTTTCATTTTGTATCTTACATCCAGGTGGCACTGTCAATATCTTTTTTAATGTACTCAACAATACCCATCTACCCACGGATTGGGAAGTTAAAAATTATATTCAGAAGCTTAAGAACAACAAAGCGCTGTCAGCATGGGTAATATTCCAGCAGAACTAGCAGAAGCGTGGAATACTGGTAGAATTCCACAGAAATAGAAATAAGGCTTGACTATAACAATTTTAACCACCCAGGTGGCGCAGTGGTTAAAGCTGCGGCAGTTGAAGCGGGAGGTACTGGGTTCGAATACATGGCAAGATGCAAAAAGGGATTTATCACCATCGATTGTTTGGGCGGTGCAATCGGTGTGAACACATCTGGATGCACTGGCGAATTTAGATTCCATGGGCCGTCCCATCGTTCATGTCAGTACTATAGGCTGACATGGAGCTATGCAGAGCGCAGATGGTTCTGCGAAACATTGGACCTATAGCGGCAAATAAAAGTGATATCACAGCGGACCAAACGCCCGTCTTAGTAGTGTGCCTTAGCAGCCGCAATAACATAACATAACATAACAATTTTGAAGAAAGATGATCTTAGAGAATGTAAGAACTGGAGAGGCGTTTCACTCCTGAACTGTACAGTGAAAGTTTTAAATATGGTCATTCTTGAACGAATACCACCAACGGTCAACCAGCACATAAATTACGAATAAGCTGCGGTTTAGACTTGGGTAAATCTGTACAGATCACATCAAATCAGTTTGTCTATCATCATCGAACAATCAAGCGAATGGAGCTCACCATTATATCTACAATTTTTGGACTTTGAGCAAGCTTTCGATTCCATCAGTAGATGCGCAATCTGGAAAGCACTACAAAAAGGACATTCAACGAAATTGAACTCATTAAGGGAATGAATATCGGTACGCCACAAGTTGAGTCCAATACAAGGGCAAATGGTTTAATAAATACCAAAACACACAAAGATTAAGACAAGGATAAGCACTCTCTCCACTACTGTTCTTAATAGTGCTGGATATTGTGATGAGCAACACAATAATTCTCGGACATCCAGCAGAAAGCTAGAAGGTAATAGATTGGGCGCAAGAAGTTAGTCTCAAAATTAACATCAATAAGACAAAGACTGTGAGATTGAACACAAACATAAGTACACCAATTACCATCGATGATGTTGATAGGTTCGTATACCTTGGTTGTACTAATCAAATGAAGGTATCCCCATTGCAAATAAAGAACTTCTAGGACAGACAAGACAAATCGAGATAGAGCCCGAAATTAAGAAACGCAAATGGAGATGGATACGAGACACACTAAGGAAAAGGTCCAGTGACATAGCAGAAATATTATTGGAGTGGAATCCGCAAGGAAAGAGCCAGCAATGACCTGGATAAGAACGGTGCTAATCGAGGCGAAACAACTCAGAAAATCATGTGATGAACTAAAAGATTAGCCCTAAATAGTGTTAGATGGTCCAGTGTACTTGACGCCTTATGCTCCTAAAATCGGAGGAGAGGAAAAAAATTTCAATATCTCCAATATCATGAACTCGGTGAAAGCTGTATTAATCTTTCGACGACTTTCACAACTAGTTTAATGTACAATCGACTGAATTTCGTGCCAGACTAACTTTAGGCGTAAATATATGTTGGCAACTCAAAACATGGTATGATAGCTTTAAAGATCTTCAAATAGTTCAAACACTTTCAAATCATTATTGTATTAGTGAAACACTTCTAATGAAGCTTTTATAAGATAGAAAAAGCTTTTACTCACAAATTTCTATACATTATGATCTATCAGTGCTTTGTGGAATGATTCATAGAATCAAAACGTAACGAAGTTTTCGATGATTTTACCAACTCTATTGGTAAGGTGGCAAATGAGCTGTAGAAAGCTTTTAGAAAATCTAAATTGTCCGCTCATTACATCACCATCGTTGGTTGTGACAAATTACAATAGAATGTTTGCTAAAGTCGGATGCCTAAGCCGATAGCTTGGAGGCTCGACGTGCATAAAATCCAGGTGGTATCGGCGACAATTATGTAAGTATAAGGTGTTCGGGCCAATTTTAAATACTTTACACCGATAAACTTATTGTTCTTTCTATAATTAACAATATAAAGCTGATATAAGTTCATATAGTTAAGACTTTCTCGAGTCGAGCCATCTGGAAAGGGAGAGGTACAAAAACAGCTCTCTACTCTCTTAACTGCCCATTATAATAATTACCATAAACCTCAAAGATAACCTTTGCATATATATATATAAGTCATGTCTTAGCATTGTTATACCAGAAGCTTTCACTCAAGCACCTATTTAGCTACGGATGGATGAGACACTGAGAATAAATTGAACCAATTTTAAGTAGCACGACCGTGGACAGCTCGTCTACGTAGATTTTTATCAGTAGGTATGTGAGTCCAGAAACACCATACGGAATTTTATCCTCTTTTGTATGTAGAGTGGTCTCTTACATGACCTTTACAGACAAATTTGAAATACCTGGGATTTATATTATAGAATAAAGAAGGCAATGAAGAGCTCACTAATTTTTTAATAACATCATAGGTATAGTTCAGTCATCCGTCTCAATCATGTATAAGTCATTGCCGTATGAGAACTGCTCTAGATATAAAAGTCAAGTGCCTTTCAGAAAACCACCTCCTTGTACATGAGTGATTCACTTAGAAACAGGCCTACTCAGGTTTTGAAAATTACCTTATTTTATCAGCCAACAAATGGCAGTGCCCCCCGCAATAAGGTAAGTGAAGATTAATACATGTTTCGATCCTCCCAACTATTGCAGCAACCGATAGTTGCATTCAAGTTTAGCCATCACACTTACCTACATCAAAAATCTGTTTAATATCAGTCTGTCCAATGTACATAGTTCAGTGTGCTGGATAAAGATAAAGTAAATGAACTTGCTTGTCAAGGTTAAACGTGTCATGAACTTTCACCTGACGGAGTGAACATTGAATTACCAGTCGCTTTATGTAAGCGTTTTCGAGTAGGTTCAAGTAGCCCGAGAAAGGAAGAATTAAGTAACCAAGGTGTGTTTCCCTCAAGACAGTCATCCTCACCCAATCAAACCTACTTAATTTTGGCTGAAGTTCATTAAATCATTTTAAATCCAAAGGATCGTACTTTAGCAACACCATTTTACTCCATAAAGATTTGAACAAAAGATGTAGCCCGTATAAAAGAGTGATTCGGATCAAGTTGACTCATTACTATAACAACACCTTTCTTAACCCTCTCGATGGAAGGTGAGTTTTCTGTAATGCTTGGTCGTTTCTTCCAATAAATCAATCAGTTATCGAATCATATAATTATAAAGTTCGATGAACTCTCACACAATGTCAAAGTATCATATCCAAAGTATAAGAACTTATATATGTATGCCCCACTACCTCCAAAAATCATATTTGTATTATCCTAAATGTTGATTACATGGCTTACACATTTTTATTGTAGACGAAAGTTTGTCTTAGACACATCAAATCTATCGAATAGATAAGACGATATATAATAGAATGTAATTTAAAAAGGAAACAAAAATCCTTTTCACCACCCAACCTGAACTATGTTTTTTGTTTGTTTATTTTGCTTATGAGATTGTATTCTTAACAACTCATATATCTATGTACATAGATTATGTGTTTATGATGTGTGTTCTATATACTCACACCTTTGTCTATAGCTTTTCCAAAGAATTTTCTAATGTTTGATTAAATCAAGAATATTACTTAATGTTGGTTCGCCTATGCCCCCTCCTACACTACTAGTTCGGGGATGTTATTGTTGGCTTTATGAAAACTATTTCATTGATTATATAATATAATAGAATGTGTTAATCAGAAGCTGGTCTAATTTAGTTTATTTGTCTAGATTTTATGGTTCCGAAAACGTTACACCATAGCTACTATACGACTTGCAGCTGGATAGTGATTCAGTAGTGAGGCTCTCCCATATCTTTGAATTTTATATCACTTTACCTATACCATCGCAGGTCCAAAATTTGGATCACTTCTGGATTCACACGCCCCAATCAATAACGTTTAGGTTTGTACTATAATCTAGCC
Organism: Tipula lateralis; assembly: GCA_963932295.1. Classification (NCBI taxonomy): domain Eukaryota; kingdom Metazoa; phylum Arthropoda; class Insecta; order Diptera; family Tipulidae; genus Tipula; species Tipula lateralis. Next base: position 39,147,664 of record OZ010737.1, read on the forward strand.
ACTTTGAAATGTCGTATCCGTTTAAGACTCTTTGTGTTGAGATTGGTGAACGAACCATTAAAAGAGCTGTAATCTGAAAGAGTTGCATATTTAGGTTTGGCTTTTCACCATCTGATTACGATCGGTGGTGTGAATGAACACATCTATGACCCCCTGTTGGAGTGCAGAATTCACGAAAAATGCACTGTTTGGTGTGGTTTGTACGCTGGTGGAATCATTGGACCGTATTTTTTCAAAGATGCTGTTGGACGCAACGTTACGGTGAATGGCGATCGCTATCGTTCGATGCTAACAAACTTTTTGTTGCCAAAAATGGAAGAACTGAACTTAGTTGACATGTGGTTTCAACAAGATGGCGCTACATGCCACACAGCTCGCGATTCTATGGCCATTTTGAAGGAAAACTTCGGAGAACAATTCATCTCAAGAAATGGCCCGTTAAGTTGGCCACCAAGATCATGCGATTTGACGCCTTTAGACTATTTTTTGTGGGGCTACGTCAAGTCTAAAGTCTACAGAAATAAGCCAGCAACTATTCCAGTTTTGGAAGACAACATTTCCGAAGAAATTCGGGCTATTCCGGCCGAAATGCTCGAAAAAGTTGCCCAAAATTGGACTTTCCGAATGGACCACCTAAGACGCAGCCGCGGTCAACATTTAAATGAAATTATCTTCAAAAAGTAAATGTCATGGACCAATCTAACGTTTCAAATAAAGAACCGATGAGATTTTGCAAATTTTATGCGTTTTTTTTAAAAAAAAAGTTCTCAAGCTCTTAAAAAATCACCCGTTATATATATATATATATATATATATATATATATATATATATATATATATATATATATATATATATATACATATACATATATATATATATATATATATATATATATATATATATATATATATATATATATATATATATATATATATATATAAATATATATATATATATGTATATATATATATATATATATATATATATATATATATATATATATATATATTTATATATAGTGTGGGAATTCCCCCTTTTTGCTCTTTCTTGCTATCATTTAGTTGGGTGTACCATGAATGCCATTTGATGTATATTTTAGATAATCTTGAATGATTATGTGTGTATGTTTCATGATGCCACACGAAGCTATAGATTTTTGTTTTTGACCACAAAGACTTCACTGAATGCCATTGCTGTCTATAAATGAATGTATCCTTGCTAGGTTTGCTGCTTCTTGCAGTAAAGTGGTTTTTAGGTTCAGAATATCTCTTCATTGATTGATTCGGTTGGACGTTTCCTCATTTTAAAACAACCGATGAATCCCCTTACCAGTTTTAATATCTTCACAATCTGTTGCGACGTCGTGAGATTTGGTGCTGTTCGTATTATCCACAATTTATTCTCGCCCGATGGCCAATTTGGCCTATGTTACTCTAATCTACTATTTATAAGGATAGTTGATTCGCTTTTCGAGAATCTATATAACCAGGATTGTCGGTTTATCCTATATGTCACCTCAAATGTCTTCTAGTGTACAACCACTTAGGTGTCGCTGACTTGAGCGGTGTTTCCAAATTTTTTTTGTTAGTATTTATCTTAATAACGTCAAGAATAAATTACCCATCAATATTGAGATTGAGCAGATTATATACCCTTGATGCTTTTAACTACTGCATAAATCACAGTGGCATAGAATTGCTCGATGGCCTCATTTAATTCAATTAATCTGATTGTGACGGGTGAAATTTTGCATCCAGATAGTCTGCATTAAGATCATGTCACTATTATAGAGATCAAGAGTTCTAACTTCTAATGAAGCTTACACTTATTGATTTTATGTACAATAAATCTCCATATGACCATGCAGTAAACGAACTGAACAACAGACTTACTCGAATGCTCTGACCTATTTCGAAACATCTTAAATCTTTGACGAAATTTTCAAAATGATAAAGTTAGCCAATGGATTACGTCGTCTGTGTACGGTGGATCTTTGAACTGACGGATAATCTTTTGAAAAAATATGTCGGAAACGATGAGGCTATTGTACAAAGGGCAACCCCTGATATGATGTCCAAAGTACACCGTACTTAAGCACTCAGGATCTGAAGTGATTCCGATTAAGCGCAATGCTCATCACTTTTCGAATTAACTGTCTTCAAAGTGATATACATATCCGATGTGATTTCTCTGCTTTTGAAGTCTGTGTTAAATTGACAGAATTTGAAAATGGGAAGCTGTGCTTTACATCACTGAGAGAGACCAAAATTGATTTAAAGAACTACCTAGTCTTAAACAGTTGTTGTTCTGGACAGAATGAAGAACGAGAAACCTTCAAATATTTTGAATGGAGTGGAGTACGAAAACCCGGAGATAACGACCGACAGATGAATTATTAATGGCTAAAGGCACTGATGAGGATATTGAGCACAAGATGTGCTCCTGTTCTGACTACAGGTCGCACTCCTTTTTATAGATTGTGACTCCTTTTTATAGATCAACTGTATCAACTTCGAGGCTAAGATCGTTCGTTTGGGAAGGAGTGTTACAATGAGCCTTGATAGTCTCGAGTCATAAGATCACCAAATGTCAAAAAAAGTTCCATCTACATCAAAGTGTAAGAAATTTGGCATCATTTTACTCATGCTTGAATGTCACAGTTCATTCCAACTCCACAGTGGCGTCGATACTCATCTGACTTAAGTATAGCATTTGGTTTATTCAACAAACTTAGTTGCCGACAAAATACAAGAGTATGGAAACAATGACTATGATTCATACGGCGTGCAATTGCAGGATGTAATGTCATCATCCGTATGCAAGAATGTTATAAATTAGCTATGCCATCTATAAATAGTGTGGAGAATTCACGGGTCGATCAATATTACTTAACCTTGGGAGTGGAGCACTGCAATGATATGGTTTACGCAAAGGGGGTAACACTTTGTGCAGTCTAAATAAACTCCGTTCGTTCTTTCTTCGAGTTACGCGATGAATCTTGTCAATAATCCAGAGAACCGTCCGAGCGTTGTACTACACGTAAGGTAATATTATAAATATAGGAGTTTTATAAACTATTTAAATTCACGATGACCTAGCTAAGGTATAATAGTATATTCAAGGTATTCAATATTTATACCATACACATAATATCGAGTGTGGGAAAATAGCTTATCCCTTACACATGTCCAGAGCAAATATAATCGTTTGTATAATCATTTTATGTTTGACGATAGAATAAATATTTTCGAATTTAGTTGAATGATTAGAGGATATTGTATGATAGTAGGATATATACGGTAGATAAAGTAGTTAATCTAGCTTATCAGTATTATGTCAAATATGTGTAAGTGTCAGCTTTAATGGGTTATCGCATTAAAAGACCCTCATAAGCTATCTCTTAACCTAAAAGTGGATCTAATTCTCTCGGATGGTGAGACACCCACGACTATAACCAATTCAGATCGCTAAATCGAAAACGAATTGCTTCAGCCATGAGACGAGCTTTTAACTGTCGTGTTATGTATCCGATGTGAGTAAACGGATTTTGCTAACCCGGTGGAAAGCTTATATGTACTGAATTTTTCTGTGATTTGAACATCGATCAATTATATGTAGTGGTTACAACTGACAGGTATGCTTCTGGCCAGCAAATGAAGTGATGGAAATTTGAACGTAAACGATTATCAAGTATATGAAGGATTTGTATGCGTTCAATGGGACTGTTGATATCCGCAAAGTTGAATTTCGGATTGTTTATGTGATGATTTGGCCCGTGTTGAACCCGGGTAACAGTGACTCTTCTGGCAACTGTCGTCTTGATTCAACTACTATAGTGGTTGTTTGAGATATTAAAGTCTCAATGTTCGACCGGTTGCATCTTGGATTATAACCAGTGGTAGATTTGTATTCAAACCCCAATGAAACACTGATTGGGAATATCTGAACTGTGACTACTTCAAACGATACCCTTCCTGTTGTAATATCAACGATACTAGTATTGGTTCAGCCAAACGTATGTACTACAACATGGAAAAATTTCTGACACTGAACCTACTGGAAATTAGCCGATATTATCTACACTAGGAATTCATGTATTACTGTTTTATAAAGACCAAGGGTCTACACGTTAGCCAGGCAATATAAAATTATATTTAATGTAAATATTGACAGAATTGTCTTGTATCGTTACTGTGTATCAAACACATCATGACTGCTAACCGTGCAAGTACTTTTCCTGCTCAGAGTCATTTCAGCACATCGACTATCCCGTCTGCCCTGGTTTAAACTTCTCAAAATAATGAATGGAGACATCGAGGTGTTAACTGTCGTAACCGTTCCAGATCACTTCTTCAATACTTTTCATATCAGCTCCATTGTTATTGGGTTGTTTGAGTTTTTTCGACAGGCATTTGGACTTAGGAATCGCCCAGTGGTTTCAGCGACTAATTGATTAAGTATTTGTTTCAATGAAATGTATTTATTTAGTTTGTTCGAACGAATATTGGAGATGACCAATCGTGATTATATGAAGGCTTCAAAATGAGTAAGGTTCGCAAAATATGGCCTGAATCTGTCATTGACTTATTGTCAAGTGAAGCTATACTATATTACTACTATACTATAGCGATACTATATTACTCCACCAAATACGGTGCAAACCTCTGGCCATATCGACAGAGAGTTATATTGTCGATGAGCAGGAATGGTTTTGTATAGTTGAAAATATGGAATCTAAATATTGGATCTAGTATTGTTGAAGACTTCCGATGACATGGATTCTATCGATCTTCATCTTCAAGTCGCAGCCATCAGATAAGGTATTGCCAGCTAGTCTAGTAAGAATTGATATCAGAATTCTAAAGTTATTTTTTTTAAGGAATGAGCTTTCTTACATTGCCTTCTGATAAGCTTAGCCCGCTTTAAATTTTGAAATGGAATGTTGTTAGGTAAAAGGCATAGGATCTGGTACAGGCAAAAGGCATAGGATCAGCTGATTCCGGCGCTATACAACTAAAACGTGGATCGTTATTAGCTAGACTATCTACAATGTGATTGCCTCCAATGTCACAATGTTCAGGTCACAATGCCCACATTTGGCAATCTTCTTGCAAGGACTAAGTAGATTGTAATGCACAATTGGAACAGAAATAGAAGATGTTTCTTGCTAATTATAAAAGCGTGCTGGAATTCAGGAGGTAAAATTCCATTAGGACTGCTACATTTATAAGGTGCGAAAGGTAGAACCTCGTGATTTATTAACTTTCTGGCAAAGCTCTAGTGAGTTTGTGACCAACTGATTATTGATTTGAGTTAAGAAAGGTTTGATCTAGAATATGTTATCACCTCCGAGAGCTTCAGTGGTCGGGCTGTCTCTCCTCCTGGTGCAACTCTATCAGTTTTGGACGGACTGTCGGCCTCTCGTGTTTCAGCCTCGTCCTGTTTTTATACTTTGAGAGTAATCGACTCGAAAATGAAGTCGATTTCTCTGTTAGTCGCGGCAAGCGATGGAGCGGGTTCTGGATTTTCTCTCAGGATTTTTGGGAAAACGGAAATTAGTGCATTGTTCACCAAACTCCATTTTCCCATGGTGATGCTCCCTTCTTCATGACTCCTGTCTATGACGGCTAGCAACACACGTTCCTTCACAATGTCACTAAAGGATTTTGGTTAAGCCTTGTTAGAAGGCAAAACCTTGTAAAGTGTTTTATTTTCCGCTTGCAGTTTGACCCGTTTTCTGTCGACGGGCTCTAGCTCATCCTGGGACCGCTGTCTTTTCGACACATGGTCCCTCTCTTAGTTTGACCGTTTTCTTGGTCCATGCCACGGATTAGTTTTGCTCAGCCGTGAGATGCCCTTCAGGAGTTGCAGCCCACCTGAGCAAAATCCAAACCACCGACAGTCTATTCCTGTAGCGCTGCTTCGACTGGCGGACGTAAGTCAAACCTCCTTCAGCAGCGCTTGATTTCTCTGGAGTTCCACCCGTCCCCGGCTTAGATGCCTTGAAGTCGCCTCCCCCTGGTGTTTTTGAGGGGGCCCCATCTTAACCGTTTGAGCTCTCTCTTTTTGTTTCCAGCCTTTAGAGAGTCTCGGAGAGGTATTTGGTCCACCTGCGCAGAGATCCGTTTACGCAGGTGAGGCTTCTTACAACTGGAGGTCTCAAGGTAACCAAAGGGCTCCGTTTGCGACTGGGCTTTGTTAAATGTACCTCCGGCCTGGTAATTTGTTGGCACGGGTCGCGTAAGACTCTAAACCGACCCATGTGATGTCATTTAATGTCTACAACTCCACGAATGGTTTCTATGTTTGAGGGACTATATCGCAAGAACCCATCATAGAAATAATATTAATTAAATACTGGATTTTTGACGATTTCCAAAAAGTTCAACATATGTTACGGTTAAGGCCCGAAATGTGGCGAATGTCCGAATTTACCGGTAAATGTCCGAATTTACCACCTGTCCCTTTGGTAAATGTATGTTCAATCTACGTTTACCTGCAAATTTAGACTATATTCACATTTACTCTTTCATTTTTTGTATTAATAAATGATTTCTTAATAGACCCTAGAATGATTTCGTAGTAGAGCCTAGCATGATTTTCTAGAATTGTAAAGGCTAACGGCTTCGGTAACTCTCACGGGCACACGGGAGGTCGCTACGCTCCCCCACGCTTAGCCCTCCGAGGGGTGCCGCACGTAGGAACGGATTATATAGAATCTATTAATGAATTTCGATACACTTCGGTTCACATTTTGGTAAATTCGGACATTTACCGGTAAATTCGGACATTCGCCCATTTCGGGCTTTAACCGTAACATATACTCAATACTGGTATTATATCTTTTTATACAGTCACTATAGCAATTAATCAAAGTTGTTAATTTATCGTGACAGTCATTTTTTGGGCTGAGGTTATCTAAACTATCATGAGAGGTAATTTTTCTGGGCTGAGTATATGAAAACTATTATGATAGTAAATTTTTCTGGGCTGAGTATATGAAAACTATCGTGATAGTTGATTTTTTCGGGGCTGAGAGTAAAAAGTGTCATGATAGTTGAGATTAGTGTTGCCATCGCTTTTTTCTGGGATGAATTCTGGGCGAACTTCACATACATGTTAGTCGTACCAACAATATAAATTTCGTATATAGTTTGGTACTAGGATAGTCTGCTACCCCTCTATTCATTAAATGTAAAGCCTTTTATTTACCCCAACTCGAATGCTTCGAAAAATTTTGCGCCATCAGCGGGACGGCTGTTTAATCCCACGATTATAACGGGTGATTTTTTAAGAGCTTGAGAACTTTTTTTTAAAAAAAAACGCATAAAATTTGCAAAATCTCATCGGTTCTTTATTTGAAACGTTAGATTGGTCCATGACATTTACTTTTTGAAGATAATTTCATTTAAATGTTGACCGCGGCTGCGTCTTAGGTGGTCCATTCGGAAAGTCCAATTTTGGGCAACTTTTTCGAGCATTTCGGCCGGAATAGCCCGAATTTCTTCGGAAATGTTGTCTTCCAAAACTGGAACAGTTGCTGGCTTATTTCTGTAGACTTTAGACTTGACGTAGCCCCACAAAAAATAGTCTAAAGGCGTCAAATCGCATGATCTTGGTGGCCAACTTACCGGGCCATTTCTTGAGATGAATTGTTCTCCGAAGTTTTCCCTCAAAATGGCCATAGAATCGCGAGCTGTGTGGCATGTAGCGCCATCTTGTTGAAACCACATGTCAACTAAGTTCAGTTCTTCCATTTTTGGCAACAAAAAGTTTGTTAGCATCGAACGATAGCGATCGCCATTCACCGTAACGTTGCGTCCAACAGCATCTTTGAAAAAATACGGTCCAATGATTCCACCAGCGTACAAACCACACCAAACAGTGCATTTTTCGGGATGCATGGGCAGTTCTTGAACGGCTTCTGGTTGCTCTTCACTCCAAATGCGGCAATTTTGCTTATTTACGTAGCCATTCAACCAGAAATGAGCCTCATCGCTGAACAAAATTTGTCGATAAAAAAGCGGATTTTCTGCCAACTTTTCTAGGGCCCATTCACTGAAAATTCGACGTTGTGGCAGATCGTTCGGCTTCAGTTATGAAATGTCAAAGCATACTGAGCATCTTTCTCTTTGACACCTTGTCTGAAATCCCGCGTGATCTGTCAAATACTAATGCATGAAAATCCTAACCACAAAAAAATCACCCGTTATAATCTTTATTTAGTATCAACGTCAATTATAAACTGGGCCATTGTTTTTCAATCATAATCTGGACCAAACAGTGCCTAAAAGCTCGAATCGAAATTGTTTTCGTAAACAGTACAATTAAACCTCGATCAGTCGGGGTGAAACGAACAACATAGTTTTGATTAGCAATCAAGCAGTGTACGCTTCAGCAATACCCTGTATAGTTTATATCACTCACACCACTATACACATCACACTCATACATAAATAAATAATTAAATTTTGAAACTATATACAGGTATATATAGCCGTACATGTAAATGAAATAAATCCAAACAAAATATTTATTTTCCATTCGATTTTCCTATCAATCAATCATTTGTTTTTTTTATTTTTCATTATTTTTCCAAACCATCATCAATGACTTATCAAGAATTCGAAATAGAAACGAGAAAGCTAAAAATAATCGAAATCACGAGAACGAGCGGCAAAAGTTCAAAAAAAGGTGAACGGGTAAAGGGTGCGAGTACAGTGTACACATAGAGACGAACTGTGTTCGCCATTAATTATTTAAGACGATTAATAATAGCAAAACGATTAGGTTATATCTAATACTTAAGTTATGAAAGGTGATCGGTACTTACGATTTTATGGTGTAGTGCTGATAGTTCACGTTCGGTGACACGACGACTGGCTGCTTCGCGTCGTCGCTGGCGAAATTGACTGTATTTGTAGGCGAGGATGACGCCTGGTAAGGCCAATGCTTCTAACGGTGATTTTCGTCCAAATGGCATTTTTGAACTTTATACAATATCGTTTTGTGCACACTTTTTAATCACTTTCAGTTAGACAATTGATTTTCTTATCTAAATGTGTTTTATACCTTACTTGTATACGGTTTAATCTTTAATTAGTTTTCTAAGAAAGTTTTTTTTTTAAATTAATTTTTTCTTTTTTCTCTGAAATATTTAAAAAAAAATTGTAGTTTAAAAATTTGTAGTTATTTCATGCTAAGGTATTCAAAGCTTTTATGTTGGTATGTCTTATGAGCTTTAATTAAAACCAAACTTCTCTGGAATTTTTATTAGTTCACACACATTGTACAAGGATAATCTCTTATCATATTGAACTTGGATGATGAAAATCCTTCGTTGAAACCTTATGCTGCTATCCAATTGGATCAATCACCGCATAGAGTGCAATCCTACTATATAACTAAAACCTGCTTTTTATATGTAGGAAGCACGAACTTCTTCAGTTTGATCATCCCTGCTATTTCACACTATACAAGAAATATTATTCTTAAGTTTTAATGGGAGAGAATTACTACACTTGAACCACAATGACCTAATTGCGAACCTAAAGCTTTTTATAAAAGTTCAAAAAACTGCCATCTTCTGAAATAGTGGTGGTTTCCACAATACATCACAGTAACGCTCTCTTTGTGCCTCCTCGACTAGTGTGTATGAAAATTTCTGAACTAGGATATTATTATTCATATGGACTGTCATTTTCAAAGTCCCTCAATTACCTAAAACGTCATAGTTCCTGAATTAGACCTACCAAGTCAGTGAACAGCAAGCGTTTTGACTCATAAACCAGAGACTAAGGACATCAAGCGTTATCTAAATATGAGGCCTTTATCATTTAAATGTTTTTGAGGTCTTGGTTTAATCTCCGCATCCTTCTTGCTAGTAGTCGACGGATGATTTTAATCCTTTGTCATCTTTGCTTTTGTCTTCTTAGTTGGTCGTCCGTCTAGTATTGTTCTTAAATGCTCTCCACTATTTTCGTTAGTCTCTTGAACAGAAATCGCGGCTCAGGACTTTCTACACCCTTCCCTGGCCGACGTTGAACACTTCAAAAAACTATGCGGTGGATGAACGATGTGTTTAACCTTGAAGCTTCTCATCAAATATTTTCCTTTTAAGTTGCGCCCAATTCAGCCTCACTCAAGCTCATTTCCCCTTGTACCAAGAACTGATCTTTATTTAAGAAATAGACGATTCTTGAAAGAAATTTAAGATAAACCATAATTCTCTAAATATTTACGAAAACTGATGTAGAACTTTTAATCTACTTATTTGATCCGCGTCACCATCTACTATTAGAAAGTTCACCATCTTATTAAGCTCAAACTCAGGAATCAAATAGTTCCTCAACCAAAAGCCATAACATATATCTGATTGATGTATGTTAAAGAGCAATTTAAGGACATTTTGGTATAATCTTGACCGTCTTCTTTCCAAAACTGTACAACTCATCAAGATCATCGCTTAAAACATCTTTTAAATAAGCGAGGAGAGTGCTGAACGCTCTACCTTTAAATTCTGACTGCGCACAACTATAGATATGGCCATCTTTCGATCCATCTGCAGCGAAACGACTGAAGACGGATAAGAGATCAGATCGATCATCACACACATGCAAGAAGAATGATCAACATTTATACTATCGTTGGTCATCAAACAACTTCCCTCTACAAGAGGCTCCAACACAACTAGCCTAGAAATTGGAATAAGCTGGAAGTGTATCAAATTGGACGAACATGCTTACTATCTGTATATCATAGAACCACACACTTCGGCTACTTCCAATTTTAAATACTCGGCAGCTACATGACTATCTACTGTTGGCGTTATCGATATTCGAGTATTATCGAATCAACACAATTTGTCACCTTAATTTGCAATCCAGGTGACTCGCCAAATATATTCTGATCTACAGAGCACGATGTATATATGTATAGGACAAATGATTCAATAAATCCTCCGTAAATCTGTATACGTATTGACATGTTGATTAACTGTCGATTTGAACCTGACGACGATCTTGCGATGCATAACAATTTTTTAATCCACATTCAGGCGCAAACGGTCAGAACTTTATATTTAATTCAGCAACGTTTGCGCCTGAATGTGGATTGATTTGTACAATTAGTTCAGAACGAGGTGATTGATCAGTTCAACATTTATCTTATAATCGTCATGAATATGATAACTAAGACACATATAATAAATGGTCAAATCATATCTCACTTGTAATGACTAGGCCTATCTGGCATAACTGACTGTTTAGTTTTTAAAAGCGTGCAAACAAAAATGATTGGGTGCACATGATTACTGTCAATGTTGTAAGAACAATATGGAAGATGACACTATTCTCTATGTGCTGATAGTTTAGCTCAAGAACCCCACAGAAGTTATTGACTGATATCGAATTCTGTTCAAAAACATGAGAGACGCTACGTCTGTTGAGCGGAATTTACTGTATCCTAATGGTGGCAACTTTTATAATATAAACGCATTGTCAGCCGTACCTGGATATTTACTCACCAAGACCGAAAATTCACCAGTGCAAAAAGTAGGACAAACTTCACAGGGACCATATATCTTTATGATAAGGACCAAAAGGGGCTGCTAACTTAGTAACAGCTGCTAGAACCGTGATAAAACTGACCAGTTCTTGTGATTTAAGAGTGTCTTTTGGATAAAGAGGATTGTTGAAATAAAACGTTAAAATAAGGTGACTGTATAGACAATATCTATTTAGAAGGTATTCCTATAAGTGACTGAGAAATTAGGACAAAATATTGATAAAATTTTTCCAAGATTATATTTATAACAGTGGCTTGGATACTATGAAATGGAGAGGTATACTGCAAAACTCTGAAATTATAGTTTGCCATAATCGAACAAGGCTGAAAATGTATGTTGACTCTGCGAGCAATATAAAAGCTCAGAATATCTGAACAATTTCTGCATAGCTTTTGTCGGTGTGTCCAATGTTCTACTTCTTCAAATTAAACCACATACGATGAGACGCGGAGCTAGTCGAAGCAACATTCATTCCTTCAATGCATTCGGTCGTGTTGACAATTTAACTGGCATTAAGGAGAACTGCCATTGTGACGGAAGTTGATGGTTAGTTGGGTGTGGATAGAGGCTGTTTAGGAACGTTGATCTCATTCTCTTCAAGGAATATAATATGAAAGCATTTTGAATTACAAACAAAGTGGCTTAACGCATAAGGTTGGAGTTTAAACTCGTATGCCGAAAATGATGCCATGAAATTAGAGATCACAATAAAAAATTACAATACAAAACGAATATAAGTCCTGATTTACTTTACGGCATTATATAAAGCGTGATACGGTTATTTGAAGATTATCGAGGTATTTTCGCTACGGATATGCGGACAATTTATCGCCTGTTTATCAACGAAATAATATCACCGAACAAATGGAAGAGATGCTCGATATTCTAGTCCATTACAATCGTGTGTTGGAGTCTTCAAACATGTTGGCATCCTTTGTGACCTGAGATGGTCAATTCGCATCAATAGTATACTATGCTTGTGCTGCTTAACACAGCTGTTGTTTATTCAGCGCATGAGCGGAAAGTACCGGGTTCGAATACCAATAAGGACATATGACGCAAAAGGATTTTTTCACCATTTGCTAACGATCAGTGGTGTGAATGATCACATCTTCATAGATGTGATCATTCACACCACTGATCGTTAGCAAATGGTGAAAAAATCCTTTTGCGTCATATGTCCTTATTGGTATTCGAACCCGGTACTTTCCGCTCATGCGCTGAATAAACAGGGGGTCATCCCCCTGTTGGAGTGCAGAACTCATGAGCCATTCCATCTTCCATGTCAGTACTATTAACTGTCATGGAGCTATGCAATGTGCGGATGGTGCTACGTTTATAGCCGTACGTCCTCGATTCGGCTATGTAACCGCGAAAGAGAAGGGAGAACCTTGAACCCCAAAACAGATTGCAAAGATAGAAACAAACAGACAGTCTGAAATCAAAGGTGCACGATGCTGCGAAAAAGCGTGAATTTTATGAAATACAGTTAAGATATGGCCGTTGTTTTGGAGATTGTCGTCACACATATTCATCAATAGTCGAACCGGACATAGATTTATGCCACTTGTTATTTGATTGAAACCACGAATAATGTTCTGTTGTTGTTAACGACTGTAATTCTCTTAGAGCATCCTCTAATAAAACAGAATTTAATGACACAGTTGAACGTTCCTCTTCACGAGCCTATGGTGTATAATATCTTCAAACACAGTCCACTGATGGACAGGTTAAAGGAAACTCTATAACTTGGAGTTTTTGTCGTTCAGAGCTCTTGTTATTCGGAGGGGCAACTTTTCGACCTCATTCGCTTGGTATGGGGAAGCAATGTTATGTTTGAGCTGGTTACTTTATTGTATGGCCACGTTATGGTCAATGTTTAAAGTGACGATCGCTTGACATATGATAGCTATTATTATAGGTACTACCTTAAATAGGTTCCATGTCTTTACATGGGATGTATGGGGTTATTTTCCTTCCATGTAATGGAGCTCTGAAATAGTTATAATAGCACTCTGAAGAAGTTAGTATTAGTTTCCAGATTCCAATATCGAATGTAAGATTTGCTATAAGTTAATAAATAGCTCCTCAATCTGACAATTTTTGTTTATTTACTTCCATTATGTATTAAGGGACAGGGTAAGTCAACATTGACTCAAACTCACCCCTCAATTACATTAGAAAATCTTCTAAATAAATGGACTGGGTTTATGAAGACTTGACCACTTGTATGTTTCTTAATAGATAATCCTGCATCAGTAAGCTCGTGTACTAAAATTCGGGAATTGGCGGGTAATTTCAGAATAAGCCGATTATAATATGTTTTATAGTATAAATTGCGGATTTCCAGTTATGTCCAGGCTTCAACATCTCAAACAATATTCCTTATATCTGGTAACTGTGGTTGAATATCTATTTCTACCATGTCTGTGCAATATAAATTTGACTATATAATAAAGGAATATACAATATCCAACGATTCAGGTCAGGTAGTGGAGTTAATGGCGACAATTACTTCAAAATTTTCTGACGTGTAAATTACTAAATTATTCAATTCCTGATTCTTACATAACACTCGTATTATATTGTAGTATATACAATAGTTTTCGATGAATCATTATATATAACAACTAAATCCACATTGTATATATAATAGTCCCACCATATACTTGTATCACACGCTAAATTCTATACAATTCCCAAATCGCAAACTATTATTTCGAATTTCAATTTTCAATGCCAATTTTTATTATACTTCGTTTAATGTATAAATCAAGTCCGTTTATAAAAACAAAAACGTAATAAATAATAATAATAATCTAAATAATTCAAATCATATGAAAGTATAGCTTGTAATCAACATTTAGGCGTTACTGTGATTATTTGAATTTGGTTTGCACGGAAATTTTCAAATGGAGCGCAATAAAACGAAATTTTCATTTTTAATAGTTTAACAATTTTTATACAAATTTTTTAACAGTGTAGTGCTAACAGTGTAACACATAATATATATATATTTTATTTAGACGAGCCAATTTAATATATATTTTGATAATATTTCTGAAATTGTTTTATGACAGCTGTCGCCTATTTTATTGATGTTGAAAATTCATGTGAAAATTCGTTTCTCTATGGATTTGTAGGTACGTATGTTGTACCCATACATGTATAAAATGGCATATTATACCAAATAAATAAATCCAATTATAATTAAATAGCACACATGTTGATAGTTCAATTCACAGATATTTGTGCGATAGATGTTGCCTTCTTATTGTTTATTGCATTTTTGATATTACAAAATTGGTTATTATACACAACTTTATAAAATATGAATGAAGCTCATTCGGGGAATTGTATGTTGTAGTAGATTAGGTTGCAAACAGAATGTCTTTTTGAGGGTTGAGACGGAAACATAGTTGGTGGCTTTGAAACATAGTTTCATTATTTTTAAATTAAAACTGTCTGAGTAGGTTGTTAGTTTAATCATGTCTGAATTTGTGCTTATTTAAAACTTAATAAAGGGTGGATACATTTTAAGGGCCGACGTTGAATGTGAACCACTACTGCAGAAAATATTGCTGCTGCTCGCGATAGTGTAGCTGAAGAGCCGTCCCCCTCAACTCGTCGTCGTGCCCAACAATTGCACCTCTCACGCTCGTCGTGGATGAACATTATGCATAAAGATTGGCATTAACACGCTTATATAAGGTGCAATTGACTCAAGAACTTAAGCCTCTTGACCATACCAAACGTCGTCAATGGTCAGAATGGGGGCAAGAAATGGCAACAGTGGATGATCAATTTTCGTAGAAAATTATCTTCAGTGATGAGGCACATTTTCACCTCAGTGGATTCGTCAATAAGCAGAATTGCCGCATTTGGGCGAATCATAATCCAAGAGTGATTGTCGAAAAACGAATGCACCCACAAAGAGTGATGTTTGGTGCAGTTTATGGGCTGGCGGCATCATCGGGCCGTATTTTTACCAAAATGAGGCCGGTCAGGCAGCTACTGTGAATGGTGTTCGCTATCGTGAGATGATAACGAACTTTTTATGGCCCGAATTGGAAGATATGGACGTGGACGATGTGGTTTCAACAGCACGGTGTAAAATTTATACAGTGTTGATTAAGTGAGGTTAAGTTGTCCGTTACAGGAGTACAAACACATACAGTTTTGGTATTTCGTAAATCTCGAACCTCATTCGATCTATGTCGAAAATCTAGCAATGAAAATATTTTACTAATGTCCACTATAAGAGACCAATAATGTGCTGTCGTTCTGTTCTGAGCCAGATCAAACTATCACTTAGTATAGTTTTTGCCCATTCTTTACCGGTATAGCTTTACATATATTATAGCTGTGTCTATATAATATATGTGGCGTCATACAAGTGACGATTCAATGTACCAACAGGTTTAAAATGCTGCCATTGTAGTGAAAACTATACAACCAGTTTACAACGAGGTAAGGAAGAAAATGAGATAAAGACGTAGAGCAGAACAAGAAACACTGAATTAATGGCCAAATTATGCAAATGATGGAGCGCAATAAGAGTCTCAGATTCCAAAACATGAATACTCTCATATAACTCCTAATCAAATCCAAAATTGAATGCAAAAAAGTTAGCTGTAAGTTAGAGAAAATAGAAAAAGTGCTTGCCCTGGAATTGTGTAATCTCGGGTTTAATTCCCGGGGTGGTGAACAAACATCAATCACGGTTGGGGGTTCTTAACCTATAAGTGTATGTGGTTTGTATCGTGGGCCCTAGTGGGATTGAGTTCTGGTATAATTTGCGCTTTGTTTAATTTCGAAAACAAGGAAGTGTTCACTTAACGTTTTCACTAAACAATAAAGAGCACTTTACTTTCTAGCTCAATTTATTTTGAGATGCACAAACCTTTCTCCGAGGATTCAGCCACTCTTAAAGAAATTATGCTCAATACAGAGCCAATGGCAACTTGTCTTAAAAAAATTGTAATAAAGCGGTTCCAACAGTATCCCAAAGGTTTTACAACTACTGAGTCAACTGATTTCTTACTGTTGAAAACCTCACTTACGATGTAACGTATCACACGTATCCACACTTTCTCTCCTATAAGTGACTTATGTATATTGCAGAAGCAAGAAATCAATAATCTAGTACTAGTGTAAACTATCCTGTGCTCCTGCAATATCCAATAGTGACGTGTAGGAGATAAAGGTAGTGTGAAACGTAACATTACACTAACCAAAACCACAGTACCATAACAAGACTCCGTTTGTAACTAAATCAAGAAGAATGAACTGTCCAACCACCGAAAGGTTTTTTTTGTCAAAAACTGAAAGATAAAGAATTCTTGAAAGATTATGTTTGCTTAAGAGTTCAAAACTAATGTCTGATATAATTGGTAGGGAACGTCAACCGACCTAAACCTAACCCAAACTATTCGGCCTTTACTTTTATAAATCATGAGCTCATAACCAACGACTTCTTCAAAATTTCAAAAATCGGTTGTCGAATTGGTAAAGAAAGAGCTCTCGATACGTTTATATCTGTTTTCGATATAATCGATAAACATTCCACGGCTTGTGTTATGCACTGTAGCCAATGATAAAGGGATATCGGTTGTGGGTTTCATAAGAGATGAGCTTCTCCACTAAAAATAATCCACTAACAATAGTTCCAACGAGGGTTGCCTTTTATATTTCGGGATTTGGCAACCCCGGTGTTGCAATCTGTCAACTGACAACGAAAAGTTAGAAGTTTTTAAGGTTATACGTACTCAGAACGTTTTGACATACCAACGCTATTTGTGTTGTTTACAGTAAATGAAAAGATTCATCTGCCCCCAAGAACGGAATTAAATCGTGAACATTTACCTGCGATTATTTTTACAACTTTCGACGTGGCATCATGAATGAACTTAATTCAACTTTTGGCGATGAAGCTCCATCAAGGACCAGTGTTTATCGATAGTATGGTGAGTTCAATCGTGGTCGGAGTTCACTCCATGAGGAATTTCGTGAAGTTCGTCCAAAATCAGTTTTTGTTCCGAAAAACATTGATGCTGTGCGAACTGATATTGCAAGATCGTCATGTGACCTATCGTGAGATAGCGACAACCTTAGGCATTAGTGGGACTAGCATACACTCAATATTGCATGAACATTTAACTAGCAAAAAATTTGTTCACGTTGGATCCCACACAATTTGTAAATCGTTCAAAGAAAGGCTCGAGTCGATTGGTCGAAAGAAATGCTCGAAAACAACACAAATAGCGCTCGTATGCCAAAACGGTCTGAGTACGTATAACCTCAAAAAATTCTAACTTTATCGCTGCTCTATCGCTGTCAGTTGACAGATTGCAACACCAGGGTGGCCAAATCCCGAAATATAAAAGGCAACCTTTGTAATACGAGATGTGTTTTATTAGCAATACTGAAAGAAAACTATCACGTGATGGAACTGTAGTGCGTGCTATCGGTGAGAGATGCTTCTATAATGTATCTGTTTGAACGCTCTACAACATAAATTTGTGGAAAGTTTCTACAATCTAGATTAACGTTCTATCCGCGTTTCTTTTCGACCGGAGTAAACCGGAGTATGTTCTCTACTTATAAAGGCATCTAGATTACGAGGGCCCAAAAATTCTTAAATCGTATTATTCGACGAGATAATTTTAACGATGGTGTCAAAAGATGCACCCAATTTTGGTGGACTCGTGAAATCTTTACGTGGGAGCCATAAAATCTTGAAAAAATTATTTAAAACTCGGGATTTGTGAATCACGATTAGCATACGAAGATGCTGACTCAAATTGAATTCATTCCTAGTTCACGTTTTTATGTGAACTGTCATCAAATGAAGCCATGACGTTATTTCAAGATCCAAATCTTGTAGACATTTTTTAGTAATATCGAGCGGATTCTAAAAACATATTCCTGATTTGTTCAACCCTTAACTATCGTGATCCAAGAACGGGAGTCCGTCATGTAACTCCGAAGTGTATATGACTTCTGCGTGGTAGCACCAGACAAGAGTATAAAATGTAGTTCCTGCAAGTTCCCCAAGAAGACAGTGTCTCGTTAGTATTTCTTAGGCCGTTCTCAAGTCCTTCTTCGTATAGTGAAAATAATATTTTAGAGTGCCTCAATTCTCGTCTAGGCTAAACTCGTTACACCTCTACAACTGGTACCGAAAAGGGCAAAGTTGAGGAGACCCATTGAGGTACTCTAGATGGTGCTTAAAAAGGAGGCAATAGCCTCAACGTATAGTCCACATCTTATGCTCATGCCCGGATTTGGTACACAAAAGACATAAATGTTTGGGTAAATTTTTAATCGACTGCCTCTCTGATCTCGAAAACTGTAAGCTGCGAGACTTCAAGTAAGATCCTGTGGTATCACAACGGACCGTCACCGGTTTAAGTATGCTGTAGCAATCACTCAGTCTAACCCCACTCGTGTTGGTATATTGCAAATATTTTCCACTGGATGGGTTTATCTTGCCTATATCGTGTTAATCTGTTATACAGTTTTCAGGAGCGATCAAGTGCTCAGGTATTCAGATTATAAAAATGTTGAACTGATTCCTGATCTCGTTAACAGCTGAATGACAACCATAAATGACGGTAGTGGACTGATTCTAAACGACTCGGTTGCCATCTGATCGTTCACATCAAATATCGATATCGACTGTAGACACCGCATCATGCCTGAACTATAGCTTAGAATTGTTTCAACTCGCTACCAGCAAAGCGGAGTTTTGATGTTGGTTTCGTTTCGGATCTAATGATTAACTACTCGATTGTGGCTATGTACTCGATTGTGGCTATAACATTTTTATTTCTAAGCTTTCAGTAATGAAAACTAAGAGGAATTATGTTTTGACCCAAGCATAATGTCATTTTATCGTGAACTAACAACCGTACTATACTCGGCATTGCGAACCATTTGCTTAATCAAAACAAATACGTTGTGAAAGCTCATCTCAATAGAGTCGGTTGTATTTGAGTGATACGTGGCTATCATATATCGGATATTGTTTTGTACTCAGACCACAAACTGAAAGATGTTGAGCGAGATGCCGACTAGATGGCGATTAATGACACCGAATATGGATCTGCACGTCTTCTCACTCTCTCTTTTTGAATATTCCCGCATCAAATATCATCTTATAAACACTTCAACCCTTCAACAGGCATTTCCATTTCGATTCGTATATGTCATTAATCAAACGAAAGCAATTAAAAGTTTTTCCCTCCATTACACACGCGAGGAGCAGCAGCACACAATGTGCCATTGTCGAGTACATTTTTAATTAACTATTGTTGTTGTTGTTGCTGTTATCAATCTAAATTAAAATGTTTTGTTGTTTTGTTTTCAATTATATATTGTTAATAATAAATGTGGCTAAATATAAAAAATAATAACTTTCCATTATATATGTAGAATTTCGACAGCAAAAAATATAGTTTCGAATCCGTTCTTGCAAATCAATATTTATGGTGAATAGAGCTGGGACCATGTAACATACACATTAAGCGTTAGTGGTTAGGGGTTATATGCAGGAGTGGGGGTGAAAAGTTTTCGTTTTGAATTAAAATCTAATCACTGTCTACACGTGCTAATATATTTCGATGCTAATAATGTTTATCGATCGGCTTAGTTTATATATATAATTTGGGCCTACATACACACACACACCCATATACAACATTATATGGGTGTATACAAAACTAAGCAGAATTTTCTAAAGATTAGATTAAAAAAGTTAAGTAAAATTTTATGTTTAATCAATTTTATGGCAAGAGCACAAATTATGAAAAATGAAAACCAATGTACGGTCTCTCGTATAATATACAGTCACGCACAAAAGTATTCGGATTATAAATTATATTGGAGTCCTGGTCTTAGTAGGCGAATTGTTCTTGTCTCGTAGTCACCTGTTACTCGTTAATATGTCAAGATCCTTCGAATAAGGATTCTGACACAAGTCAACCTGGAAATGGGGACTTGTTTTTGTACACACATCTTTTGTTGCTATCCAATCTAGGATAAAAACTCAGAAATAAAGCGAACGTTAATGACTTAACGACACTTAGTACGTTTTAACCTCGGTGGCACGAGTGCACTAAAAGCAAGCCTCATTAATTCCAAACAATGTACCAGAAAGGTATCTGTTGAAATCTGTTGAAAAAGCACTTCATGACGTCATTGGATGAATAAAAAAATCGCTGGACTGTAAGGAATTTGCCTTTTGACGATTTTTAAATTTTGAAGTGGTTTATGGCCATGTTTAACACCCCGATTCCCTTAACAAACAAACTTTTTATTTTAATAGTCGTTTAAAAAATTTCTTGTCACCTGGAACGACATTTATAGGCGCGTGAAAATTTCAGTCGATACATCTAGTTGAAATTATTAGTATTCCTTGAATAATTCAGTGATTGATGTTCTTTGCATCAGGTCACTTTAATCGACAAGCAGAATACAAATTTATAGATGAAGTGACACGACAACTGTCGCGGCGAATTAAGTGACACGACTAGGGGAATCGGGGAGTAAGCCAAGGAGAATTGATACCGACCTAGGCAATAGAAACTGCATATGCAGATGAATTAGCAGCCAAAGAGTTTCCTCAAAAACTTTATAAAATTTATTGATGATGGAGGATTCACCCCCGATCAGGTTTAGAATGTGAATGAAAGGACTGTCTTGGAAAAAAATGCCTAGCAGAACTTATGAAAGTTGTAGATTTCAATAAATTGCCAATTCACTGGATGGCAAGCAAAAAGGCCTGGGTGACCACTGCAACAAAACGTTCACTCCAATACGTGTTAGATAAGCTAGATCATATAGTGAAGATCGAATAGTGATTGAAGTATGGAAAACGTTTTCTATTATGGACTGCATCAATCAAGTTGGGTTAGCGTTAACTAAGTTAAAGCCATCAACCTTGAACGCATGCTGGAAAACTAATTGACCTTGATCATGTCATCTGTAATAACTCAGCTTTTACTGACATTAAAACGATGGCACATATACAATTGGTAACCCTCCATCAATACAAATTTAATTAAAGAAAGTCTTAATCTTGCTAGAAAATTAGGTAATCGTTTTGAAAAACATGGTCCTGATGAGGAACGCAAAATAATAGGAAACTTTATAACAATTTATAACGAAAGTGTGACTACTGTGTGGTGACTAGGCCTTCGGAAACCTTTAATCTTCAATAAATTGGAGTCTACTGGGTTGGCAAATATGCTTTTGCCAGGTAATCGGACATTATGACAGTCAACGGCAGTGACATAGTACCGGGAACCGCACCCTGAAAGAAGCTGGACTAGTATTTAAGCTAAGGATAAAACCAAAACCAGTCAAGATGTGCAACTCTCAGAAATTATGTAAAGCATAAATTACTAGGGTGTTACAGGGCTAGGTTTACAAACGGAATATTTATCTGGATCTGACATATCTGGGGCAATCAAGTCATATCATATTATGAATGTTCCATATTTTTTGCAAATGGCGTTAACTGTCATTATGGTTTGACATTTGAAGAGTTTCTAACCATAATGACATGCGGAGGAACTATAATTACTCTCTAAAGTGAAGTGGCCAAGAGTGAAGATGTGTCTTTTGACCGTTAAGTGAGGTTAACTTACTCCCACGCTCTGTCAAACCTGTTGCAAAAAGAGGATGATTATGTCCCATTCCAATTAAGTGGTTTCGTGAACAAAGGAAGAGCCTTAATGACTGTTTGGTGCGGTATGATCAGTGAAAAAGTGACTGGCCTTAATTTTTTTTAGGACGCTGATGATACTACCGTAACCATCAGTAAGTTGTTGAGTTGGGTCTCGGTCATTGTTTGTTCCAGCTGGATGGAGCAGTCATTCACATATAGTTCAGGCAATCATGGAGAGTTTAAAAGACCAATTTTGATCTCCCGTTTTGATTTAGATCTGATTGAGCCAGAATTGTCGCCATTGTCCTGTAACCACCTGTTCCTGATTAAAATGTCAAGAACCCACGATTAAGGTTCTGGCTCATCTTGTGAAAATGGGGACCCATCGCAGGATAACAACTCATTTTATAACAAATGAAGTTTGCAATTATTTGCGAAGTAAAGCCAACGGAAGTGACTTAACGATACGTAATACCTTGTATCCTGGGTGCCACTTTAAGGTGGAGCAATAAAGTCATTAGGAATGTACCAATTTGTTACAAATGGCGTCAAATGTCACAAAGACTGTCTAAAGAGAGGCCACTACGAGTATCTACGAACAACGACAAACCAACGATAATAAGATGACGTGGCATCTGACCGCCAAGTGAGGTTAACTTAATCCCACGCTTTCTTAAGCCGTCTAACTCTACTTAAGTTGTTTTGTGAATAAACGAAGAGCCATTATGATTGTATGGTGTGGCTTGTTCAGTAAAAAAGATTCTGGCGTTTAGTATTTTGAGGACGCTGATGACAACACCGCAACCATCAGTAAGTTGCTGAATTGAGTATCGGTCATTGGCTGTACCATCTGGATAGGTAAGACAACGATGGGTAGTATAAAAGACAAATTTCGAGCTCCCGTTTTTATTTTGTGCCTTTTTAAAATTTTATTACGATCAGGCTAATCAAAACGTGTGATCATACCCATTGAAAAGCATTGATGAAACTGTGCGTGCAAGCCAGAACGGTCTGAAGAGGTAATTAGTGAAAATTATGACGATTAACCACTGTTGCGGAAGTATCACAAAATTTGATAGTCAATGGTGTTCTTTAACGAGTCATCGATCAAGTTTACTTTACGAAGAATACCAAATTCCACTTGGGGTTGGTTTAATTAATCGAAACCTCAAACTGAAGCTTCCTACTGAAAATCCTGAGACAATAAAAGTGGAACCATTTTTTTAACTGTTTTTGACATTTCTGATACATAACTAGCACCAACCCCGAATGCAAATTAATATGCAGTTGATTTGGATGAAAATTTAAATAGGAGTTCTTGCATGAATTTTGATCATGGTGGCAATGATCATCAGCTGTATGATCGTCAAGCGTTTAGTATGTGTCTGTAAATCATTTAGCCTCAATAGATGTTGCTTGTGTCGAATTTTGATGAAAGGCTTGAAGATTTGCTTTGAAATACCAGTTTGAAATACCAATTTGGAGGCTAATCAAAACGTGAGATCTTACCCCATTGAAAATCATTGAAGAACCTGTTCGTGTAAACCAGAACGGTCTGACGAAGAAATGTGACCAGTATGCTGAAGTAACCGCTGTATGGGAAGTATCACAAAATTTGGCACTCGCAAAAGGCTGCTTTTAATAGCAGTTCAGCCACTTGCAGAAGTAGAATTCGGTTCCATAGAAGACTACCAAATGTGACTTGTGGATGATTTAATTAATTGAAATCTCAAAAAAAACTTCTTAGTGAAAGTCCTGTTGTTCAACACTGATAAATGGAACCGTCTTGTTAACTGGTTTTGACATTTCTGATCCACCACTGTATATAGCTCAACTTTCTAACGATTTGACTGTGGCATTTTCGAAAGAGGTATGCTTACCTCAAATGCAAATTATTGGGAAGTTTAGGAGACATGATGATTAGGATGAAAATTCGACTAGGCATAGTATTGATTGACAGCTGTATGTTTCTGAATCAACCAGCCATTGAAGACGTTAAGACGTTAAGTATTTGTGTTAATGTAGTTTCAATCTGATTGAATGTCCGTTTCATTTAAATCATGTCATCTGGCGTATGACACTGGACTTGAAAGATGTAATGTGTGATAAATAATTAAAGAAGGTGGAAATAATTCCAGAACTCAATGACTAGAGGCCCACGGTTCAACCCACATACAGATTAAAAACACCCAATCGTGATTGATGAATCGTCCGCACCCCGGAAATCGAACCCGAGACCCACGAATTACAGAGCAAGAACGTGACCTTCTCTGCCACAAGAGCGACAAAATAGTACTGTGACTGTAAAATAAATCTGTCAGGCTTGTTGACACTACAAAACAACTCGAACATCCCAGTGACATGGTTAATCTATTTAAATTATATAAACATTTCTATAAGGGTTGCCATATATGACTGTATAAATAAAGAAGACAACCCGGCAGACTAGCTATCACCTTTAAATGAGACACAGGACAGGGAAACGTCACTTAAAGCTTTTCTCAGAATTTAGCTTCGATGGACATAATTTTACTATCGAACTACTTTTGGTCATGACTGTACAATATGCTCTACAACTACATTATACACAGAAATAACATATCAAGCAGCTACTTTTATAACGCAACCATAAAAATTTATGATTTTATTTTAATCAATCATCGCTGTTTCTAATAAAGAAATCCGACATGATTCTTTCATAATTTTTTTATGGACGTTAATAGGGGCACTTAAATGCTTCGTTCTTAACATAAATGTAAGATTTTTTTTTTTCTAAATCGGAGATTTTTAATTTTTTTTATTACATTTTTAATCGGATTTTAGGTGAATTATGGAAGACAAAATGATGGAACATAATTCGAATCGTTTTCAATCAATTAAATCGGGGTAGCATGATTTGAACTGCCAACACCTAATGGTTTTCTGAATGCTTCTTGCAAGGGTTCTGTACCCAGAATAAACAGTGCATATTTTTAAGGTCGTTAATCTTTAAATAGGCACTAGTCTGAGCAAATAGGCAAGACAGAATCACATATCACAGTGAGAATACCTTGTTAGACCCTCTAAATACGTCTATCATAATGGGATCTTTACTGATGAATTGTTCTAAGAAACTTAAGACTTGAGTGTCTCTTAAGATATAATAATGTCCTAGGGCTGGGTATAGTGCCACAAAAGAGAACGATGCATTAATTCGAGCCAAGTTGACTGGTTAAAATCTGACTTCATTCAAAATGCCAAGTGAATTCAAGTTGGTTATGTCTTCCAAACAAATATGGAGGAAATAGTATGGGGGCCAATAATCCGTAAAGCAGCTTTGCTGGCAGAGAAGGTGCAGGTACAACGATCTTTAGAGTAAAGATATTCAGACCTGCCACCATATTTGGTTGTGCGCGATACTACCGAGATGATTGCCTCCGTTTGACGAGGGTATGGCTGTAATATCGTTACACTTGCAGATCAAGTGCCATCTCGAGTACCGCAGTGAGTATAGTGTATAAAGTACCCACAATGTCCCCATAAATATGTCTTGTCAGGACTCCACTCTAAGTATCAATAACGGTTTCCAGTAAATCTTTAACTCTTTACTACATGTCTCATGCCTGGTTACCTTCTCACCTTACCATATCAGCAGACATTTTGTAATATTAAATTTTTCCAGAGACTCGCATCTTGTGAAAAAAAAATCAGCTCAGTTTTTATATGGTCAACCGATACGCCCTAATTACGACGAGAACATTATATCCGGATCACATAATACAGCCGTATAGTTACCAGTAAAATTGCAATACCAACGGCATAACCCTAACACCACACAAGTGGAAACAATACTCGACCTGAGGACTTTCTATACAGTACGATAATCGTATCACTGCCAAAATCGACAGTTTTACTCGTTGACAAGGCTTTGGACTGAACCAATTTACAAGTCTGGCCTACATTCATTGTATTTCAACTGCGAAGAATGTGGCAATGAAGGTCGGAATATCATCTTCAATGTCCCAAAAAGGCTACCAACCCAAATATTTTAATATGCTCATTTTTTAACTCGTCAAATGACTTCATGAAGTGATGGTTCAACAGCAGACCAGAAAATATTTCTATTCCATTTTACTTTCGGATTTACATTATGGAAGCTCGAAGACTTCTGAATCATGTAGAAAGAAAGCGGGAATCACTAGATCATATAGTACTTAATACTTCTTACTTCATCAGCCATTGCTGTAATGTTCATGAGTCTGTTATTCATATAATAGCTTACGTAAACAAAAATTCTAGGCCTAAAGAACTGGTTAAAGCTGCGGCAATTGGAGCGAGAAGTACTGGGTTCAAATCCCGTTAAGGGCATCCAAAAAAGTGGTTTTTCACAATCTGGTTACGATTAGTGGTGTAAATGAACACATCTATGAACCCCTGTGCAGAATCCATGGGCCAACCTATCTTCCAATTAATTACTTAAGGCTAGCATTGACCTATGCAATGTGGAGATGGTTCTACCGACTATTGTTTCAATGTAAATTGAAACTACAGTCGTACGTTTCCGATTTGGATATGTAATGGCGTAAAGTGGGACGTTTGAGCCCCAAAACAGATTGCATAGATATAAACAGACACACAGAGGAACATAAAACGAGACTAGGGTGCTTAAATCAAGAATACATGCTTGACAGGTCTATTAAATTACATTGAGTGATCAATGCACTCCCGTTGAAGAAGAAATTGGTAATCAAATGGCATTTTTTGGCACAACATTCTAAATATTCGTAGTCTGGTTCAATTACTAAACACTTTGTCTGTCACGACCGAGAATTAATTTTGTATTCTGAAATGAAATGACACTTTACCTAATCGTCAATACCGAAACATGATGAAAGATATCGGAGTTATGTAAACTCTGTCTGCATTCAAGAAAACAAAGACAATGAGCCGAGACACAGGTGGAAGCATGTCAGCAAACAATAGAGTACAAGAACACTTATGACATGCTTTCAATAGATTCGAGGCTCAGAAGTGATACAAAATTGAATGGATTGTTTCCAAGCCATCCGAAACGAACAGCAAAAACAAATCCGAGATAGACGAATTGGCGTTACTCTTATCAAAATGCAAGGCAACTTCAAAAAATTCTGGAGGCACTATGACCCAGACAATTATCCTCAAACTTCATATTCGAATGTATTATGACCTAAGATATCCTTAAATATATATTTTTTAATATTATATAAATATT
Organism: Tipula lateralis; assembly: GCA_963932295.1. Classification (NCBI taxonomy): domain Eukaryota; kingdom Metazoa; phylum Arthropoda; class Insecta; order Diptera; family Tipulidae; genus Tipula; species Tipula lateralis. Next base: position 39,175,133 of record OZ010737.1, read on the forward strand.
CACGGAGAAATTCTGCTGGTTTAAAAAATGACAGCAGAAAAAATCTCTCAAGCGATTGTAGTGCCTCTGGTGAGTAGAAAAACTATTTTTTCTGCTGGATTTTTTTCTGCTATCCTATACGGTGCCAGTAAGTAGAAATCAAAAACATGGAAGTGTTAATAACAACCTTACTAATAGTTCATCATGGGGAATGGTGACTGAACAGACTGTATTTACTGCCGCAGGTAGGTATATTATGATGTTCAACAAAACTATCTAGGATATAATGGTTGCCGCTCAAAGAAAACACTATTGGTCGAAATAAGCTACATCTGTATTAAAGAGGTCCAGGTTAGTCTAGAAGAAGCGAGAGTGTTTTGGTGAGTATGTCAATTACACGAGTCCCACAGCTACTTTCATAAAAAGTTTTACCTCCTCTCCATGTGACAGAATAAAGTAAAAATGATTCGATTCACAAAATAAGCCGCCTGTAAACTAGATCCCTATGGGTTCAGATCAACTATACACCAACTATATAGCGATAATACGTTTTTGAATGCAAAATTGTGTAGTTATTCGAATCGAAATGGGAATAATCGATCCACATATTATACAGTCGAACACATATGCACATCCTCACGGGTAAAATTGGATAATATTGTAAAACTATAAACACGATAGTTAAGATTGTAAATTTGTATTAAAAATAGCATGTAAGGGGTATGACCTATCGCCATTATAGCCTGTAATACATCCATCCCAAATGAACATATATGCGAACATATTTTTATCGCTAGTAAAAATATAAAATTGTGCGTGTTGTGTCAGCATATTCTCCGACGTGATGAAAAATGGAAATGAGATTTATTTCACTTTCACAATATATTTTTGACGACATGCTATTTTGAGTCTCTGACGACACATATTGAACGGATTCTTTTAATTTCTGTGTTAAGCTGGGATTTAGCTTGTACATATTTTGTGTCACGTTATGCTGAACATGCTAAGCACAATTTTATCATAATTAAGTACTGTAGCTATTTTAAGTTATGTTGACCATCCATAGATGGATGGTAAGTACACAGTGCACCATATGGCTATTCCATAAAATTTGATTTTTCAGCGCTACCTTACAGTCCACCTCACTGTGGAAGGTAGTTAATATTGGTTAAAACGTGTGGTTTAGGGAAAAAATTTTCAGGGAGAGTAATTCTTCCAAGATAATGTATGACTGTAACTTGTATGCTGTGCAAAGAAGAGCTTAAACGAGGCTACTTGCCATTCTTGAGGCATAACTTCATTTCGCCATACCAATCGACAAGATCGAACTGACAGTTCCACAAAGTTAGCCCTCCGAATATCAAGAGCTCTGAATAAATGCAATCAGAACGATTTGTTTTTCTCTGCATGGCCATGGTGAATTCCTTATAGAATATATTCTCAATGGACATCTCTGCCGTCTGTATTTGAGGGTATTCAAAAACACCTTGTGATACATGTGGAATAATAAGTAGACCAACGAAGATTAACACAGAGGTTTTCATCCTGGTCCAGAATGGCAGTTGACCGAGATCTCAAGTTATGGTGCAATTCGTTGATTCGAGTTTCTTCTGTCAACAAATGCATTTAGCTGTCCTCCTAGCATGAACTGCTTTATTTCTTCTTGCAATTGTAAACCGAGTTTTCGTTGCTCAACAGCTCTCCTCAGCAAACCAATCATTTTTGGGCGTATTTTTCACTATGCCCATATGTTCTAGGCAGCATTGTCAACCGAGGTTTTCAATACTTCCCAGACTCCGATCACTTCATCAGATTGGTAATTAGATCGCAAAATGCTGTTGCTGACAAGATCTTCACATGAGAATGGCGTTGTATATTCCCCTGTCCGCCCTGTCCTGACTTGTACGAAAATTTAACTTTGCAGTAACCAGTTAATGGTTTCTTGGAGCGCTAGGAGTTCAAGCCGATACTCTTTCATACATGTGATAAGGCCGACAAACGCACCAGGTTTTCCAAGTGACTGTGCGTTCCACGTGCTGATCCTTAATCACGTGTCCGGGTATACTTAAGAGGAGGCCGGCTATCAGAGTGTTGAACAAACCTGAACAACATAAGAGAATGAGTTTAGAGTTAGTCTAGACTGTGTTAAAAAAAGGAGAGTCGATAACATGGCAAAAACTAACCGACCATCACAAATGGCTTCATTTTGTGGCCATTATGTGTGAAATTCTGGTCAACCTATTAAAAAAGCAAACGTTACCTATCGACCCTACCCCGGGTTTTTATATCAATTGGTTAGATGTGCCTGGAAGTGTTCTAAACGAATTTTGAACTACATTCAACCAATAGATTGTACACAGTTTTTTTGGCTACCTAGAATGATCATTGATATGACCCCGATGTGCATCTGGCCAGTAAAAACGAGGAAGAGCACAAATTGTATGTCAAATTTGAGACTTTTGTTGAATTTGGAATAAACATTCAAATGTATAATGTTTATTCGAAATATTTGTCCTATAGATTTTCTTAGCACATACGATCCGATGGCATACCTCTGTCACCACGGTGAGTTGAAGTCAAAAATGAATTTCCTGTCCAACATTTATTTAACATATTCAGTGATTCAAGGGATGGTCAATAATTACCATAAATGCATTCCAAAACCGAGCAACAGTAAAAATTCCTCGAGGCCTGACGACTGTGATCTGTCATTTGCCCAAATTAAAAGTACGCTTGCTAACATAACATTTTAGCCCTTCTGAGCAACACCACAATAAGTATCTCCTCAGATGTTTCAAACATTGCCGTTGGGAATTTACCATCTCCACAGAAGGTAGGCTTCTTACCACGGCAATAAACTCCCTAAGTGATAAGAGTTCACATCAGACATTATCGGTCTGTTTATGATGGGTACACAATATGACGCAGACACTTTGTCACGACCTTATAACCACGCTGATAATATAGACAAAACATCAAGGCTAAATTGTTATGATTAAGACAATTCTGAAGGGTCTGGTGATGAAGTGAAAGAACTTCTCGAAAATTCATCGCACCCTTTGAGTTCTAAATTGAACTTTGATCACAGTCACCATCCTATTCAATCTAAAATTATATTGTCAAAGAGACAAGTCAAACAGGAAGTTGGTATTTTTGGCCGAACATGAATGCTGATGTTATAAATTGGGATACAACCAGGGCCTTCCATATCGAGGTTCGAACATATTCACATAAAAGTAGTAGGACCGCTCCCATACCACCCAGAGGTATAATTTATAAACCATCCGTCGAAGATCGAACCACTCGTGGGCCTGAGGCATGTCTCAATCGATATAGCAACGCTGGCACTATTGCTAAGACTTTTGTCGAGCAATACGTGTCAGAGTTTGGAATAGTCTTTCTGAGCTAACTCGTTTACTAGGCGTCCATAGAATTCGTACCACTGTCTACCATCCACAGACAAAATGTATGGTCGAAAGATTTCACAGACCACTAATTTGAGGAAATTTTATCCATTGCGGAGTACTCAGCTACCCCATCATCTTGTTGGGACTACCATAAGTAGCAGTCAAAGATGAACTAAAATTCTCGCCAGCAGACCTAGTATATGGACAAGTCCTCAAGCTTCCAGGAAAATTTTTAGTGATCAGATCTCTTAGACTAATAATTCCAATTGGTACTCGCATGTCAACCTCAACTCCACTTTTTGTACGACGACCGTACAGTGTCATTGTTGCGTTGTTTCAGAAAACTTTTCATTTTAGATCAAAATGGTCGAGATGCAAATGTGCCAACGGAGAAATTGCCTTTAGCCTATTAGGTCTGCTAATACTTTTACAACGGTCTATATTGCAAGATATCAAGGAAAGTCCAGTGCTTGAGTATAGATGAAATCCTCCCAGCTTAACATAAGCTTAATAAATGAAATGGTCTAATATCAAATCATTCGAATTTATTAGTCAAATCTGCCTAAGGCTGCAAAGATGAGAAGAAAGAAGTAACCTACATCCCCTGCGTCTGTACTTCTCTGAACAACCTGATATATGTAGTTGTCGATGAGATTGATTTCAGAGATATTCTACCGTTTATCAAAAGTTCAAGATGGTTCGATGACTAAGGCAGGGGAAAGTTTTAAAGTGGTAGGGTTATGGGCCGTTATGGGACTATGGAAGTTTTTGTGACCTATAACCTATCCTATTTTATCTAACAACAAAATTTTCTATCTTCCAAGATATTAAAAGAAATAATCGAACTGTACTTTTTCCAATGCCCAACAATGAGTGATGATCAAACTGGCCAATCTTTGACAATCGTATCAGTTAGTGTTGTAAGATATGAAGTTAAGGGGAAATAAATTGCGAGTAATGATTAAATTGTGCCATGTTTTCACATCATAGTCAAACCGGATCCTTTTCACCCCAAAGGAAAGAGCGTTAATCACTTCTGTGGCCTTGATCACATTTTCGGTGGAGTAATGTAACGTTCAGAATTCGTCATTCAGAAATACATGCCTATATCAATGTACGTCATAGAAGTCAATGATCAAGTAGGACGTGGTATACGTAGTCGTGGTCAGAATAGAACCTAGTTCTAATCCAATTGAAGAGCATGCAATATTTTTATAATTGAGTTAATTTTCGAAGAGAGAGAGAGATGTTTTATCTTTAACGTCTCAAGCAGTAATGATTTCACCTTGAGGAGTGGTAATCAGATGAGGAAAGTGACCCTATAGGATGTGCATTTTATATATTTCCGAAAATGAAGTTAATCCTTGAGACCTGATATAGAAAGGCCACGAAACTTTTCACTGAGGTAGCAATCTCTTCGTCCCATTTTTCAATGAACAAACGCGAATTACAACATGCGTATAACAATTCGAATTAACAAATGAAGCTAAGAACGATATTCTATGAGCACCCATCGATCAGCAGAAGGATGAGCATAGAAGAACATGATCTCTGGAACGGTAATGTTATGCCAGCTTTCTTGGAAGTATCATCTGGATTTTAAACTACAAAAAGCCACTGCGATTATTTGACAATGTCGTAGAGCTTTTGGTAATTCCTGGGGAGTATTCCCCTAAATGCTATATTTTATCTACAAGTCTCTGGTTTTACCATTGCTAACTTATGCATCTGTTGTTTGGTGGCCAGTGGTTAAAGTTTAATCTTCAATTGGCAAACTCAACTATTTGCAAAATATAGCTTGTCAACTCCAGGATTATTCCTGTAAACCAATTGTCACCTTTGGCATTGAGTATGGAACTTTTAACGGTTCTAATCAACGTTAATGATAATAATGGCAGAATATTGCAAATAACAAATACAACTTTCCATTATACATACAAAACTGTCTCCTGACTAATTTATTATGTAATCTTGAATCGTTATCTTAATCTCAACTATATAAAATGTCATGACCCAATCATATATAGAAACCCCAACTGAATATATACTTTTTTCGTAAATTGAAAATCTTATTTATCTGATTTGAGCCAGACCGAGAACAAGATTATGTAATACACGATTTATCGGACTTGGGTACGAAATACAAAATCCACTTTATACACTAAATCATTTTTATTATAAGATTTGAACATAGCGATAACCGCATATCAGTCCCCAAATCATATAAAGAATATATATGTATAGATGTGTGTCGAGAGGAGTGCCACTCACGTATACGAGGTTTTTCCAAAAATATACAAAAAATTTGAATTAAATCAAAATAAATTAAAATGAAAAGCACAAAAGCACAACAACATCGAAGCTTTTATATAGCATGAAATAACCAGGCGTCTCTTCATATATATATATTTAATAAAATTAAATGATTTTCGGTGTCATATATTGTTGTTGTTGTCAAATATCACAACAACAACAACAACAGCCCAAGGAACGCCAAAAAAATTCTTTTTTACCATGATTTTACTATGTTTTCACTTTAACACAACGAACACCGCACCAACACTAGTACACAATAAAATAAATTTTCTGTTTAACAAATGAAAATTCGTACACATATGTATACACACACACACTCACTCACTCACTGTATATGTATTGGTGGATAGTATAGTAAAAAAAAACACTTTGCTCGTCGAACTCAACTTTCACATTGGCTTTTCTTTTATATATTTTCTTTTAATTTTCCTCACATCGAAATTTTCTTCACATTTAATTATATCACATATTTCATTAATTCGGTTGTTGGTTAATTAATAAAGAGGAATTCACTTAATTATTTTCACCATGGTTGTGTATTGTGTCGTGCGGGAGGTGTTTCGAACACTATGTGCAACACACTATATATATCTACTCCTCGAATTGTGTCCACACGTCGATTAGAACCGAAACAAAATATTTTATAATTAATTAGAGATTTAAATTAAAAAATTAATTAAATAGAATAATTTATAATTTTTTTTTTTTTTTGGTGGTTTTTTGTATTTTTTTGGAAAATTAAAAATCAAACAAAAACGAAACGAGAAAAATTATAAAATTTTTGTCGTTACATATTCCACGATCAAAGACAGACTAAAACACACTGTACACATATACTTTTCACCCTGAAATTTTCCGAACGAAATAAAAAAATTAATTTTCCTCCCCGACTTTTATATTTGTATATATGTATGCGGAATTTTCTTTTTTATTTACCAAAGTGGGGAAATTTTGCCCACATACAACACAAACACTGTATATACTCGACACTATAAGTTAGAGGAGCTTTTTGGATTATTTACTGCACTATTCGTATGCAATAGTGGCGTTTTCAAATTAAATACAACAACAAAGTAATTAATTCGAATATGACGTCATAGGAGGAAAAAAAACAAAAACCTATTTTCCCGCCATAAACGACTCTGATATTATATATATAGTCCTTTGATGTACTCGGTTTAGAGGTCAGGCCGAAATCTAATAATATTTTTGTGTTATACATACAGTGACAATAATGTCCTTTTTCCGTTCGAATCGTGAGCCTGGGAATTTTATTCTGTTTGCTTTTGGTGTTTTATTAAAATCGTGTATTGTTTGTTCGTTCGTTCGGATTTTTTGGCAGTTAATTCTAGTTTATGATATTGCAGAGAGATTTTTTTCGTTATTAACCCTCTGTGGCATCGATTGTTTTAGGGGATATATATACAAATTTATTATTTTATTGAGAAAATTGTGGATTGAATGATCTATACGCACGTGTGTTTAATAGTAATGTGTTCGAGGGATGTCAAATAAGCGACAACGAATTTTAGACTGTCAGAGTAACGAGCAAGGTCTATTGGTCAACCATATAGGAAAGTTGAGATGATTCTTATCGTCCAGAGCAGGACTCTGGGAAAGATTAGTCTTCCAAAATTTAGAGCTCATACTATTCGAGTGAGGGGAGGGTGACTTCAGAAGTTAAGAATCTGCACATCTAGTTAGATCGGAAGATTACCATTCAAGAACACATGGAAGAGAAATGAAATTAAGCATGTACAATTTACTCATTTGGTAAATCACGGGGCTTCAAACCCAGACGCGAAGTATTGGCTATACGTTTCGGTTATCAGACCCATAATCTCATTTGCCCCACTTAATTGGTGGCCTAGGACATTGAGTGGGGTTAGCCGAAAAATCTCTACACCACCTTCAAATACTTGTTTGTCTGAAAATTGTAGAACCTTTTCACACCACACGCACATCTTGAGATGAATGTCAGCTGCAGGTTGAATTATAGATCAGAAGGTGTGCAGCGCAAGGCAGAGACAATCAATTTGGTACTTCTGGGCAATTCCAAATATGAAGGGAGGTGGGTCGGCAAATACCTGCGTACATGACCTAGGACACTATGGTGTCGAAAGCACAAATGCTAAATTTAGATTTGCACAATTTAGATTTTAAATGCTAAATCCTGAACTCTTATGCAAAGGAAATGAATTGCAAAGATCGTTGGTCCTCGTATCTATAGCCTTTTCGATAGCCAGGTTTCTCTAAAAGCGATTGAATTTAATACTGTTTCATCTAAACTTTTATTAAAACAAGACGGTAATTGCTCACATGGATATCAAAAGAAGCGTATTGGCTGATAAATTGGCTCGTTTGCGTGCGCCTCTTGGACTGGAAAACTGAACCAAGTAACGTCCTTTTCTATTTATTTCGACTTGTTTTTGACTCTTTATTGCCCTCTTTGCTCCGTTTTCGATTATCTTTTTGTACATCTTGTGCGGTATAGTGAGATTCCACGAATTGTTGCCTTGAGCTCGTCAATGGTTTCAAACCGGCTATCGAACACTTTGCTTTTGAAGAGCCCCTATAAAAAGAAATCCGGAAGGGTCAATTCGGGAGATCTTAGTATAGTCAGTGTTGAGATTACAACAATAATTATAACAAAAACCTATAAAATTCTTGGAACCTTTGATTTGTTTTTTCATGATCATGCTTCATGATGTTGAATGTGGATTCTACTATTGATATCTGCTGTCTTATCAACTTTTTGGTGTACTCGACCAACGTGCTGGAAACTTCTACAAGGAAAACATAGAACATCTAAATCAAAACCAGCAACATCACCAAAAGCTCTTAAGACAGCAGATATCAATAGCAGAATCCACGATCAACATCATGAAGCATGATCATGAAGAAACAAATCAAAGGTTCCAAGAATTTTATAGGATAATAAACGATGTCATTTTCCACGAACAATATATGGACATGACCCTTCGACCATGTTGGAAATGATGAAACTACGGTCCTTCCAATCAGCAGTAATCGACACTATCAGCAAGGCATTGCTGCATTATATATGTGATCATCACTGTAAAAACCATAAAAGTGAAAGAAACGATAATCTTCGAAGTATCATACCGGTGCTAACAGTCAGTCAATATCAATCGATTTTTGACATCAAATGTAGAAGGAATTTTCGTTTGATTTGCAGTGAAGCATGGTATTCCGTCTTGATGACCTCAGTAACCGTCAATTCCCTTTTCGCGTATTTTCGGGCAGACATAATAGGCCAACATCAACCGATGTAAATTTCAATTGACTATTGCTGAATTATGGTTTTTGGTTATGCAATGGAGTCCCATGGATTTACTGGGGATTTTTCGTTCCCCAAATGTAGCAATTTTGCTAATTAATACTGTATTATATTAATAACTATTAATGGCGTTTTTACAGGCCGTTATTGGCCCGTTCCGTGTCAACAATCTGACTCAAACGGTTTGGATCACGAGTCTTCATACTGTTGCTCTTTCACTTGGAAAGTATGCGTATAGCGAAAAAACTTGAAGAGTGATTGACCGATTTGGACGAAATCCTTCTTGGTAATTACCGGCCATTTCTTCCGCGAGAGGCGTAATTCTTCTTAAGATCATGTATGACAGTAACTTGTATGATGTGCAAAGGAAAGCTATACCACGATATAACTCTCTGTTTTCAGTGCTTCCCAGACACTGTTCACTTCATCAGATTGGTAATAAAATCGCAAAATGCTGTTGCTGACAAGATCTTGATATTTTTATTGCGTTTCTTTATTTATCAGAAACCTAAGCCACATTATTCAGAGCTTCTCGTAGAAGGCGACTAAATCTGTTTGGTTCGTTGGGCTGACGAACCGCATCCGTAAAAAACAGCAACTGTTAAAAATTTCAACAAACAAAAACAAAACGAATACCACCAAAACAACAATGACCCCCCGTGCTGTCACTCCAAAAACCTGGCGCTTTTGACGGCCTTATGACATGCATGTAAGAATATCGGCTGGAACTTGTACCACTCCAAAAAGCTCGATGTATTGGCGAAACGTTGCTGTTATTTGTCGCACTTATTTGCTGGCCTTAAACATTGAGTTGGTTTGGAGGGAAACCTCTAAACTTTTTTCAAAGATTGATGATAATCAACTACAACCTATCTGTATGTTGTCACCTTTAGATCAGGGAGCATCTTGAAAATTGTCTTGAAGAGTTTCAGCTGGTATATTATTTCAAAGACTATACGTAATGAGCACCAAAACTGTTTTTTTTTTAAATTTAGTTTTTATTGGGTGCAGGGTGGCCTTTTAGACTGTCCTAGCTCCTTGTCAGAGTTCCTGCACCCAACGCGCAATTCTTCAAGTAAAGGTTGATATAGCTGCCTTAAACTTGTGCATTTTATACTAAAACGGAAACTGAAAACTGGATAACGAATTCCACTTCGAGGCTTCGGTAGCTGCACCGTGAACCTATGCGCATTAACCGTTCCTCGTGTTACCCGTTCTGGCGTAACAAATGGTGATATTTTCATAATAGTGGATTTGAATTACTATATACAACTCCTAGAGATTAAGACAACTAAACCTCGACCGTTAATCACCTAAGTATAGGCTTTTATAACATTTTCCACCCATAGATTCACACTGTTCACCCTAATTTGTTTTGAATTTGCTGTGGTTTTCTGGATGCCGATTTTCTGGATATTTAGACGAAAGGCTTTTATGCTCGTATATATAGAAATCTGGACGTACAACCGAGCGCATAAAAATATATTATCTTGGGTATTATTGGAGCTATGAACATCACACCCACTGCAGCTCTTGAAATGGCTGTAGGCCTGCTGCAGTTTGATCTGAGGCTATCAATTGAGCCTTTCTGGACACTGACATAAATGGCGGGAGGTGAGATGGCACATAACTGCTCACATGCTTTCTGACACTATGATGCCGAATCTTTACTGAATGATCAGTCTGCTGTAATCTGGCTTGTGCCGGGTTAACTATGTTAAAATTATCTGTCCCCTCTTGGTAGGGGATAGATAATTTTAACATGGACAGTCAAATAGCCCTGAAGCCGTTTTACTCCAATACTGTTGGCAACCAGTGAACAGTGTGAGGGAAAAGAAGAAGGAACAATTGAACTGGTCTAGTCATTCTAATAAAAACTGTTCATGAATCTGCACTGAATATACGAATTCACATCCTGAATTAAAAGCAATTCTCTTTAATGAAATTTACTATGGCACGAATACCTTCTTAAGAAAGCGTGGAATTATGTTTGTATCAAGTTTGTTAAAACTTCAGACTTAAATTGAACTCTCCCGAATTTTTCACATCACAAGAATTTCTGGCTGGAAATTGCAATATTAACAGCATCTCTCTCCGATATTGACTGATATGGAAAAAGTTAACAAAATGTCTGTTGCCCTGCCGCTATCGGGATTCGAAGTCGGTACCTACCGCTCCAACTGCTGCAGCTTTAACTACTGGGCGGTTTTATTGGTTAACCTTAGGAAAACTTAAATGGTTCTTTCACCAGAAGCAGGACTCTGGGAAACATTACTCTACCCAAAATTAGGGCTCATACCATCCCGCTCTTTTCTGAAGTTGTGTCTGAAGATCTAGTTAGATCGGAAGATCACCCTTTAAGAACACACATGGAAGATATATATATAATAATAAATATAATAAAGCATATATAGAATTTTCTGGAATTTCACAGTCATTTACTATATCATTAGGCTTGAAACAGAGACTCGTTTATTGGCTCACTAATCAGACCCATACTCTCATTTGGTGGCGAGAACATTGAGTGAGATTGACAAAGACATGTATGTCTGAGTATTATGTGACCTATGCACACCACGATGTGCAGCGCAAATAACCGCTCACATACACATGGAAGATACAATAAATTCAACCCTTCTGGGTCATGTAAAATATGGAGGGGGGTCGGTCGGCACATAATTGCCTACTTGACCTCGGATACTCTGGCGTCAAAAGCACAAATAGTACTACAACACTCCATTCTACACCTCTTCGATGGCAATTAATATAACGATATTTACTGATGGATCACAAATCTGGTCCTAAATCCTGACCTTCTATGCAAAGGAAATCAATTGCAAAGATCGTAGATTCGAATCGATGGTGGTGATTCCACGAATTCTAGGCTTGAGCTCGACAATGGTTTCATCAAATCGGCTGGCTAAAAAATTTGGTTTTTCAGAGCCCCCATAAAAAGAAGTCCGGAAGGGTCAAATCTGGAGATCTGAGTTTTCAGTCACTATATCCTCGATTTTCGACATCAGACGTTCAATAAATTTTTGGTTGCAGAAACTCGACGCAAGAAACCGTCAGACAAAATAAGCCAACATCAAACGATATTGATTTCAATTGACTGAGGCCAAATGATGGTTTTTGGTCACGCAATGTTTCATGAATTTGTGTGAATTTTCATGGCTTTTGCTTACTAACGTTACCAGAGCGTTATCAAGAATCAGGTTCAGTATCAACCATTCGAGTGACTATTTAGTCATATTTCAAACGCTGAGATTAGCTAACTTGTCAATTTTCTCTGTACATGCCTCGCCGATCCGCACTTCCAATACGATCGAAAATGAGGAAACTAGCGATTTTAGAGGGATTGCCATTCAGCTAAGACCATTGACTTCTTCAAAATACTTTTTTTATTTGTAAACGAGATGAATAGTCGGCCATCTATCTTTCTTTAGACTCTAGAAATGACAATAGATCGATTTATAAGGGATCACCAATTTATTTACCTCCCTAATCGGAAGTAACATGCAACATGTTTGAAGTGGGTTTATTATAGGGAAAACTACCCTTCATATAAATTTTTACTATACGCTTGTATCAATTTTGGCATTGATCCCACTATATCGTCAAGGGGGTTGAGACTAAGCTTAAGTCTCGGGTTATTGAAATAGGGCGAGGTAGATTATCGGTATCTGTCAAATCCTGATTTGGCTCTTGATTTTTAACGAGCTTCTTATTCTGGCAATGGAGACACAGCAATATTCTAGCAATGTAGAAGAGCCTTTAGACTTTCCTGTGGTTTAAGTCTCAACATTTTACCTTTTATGTATAAATCACTGGTGGTACCATTATTATCTTACGCGTCTGTTGTGTGTTGACCATAAACAGAATATTTCTTGGAGTGCGATTACTATAAGTATATTGGAACGAATCAATTGCTCATCATTATTAGTATGCTTCAATTGCATACTTTTATTCAGATTAATTAAATTGCTCAGTGTGGTTGGATTCTCCAAAGAGTATCAACAATGCCATTCAGCTCTTGCTATGTAGTTGAGATCATGTCGAAAAGTACTACTATGTCTATAATGCAATTGGTCTTCGTTTTGGGTTCCCAAAAGTTTACTGCGTTGCCATGTGAATATAAAATTTAAAAGTTAGGAAGCTGCGATATGCATTGACATCACACTCTGCTTGTCTTTACAACGACCACTTTTTCTCTCGGGCTAAGTGTAACCACGAGTCTTTAATAAGTAACACATCTTCGTTCACTTTCGTCAGCTTAACTATAAGATTCGTATACTTACGTTCTTGCTATTTAGACTAGATACTGTCTAACCCCGAGAGTTAGCTGTTGTCAGTTGCATTTTTCGCATTCATTAATATTCGAATTTTTAACGGTTCGGTTTTTTTCTACTCGACCTATTTGAGTTCCATGAAAGTCGTCGTCTTCCGTAGACTGTTGCCTTCTGTTAGGTCTAAATTTGACTCATTGTTGACTTTGAGAGACATTAAGTCAAAACTCAACTTGATACCTCAATTTGCTTCCTTTACCCTTCTCCTGTTTGATCTTCCAATGTTCTGTCGGAGCATTCGGATTACATCCATAGTTAGCTCAAGGCACGAATACGCATAGTTAACTCTATGCCGCAGTGTCAGTCTAATCCCGCAGTGTCATTTATTTTTCATTAATCTTCTTGAACGTTGTCGATGCCAGCCTAAGAAATTGCTTCTATATCACACCAAACCACTAAACCTTGGAGGATTGAGAACTTGGAGAGTTACTGCCTTTGTGAGAGTGAGTGCTTTCTGAATGTGTTGCTGCTAACGCCACCAAGCATTTCTTGAGATCACTGTCTTTTTGACTCAAACCCTCTTATATAGTTTGGACTGCAGTTAGCAATTGTCCTGGCCTAAATGACGGACTTACGCTGTTGTTTTGTGAAAACTAGTGCTTCGGCATTTTAGTTTATCTTTGTATCAGCCATTACACCGCAAATTTGGTTCTATATCTCTGCTTAACTTGAGACATTCTTCGTCATCCCAACTCTTCTCTATACCAACTTACTTAATTCTATCAACTTGTTTTTACACGATCTATGCCAGAAATCGACATGGTGACTGATTGGCTTCTGCCTGTTTTTAATTTCCACAGATCATATGGGGTGGTTTATCCATCCAGGGATATGTGGTTTTTACCAGACGCATCTCCTTGTCGAACACCAGAAGTAATTGCAAAAATTCTCGATAGCCTGTTCTCAACTTTGACACAGCATTGTGACTGCGTTAAGTCATTTTACACAGATGTACATATTTTTGTGGTATTCCTAAATATTCAAGCGCATACCATAGCCTCTCTCGATTGATCGAGTCATAGACTTGCTTGAAATCTAGGAATACCTGGTGTACATCGCGAGATGTTTCGTAGTACTTGGAAAGAATCATCCGTAGCGAAAAAACTTGATCAGTGACTGACCGATTTGGACGGAATCCTCATTGGTAGTCACCGACAATTTCCTCCGCCAAAGGAGTAATTCTTCCCAAGATAATGTATGACAGTAACTTGTATGCTGTGCAAAGGAGAGCTATACCGCGATAGTTCTCGCATTTCATGCGATCACCCTTTTTGAATATTGGGCATAACGCGGCCACTTTCCATTCATCAGGCATAACTTCATTTCGCCATACCAATCGAACAAGGTCGAAAAGACAGTTCCACAAAGTTAGCCCTCCGAATATCAAGAGCTCTGAATTAATGCAATCAACCCCTGGTGAACGATTTTTCTTTAATCTCTGCATGGCCATTGTGAATTCCTCATAGGATGGATCCTCGATGAACATCTCCGCGGTCTGTATTTGAGGGTATTCAAACACAGCTTGTGATACATGTGGAACATTAAGTAGATCAGAAAAATGTTCACGCCATGTATCGATTGCCGCATCGACGTTAACACAGAGGTTTCCATCCTGGTCCCGAATGGCAGTTGACCGAGATCTTAAGGTATGGTGCAATTCGGTGATTCCTTTAAATAACCCACGCGAATTGTGCTCATTGCTGAGTTGTACTCTTAAGACCTTAGCCTTCCACCATTCTCGCTTCTTCTGTCTACAAATGCGTTTAGCTGTCCTCCTAGCAAGAACTGCCTTGTTGTTCCGTGCAATTGTAAACCGAGTCTGTGCTTCATTGTGGGCTATATTGCGTTGCTCAACAGCAAGACGACACTCCTCATCAAACCACTCATTTATGAGCTTAGTTTTCACTATACCGAGAGTGTGCTGGGCAGCATCGACAACCGAGGTTTTCAATACTTCACAGACACTGTTCACATCATCAAATTGGTATTTTCGTTGGGTTTCTTCATTTATCAGTCTTTCACAGGAGAATCGCGTTTTATATTCTCCTGTCCTCCTTGACTTGTACGAAAATTTCCATCGCAGCTTTGCAGCAACCATAAAATGGTCACTGCTTACGAATTTTGTTGACGACCGATACGATTTCACGTCTTGGACAACCCGAGCCCGGTCTTTTGAAATCAACACATGGTCAATTTGGCTTCGGGATATTTTACGTGGATGTGTCCATGTTTCCAAATGGATGTTTTTATGAGGAAAGAATGTACTTGCCACTTTGAGATCATGAGCTATCGCAAAGTACATCATTCTTTCCCCATTTTCGGTCGCAGTTTCGTATCGGGAGTACGGACCTTGATTATTGCATAAGTCGGTCTGATTTCTGCCAGCTCTAGCATTAAAGTCACCAATCACCAATCTGACATCGTGCTCAGGTATAAAGCCCATCAGATTATCCAAATTATTATAGAATAAGTCTTTGTCTTGGGGTTGGCTTAAATCAGTGGGCGCATGTACCCAGACGACTGTGGCTAATTTCATGTGCAAGCGGAACTTACACATTCGATTATCGACTGCCTGAAAGTTCAACACAGCCTTTTTTACCTGTGACCCAATGAGAAACCCAACTCCAAAATTTCCGGGGTCATCTCCACTGTGTAGCAACGTATAGCCCTGGGACACATGGTCTCCACTTTTAGGCCATCGAGTTTCTTGGAGCGCTACGAGTTCCAACCGATACTCTTTCATATATGTGATAAGATCGTCAAACGCGCCAGGTTTTCTTAGTGACTGCACGTTCCACGTGCTGATCCTCAATCTCGTTTCCGGGTACTTAAGCGAGGGTCAATATTTTTTTGGCGGTATCCGATTTTTTTGTTGACTTTTTTAACAGGTTTTAAATTTTTTACGGATGCGGGTCGTCACCCCAGTGGTCCAACCAGATTTGGTCACCTCCTACGACAAGCTCTGGATACTGTGGTAGTATTCTATGGGACTCATGTTTCGGTCGTAATATTTACGAAACACAAATGCCCGCAACCACAGGGCATTAATAAATAATACTTGTTAATAGTTTTGCTAAATTCTAGATCGCTAATTCCAGATTTTGAAGTATAATAACCTCGCCTTTTCGGCCCATATCTCTCACTGCAGTCATTTGCGTTTTGCAAGTGCTGGTCTCGATTTTGTTAATTTTTTGCTTTAAAGTGTTCCAGATTGGTCTGAAAACTAGTACCTCCGATAAAAACTGGGATTTTTCAGATGGTGACCCACCCTCTTCATTGGTTATTAAATCGTCCGTACCAGATCGAACCGAACACTTGAAGCTAGACATCCGTTATAGAACAAGGTCCTATCTTGACACAAAAACCGTGAATATGAGTCACCACAATCTTATCTTATATATAAATGTTCGTAATCCTTTACCATGTTTCGATTTTTAGCCTCAATGACCTTTGTAAATGCCTTACTTTTTCGCCTTTTCCCCAATTTGTCTTTGAGACTATACTACATTGTATCCTTAAATCTGAAAACATTTATAATGGTCGCAGAGTTGTTGTATAATTGAGTTCCAGCTTTTCAACTCGATCTATAGATGTGTTCATTCCTTTATATCGGGACGCACGCTTCCCTGCTGCTATAAATGCCGTTACCATATACACGCTATAAATTGTTGGAGAATCATGAAAATCACGGATCGATAAAATTACCAAAGCGCATGTTCTCTGTCAGTCTAAATTGTATGTATATATACATACATACATATTGTATATACGTGTGTACATACATAAATTTCCCAAATACAAAAACGGAAAACCTAACAACACACAAAAGAAAATCTCGTTTTCTATTTATTTTTCCATTTTCCCAATTTTCGTTTTTCTTGTTTCGTGATTGCTGTTGGCTAAAATCAAAATTGGAAAAAAAATATTTTGAACACACACACACACACATACAACAATCTCGCCCAAAAAACGAACTTGAGCTTTCAGTAATTGCCTGTTTGTCAATTAGGAAATCGGTTTTCCTCGATATAGTTGTCCGTTCGACATGGTTTGCATTCTCTCTCCTGATGCTGACTCATCGTCGGTCTACAATTATAAAGGGTTACACACCCCATATTTATGACGTCATACGATTAACATGCATGTATATAATGTACGTATACAGATGCATATGCTGTTCTATTTTTAGAATCGTTCTAGTATTCGAAGCTTTTCCTACCTGTCGTGTCTATCGCCCATCATTAACATGTATATATGGGAAATCCCACCAGAAGAAAAGTTTATTAGTTGGTGGCACGATATCGAGACATCATGACAGATTAACAAAAAATCTGGATACACACACACACACATGTGTAAACGACAAACGTTATTAAGGATTTTGGTTTATTTTTAGATTGGCGCTTCCTAATCCCCCAAACCTATAGAAATAAATAAAAGATTCTCGATGTAGAGGACGAAAAGGATAACAAAACAAATAAGCATGTAATAGTGGCCGTCTATTTTATTGTTTAAGATTAGTTTTGTTTGTTGGATGGGGTATACGCACACACATCCGAAATCTAAGATATAAAAAGGTTGCTAATGATTTCACATGAATATTGTAGCATCGAAGTCTTCGTATATAGGTACATGAATGTTAAGGACATATTTTATGTCGTATACTTACTTACATATAAAGTTTAATGCTTTTGTCGGATTAAATTACAGAGGGATTACGGTTAATAATATATAAGATCGCATATGTCCGTATATACATATGTGTAATATGTTCAAGGTAGTCAAGACTTGTGTATTATATATCGTTTTGGGCACGTGTTTCTGTCGAGTTGATTGATTAAGACTCTACTAATCTGTTCCACTACCTGGTTCGTATATGTGTGATAAACCGTAATTTGTCATGTCGTTCACTATATATGATTTTGATTTTAGCTTCCAGATGTTTCAACCCTTCAGACGTTTTAGTTGCAAAACTGACCGTGCCCGGTCTTTATACAGCTTGGTCCTCAGCTAATAAATAATTTTGAACCGTATCCTCCATACTGTCATACTAGGATGGGCCTTGATGTTGACTACTCAAGGCCTAAGACGTTAAGAACCTAGAAGATGTCAAGGGATGCAAAGAAGGTCAATATTCTATAGCATTAACGATGTCTTCCACTGAGGTGTTCGAAAAAAAAATGATGTCGGTTATGGACAGGGCTTAGAAGGCTGGTTATATAACTCCTATGAACTGGAGGAAGAAGCAAAGCGTTTTCTTAACCACCACCTTCCATAAAATAAAAAACTATTCATGACAGGAATGATCTCTCATTATTTTAAGGAATATGTTGTGCCTCTCCACCTTCTTATGCCAGTTAATAATAAGGATTTCGTATACTGGACAGGAAAATTACGGACGACCATTTCATTTTTGGTCACTCTAACCTCCAGTAAGAGTGATGAAAAAGTGAAGGGAACCCAGCAGGAAGGCATCCTGCCTTCTCTGGAACATAGCAATCAATGGGTTGCTGATTGAGCTGGAAGGAAAGGAGATCGGAGTGATTGCTTATGCAGGTAACGTAGCAATAGCTGTCTCTGGGAAATATTTAAGCACGGTGAAGGAGGTTATCCAAAACGTCTTCCCAATCATTACGAGGTGGGCCATTAGATGTGGACTCGTCCAAAACTGAATTGGTACTATTTAATACGAAATATAACATCCCGGTAGTAGATCCGCCTCTCTTGAATAGCAAAAAACTAGCTTTGACTGACAAGCCAAGATTTCTAGTCGTAATCTTGAACAGTAAGCTAAGTTGGAAGCCCAACATTTTTGAAAGTGTAAACAAGGCCAATATAGCCATGTATTCGTGCAGGAACGCCATCGAAAAGAGATGTGGCCTGAAGCCGGAGCCGGTACACTGGCTATTCACTTCCGTAGTAAGACCTGTAGTAATACATGGGGTGAGCGTGTGGTGGCCAGCTCTTGATAAAGTTACGTACAACAAAGAGATCGAGAAGGTGCAAAGAATGACCTACATGCTTATAAGCAGGGCGCTAAGGGCAACACCCACGCGTGCCATGGAGGTCATGTTTCACTTTCTTCCCGTCGATATTTATAGTAGATGGCGGCGATTACGGCCATCCGACTATCAGCCATATCTCAGTGGAATTGTCTTCAGACAGGACATTCAACGATAATTAGATCACTAAGGAAAAAAGTTACAAACTTCCTGTCCCTCAAGAGAATCTTGCATGAGCGGGTCGGTTGTGGAAACGGAAGCACTGCAGTCTTTACAGGCTCCAAGCCATAGTATGTACCAGGCAGAGGAATAGCGTTTGAGGTGGCCCTGAATTGGTTGAGACATAATATGGTATCGTCGACTGATATCGCAATTTATATGAACAGTCAGGCGGCAAGCAAGTCGCTATACTCTGTTTCTCTGACGTCTAGAGTGTCGTTGGGTTGCCTCTTGTCTCTGAATGAAATAAGTGAGCATTTCATCATTCAGATAATCATGGAGAACTTCAGGGTGGACGATGAACGAGGCATGGTACAACTCTCAAACTGCTACCGGAAATAGCAAAGTTGGGGAGGCCTATTAGGGCACGTGCTAAATAAGGAGGCAGTATAGTTTCAGCGAATGAAAGGTGGACGAACACCCTCTCATGCAGGGTTGCATGGAAAGTCTGGCCAAAATTAGAATAGAAACGCTCAATGACTCTAATCTCCCTACGAAGACGTGATCTAAAAACGATCATAGGGATAGTCACAGGACACTGCTTACTTGGAGATCATGCGAGGAGGCTAGGACTAGAAGCATATTACTTTTGCAGAAGCTATATGGACGAGGAGGAGGAATTGACGGTAGTCTACCTCCTATGCTCATGCCCTGCTTTGGAACACAAAAGACATGAATATTTGGGTAAATTCTTAATGGACTGCCTTTATGATCTCGAAAACTGTATGGTTCTCTTAAGGGTAATAGGGTTAGTAATATCCTGTGGTATCACAACGGACCGTCGCCGGTCTAAGTGTTCTGTAGCAGCGACTCAAACTAACATAACATAACCTACCTCCAGGTAAACCTTCTAAAATTAAATTTCTTGGAATGGAAAGAAAACCGAGTATCCTACACTTTTCTATTGGTTCTGGATAAATCACTACCGATAAATCCGGTTACGAAACCACTTATATCAAGGCTGGGATCGGTATAAAAATTAAAGAAGGTGGAAATTATTTCAGAACATGATCAATGCAGCTAGAGCCCGGTGGTTCAACTCACATACACTTACAGATTAAAAACACCTAATCGTGATTGGTCACCATCCCGGGAATCTAACCCGAGATCCTCGAATGCACACTTCTTTGCCACGAGAGTGACGGGATAGGTATAAGGTGTAAGCCAATCATGGGATTGGTATAAGCCAATCAGTGAAATGTCCAAATAGCAGTTTAGAAATTTTGTGATAATATCTGGATTGTTTTTCCGCCAACAGTTTTATGAGTGGAGGAATCCTACCAGATCTGGTGGGATAAGGCCTGCTGTTTCTGTGTTGTATAAATATACCTGGACCTTGACCCAAGCGAAATCAAATTAACACTTTCTAGGTGCTCGATGGCCTCCTCAAGACTCAAGGTATACGTTGGTATGTATGAGTTGGTGTTCTTAAGTGATCGTCTAGTCATGCTCTTAAGATTATTAATCATCTTAAATATTCAAGGTAAGCAATTAGCGAGGAGTAAAGTTATAAGGCTGAAAACTATTTCCCAGTAGCACATAAAGGATTCATCTGTCCTACACAACGTCGCCATCTTTATGAGGAAGTTTGTGACTCGCCTAACCTCCATGCAAATGTTCAGGTGAAGTGTTCAGTCACGATGGTTCAAAAATTAATTCGACGGATTTTCTGAAAAAGAGTTTTATTAGAGAGTCAATTCACTTTTTGTCTCTCGAACTAGTTCAGCTATGTTTAAGCTAAAATACGCCGCTTACTAAGACGAATTCATATACGCACTATATTCATAATCGGCTAGGATCGGTATTCAGTTTGAAATACTATCTCAGTCTTTATTCCGGTCTCGCTGAAGCCTGTTACCAAATAAATAACTAGTTCCAGTCTCCATGCTCCAAAACCTCTATACTAGGAGGAGAGCCTAAAACGATTGATTGCGGAGGGGAAGAGAGGACGGAAAATACAACGAACTGAGGTATGGACCTTGATGTTAATGGAGTTCAGCTCAAGAGGCTAAGATCTCAAGACGAGTCGTTGCAAAGAAGATGTAAGAGTATGCGTAACGACATCTTTTGCTGAGATCCTCAACGACCTAAGTGATAACGGTTATTTCTTTTCTAATCACTGTTATCTCTTATATAACTTGGTTATATAAAACATTCTAGACAACACATTTCTAGGAATGCAAAACCCGTCTGTCACACCTAAATTGTTCTGAGTATGAGTAATTCACTAACCAGACCAGTCCTAATCCACCTATTTTGTACAAGAGTTTGATGACTTAGTAGACGAAAAAATTAAACCCTTCAAGAAAGTTTTAGAAAAGTCTCGGACAAGTTGGAGGCTAAGCAATCTCTAGAAAAGTCGACAATAATGTTGAAGACTGCAGGGACTGCTATAAGGAAACCCTAAAACCATACAAAATTTACTGGTGAAAAATAGGCAATCTCCGAGACAGCTAGGCTACGCAAGTTATCTTATCTTGATTTGAATTCATCTTCAAATGAAGCCTGTAATTTTGCCACATTTCCAATCATTTCTACGTCAACTCATTGAATCCCTAAGATATCTGACCTATAAGCTTATCGTCCATAGAGAGATATTTTGGAAATCATGATAGAGGCCCGCCTGACAGGCCGATCAAGCAGAGACAGCTGTGAAAATATCGGCTACTATACAATAGTAAAGGTACGGAAACTATACTCTTCGTGCCATTATCGATCCTATACTGAGAAATCTGTTCAGTATAAGAAATATTCAATAGTAACCTATTACGTTATAGAGCGGTGAATAGTGACAGTGAAGCGGAAGCTATATCATTCGAACAATGCACATATGGAGGAGGATTGCTTACTTGAGTGCTGAGTAAGTAAAATGTGTATGCTTCAAACCGTCATACTAGAAGGAGAGCCTAAAACGATTGATTGCGTCAGAGAAGAGGACGGAAAAGAAAACGAACCGCGGACTTAATGTTGATGACCTTTGGCTCAATAGGTTTAGATCTCAGGACTAGTCAAAAGCATCAACTGCATAGAGTCAGCATAATGACAGCTCAAAGCGACCAGGAGAACTTCTATCTGTTCCTTCTCTGACTGTGATCATTAATAACCTGTTACTCAATCTGGAAGTTTGAGGTTTGAAGGAGGCAGTTTATGAGGATTACAATGCTATTTCTGTGTTCGGTATAAGTATGTCTACACCTTGAGTGCTTAGTACTCTCCTGCTATCTGATGCCCTACCCACGACGAGACCTTCTGGTGAATGAGTATGGTGTACTCAGAAGCATGTCTGCGCATGCTCAGAAGTTCAAATTTTCAGGGCGAGTAAAGCCTTTATGGCTGACATGATATGGAAGCGTTTATGATCAAAGACATTCCCCAGTGAACATGTTTGTTAACATGGAGCATTCAGCTTGCATACAGAACATGACAATAATCTACTGTCGCCATTCTTTGGGAGAAAATTTGTGGCTCGCACACCGTCTATGCATAAGGACTGGTGATGTGTTTAGTCATAAACGCGAAGGCTCTTTACGTATGTTTCAAAAATCAATGGATCCCTCACTTTTTGTCTCTGGAAATACTTTAGCATTTTTCAAGGCTAACTAATTGCGATAATAGAAGCTCTGAACTCTGATATTTTCATTTAAACGTTCAGTCTTCTATTAAAATGTTTTAACTAACATTCTTACATCTAGCGGACAGCCCATAATTACCTCTTATCTATAAACAAAATGGTGGATACATTTTTGAGTACTAGGACACTACAGTGAGATGGTAAGTAAATTCACGTCAATGCTCTTTTCAACCAGAGTGAACTTAAGCTCAATGCTGTTATAGACCAGTAAGGTCTTGTTTCAGGAAGTATAGCTATAGAAGGGCTTTGGCCAAATCGAGATTGGTCAATATTAGGAAAACTGCGATGATGTTTGATATTTGATAAGTGTGATCGTATAGGTGCTGTTATCGGACACTATCTCGTGTAGGTAAAAAAGCGGAACAACTTCGAGGTTGCACAGCAGCTGTACATGTAGCTGAAATACTTGTAAGCAGCTCTCCTGCGTATGATCTGATGTAACTCAGTCGGTAACTTTTGGTGCTTCACTATGTTGTTCGTTTATATGACAGCCACAGACAACTTATTCCATGATTTTGTCACTTTAATGAAAGCTGGAAGTAAGTTCTGGCATCGGATTGGTAAATGGTCGCTTAAAAAATCCATCTCATCAGTCAAAGAATGGTTGACTTGTTCAATTGGAAGAAATTCCTTTGGGTGCATATAGTGAGCGAGGTGCTCCATTGAAACTGTAAGAGGAGATTCGATAATTTGTGTGGTTCAAGATTGCAATGTGTAGCATTTCACGATATTGTACGACTATTTTCATAATTTCGGCTAGCAGTTGTGCTCAAGAAAATTCTTGTCTAGGAACTACCGAATCACTTTGGTCGAGTCTGAGATCCCATGTTACTCTAGGAATAATCCTGTATTCAAGAATCGAGGAAATCAAACCTTTTTAATCAACATCCGTGAGACGTGTAAATTTTTTTCTAAATTTCGGTTACGTCAGAAGAAGATGATATCTTGTTGTCCCAGTGCAATCCACATTCCACTGCAACTATACGACTTTAGGAGCCGAATCATTGTATATAAAGTATACGAAGCTTCATTTTCTACCTCACTTGTAGTAGATGCTAGAAGCTGTCGTGAATGGGCAGAACTGTCATTAGTGTTTTGGAGGCTTCGACCAAACTTGATTTACTTTCCAAAGTAAGTTGATAAAGTACCTACATTAGCGATTCTGACTATTAAGTTGCTTAGTTCCACTACACACCCGAACATAGAAGTCTAAAATATTGAGCGGCATCCAAAAAAAATATATCAACATCAGTAAACGGAGTTCAATTGGGGAAGTATCAGTGATTTATCTTATGGCCATAGTTTCATCTAGTTAAGCTTGGCCCGAGACTAGACGCAACTATCAAGTATCTTTAGTTGTAAGTATAGGTACATCGCTCGTGACACAACATCAAATTCGTTTCCCCCTATTTGTAGACATTGTGCTCAGGTTTCTGTCATAAGGCAAGGTCAGTTAAGCTCGAATCCAATAAAATATCGATAAGGATCTAGGATTTTAACCATTAGATTATTTTGGTTGTATTATTGGATTTATATGGTTGCACGGTGCCAGTTGGTCTCTTGAGAATCGTGCAATAGTGTCGAGCTTTGATATTAAAATATCGAGGGCGAGATGGACAGTTTATAGAGGTCACTAACAACGCATTTCCATATCATTCTCTAGTTTGCACTGTTTCTCCCATACCTTGAGACCACGTATCATTCCACTGCGGTAACTTTTAAGGGTAAACTTTTGGAATAACATCAAAAACACAAAGCCCAGCATTTGGGTCCATATATAGAAAATAACTCAACCATTACATTAAGGTTCGCAGCTTTCATGTTAACAAAGCTAATCGACATTAGGTAAGTTTTTGTCTCCAGCTCGTACATCGTTAAGGTATCCCTCTAATCCTGGTATTGTCATGATTTTGAACATTTTTTAGAATGATCATCGGCAAATAAGCATTGTATAGTCCAACATAACAGTTGACGACGTTGAAATGATGTTCAATCACTTTTCCATTAGCTAACTCAAAATAATGGAACATGCAAACGACAACCATTGATTTCGTGCCAAAATCTTATGAGTAAGGACACTCAAATAAATAATTTCGTTGTGTGTGTGTGTCTGTTTATAAATAACAAAGCAAAACGTTCATAAAAGCACAAAAGATCCTTCAAAATCCTTTACACCACAACCGCAATATACGTTTATTAAGTACAACAAACGAGCTTTCGCCAAAGAAAACCCCAAAACCATATCTACAAAAGACTTTTTTCTCATTTAATGCTGTTGTTCGTTATTGGTGATGATGTTGGTGGTGGGTGGTGGTGGATAATAACATCCTCTTCTATTATTAACGTTGTAAAAGAAAACTCGATTTATGTCTTCATTTCGGTACTCGTTTTCGTAATATATAAGAGAGAGTGAGTTACCTTTTCACACACAATGTCATACCGGCTAATTTTGTACCCAAATCGGTTTACGCCAATTAAAAACTATTTATTGTTAACAAATTTGATTAGCTAGCATCATTATCAGTCTGTACACACACACACACACATACGCATGTTAACCCCAAAAGGGTTAAATGTTGATAATTCAATTAATTGTATCTCATAATTTTTTATTATTCGTATAATGTGTGTGTACCGAGTGCCGAGAACACCAACATGCCTTTAAGTTTAATATCTTACCATGAACACAACAACAATCGTTGGAAAATTGTGGAAAGAAATGTGGGCGAAGAGGAAAATGTATAATTTAATTTTTATCTTAATTTTTATCTCTGTATTATGTGTAACAAAAACTAAGAAAAATTATTAATCAAGACAATATACATTGTATATATGGATACCTCACACCGCTCCCCCCATGCACACATACAAAAACAACGAACTACTTGTTGCATACATATATTGTTTGATGTTGTTGTACTCTCTTATCACCATCGGAATAATAATAAAAGTTTACAATTTTTCTTTCCTACCCGACACTGATAATGAGTAATTTAATAAAAAGCTCGATTGTCGAACAGGTTTCGTATGCAATATGGAAAGGTGCACTCGATGTGTTGTTTCATATGCCGCATTCAAAGACGCGTTCCCACAACACCCAATCCATAACGATCCAACGCGTGGGAGAATATAAATTCAATCAAATAAAACATCTGACACGTCCAACCCAAAAACACTCCCCATAGTGAAACTACCCATTTCCACACATATAAAGTTCATTTCGGCAATCAAGCCGCCATCCTCAGCAGCTACTATCAACAAATAAAATAAAATAAAAATAAAATCCAACTCCACGCCCTCCTACACCTCCTCCAAGGCACAGTTCTAGGGTACAACACTCCATGAAGCACCCCTCAAAAGCAGTTCGCAAAGTCTTCCCGTCACAGCACCACCACCGCTGCCGAGCAGAAACTCACTTCTGTGATCCCTACACATCTCAAAATCCCCCACAGCCGGCCTCGAACATACATCTCCAATCCATCCCAGCTACCCCAGCCATGGTATAACCATTCCCACGCGCGATGCACTCATTGATCCCAAGCTCACTCTGACAATCCTCCACTATATATCCTATTCAATCAGTGTATCATACCGTGTGGGCCCTCAAAATACCCCGAACGTGCGCCTGCTGTCGATACCGTTTATCGCTAGATCCAGAAAGCCAACCGAGCTACTACGTTCTACCACCAATGTGAATCCTACGCCCCCGCGGACCCTACCTTTACAACCTCTCACCCGATCCCGTTTTCCAGACGTACCGTCAAACAACACGAGCACGTCATCCACTCATCCATGCCAATACTTGATAGATATGTAAATGACACACTCATACCGTTCAGATGCACATGCAGACAACTGAACCAAATGCAGAACTATACAAACAATAGACACGAAAACACAAAATCCACAGAACAGAAGAACTCAATCAACTTTCCGGATCCAACGATCAAAAACATCGAAAACAAACACATTCTAAAAATTCAGAAATCCCACGCAAACGTATCCAACCCTATATAAAAACTCAAACCACCCATACCAACCTAAAACAGCCGCACACAACCACACTACACACCAACCAAACAAAATCCTGATGTCTATCCTGATGAAGACTATCAAAACGAACCCGAAACACATCGCACACAAAAACGACCAAAGTCGACGAAATAAATCCAAAATACATATCCAAAACCAATCACCGACAAAACACTACTCCACACCCCGATGACAATACTCAAGAAAAACACGCTATCGTGGACTACAACAAAAACAACAGTCAACACATCCAGAAAACAGCCAACAACTCTGGATATAAAGTTACATATAAAAAGCACAGCAAATTAGAACAACAAACCAGACCAAACAGTAACATTACATCAGACAGCGGAATCCTCATTAACACGTTCAGACTGCCCATCACTCCACATATAGGACAAACCGGCAGATCCCTTAAACCAAGATTTAATGAACATACAAAGGATATCGGCAAAATGAGAACTGAATCAAGACACAAAAAACAAACCTCCACTTGCTAATATACACTTCGTTCAACAATTGGTAACAAAAACACATTCACACACTGTTTTCGACCCCACGAAACCAACAAAAGATGCAACCAGACTCAACCAAAGCATTCGATTATGCACATTCATGATATTTGAGAGCTTTTCTATCTAAAAATCGTTTGTTTGATTAATTACAAAAACATCAAGAGGTTAACCCATAAAATTGTATGTCCAAAAGCTATTTTGTGTTTGATTCCGTTCAAACTCAACTCATGCATTCGATTTCGCTGTACAAAGATCCTTTCATGATGATTGTGAGCTTTTCTTTCTAAAACGTTTTTATTCGATTTTAACATAAAACATCAAGGGGTTAACCCACAAAATTTTTCGTCGAAAAACTATATTGTGTTTGATTTTGTTCAAACTCAACCCATGCATTCGATTACGCTGTACAATGATCGCTGTTCAGTCATTTTCAACTTTAATGATATTTGAAAGCTTTTCTATCTAAAAATCTTTTGTTTGGATATTTACAAAAAACATCAAGGGGTTAACCTGTGGCGTTCACAACATAGTCCAAGCAGTGATTGAATCTTTTTATGAATTGAGTCTTTTTGCTCACACAACGAATCAATGACGTCATCAGATCGAAACTGGCCTAGCGAACGAACTTTACAGATCACATACAAAATGCCATATATGACAAACGTCTTCATTGGCTGGTTGATTCAGCACCCTAGCTGTCAATCAATGCCACTCTGTGGAGTTCGAGTTTAGCTCCCATAATTAGCTGTCCGATTACAGCACCCAACATCATATTATCATAATTGTCATTGGTGACCTCGCTATTCTTATGGAAGGCCACGGAGCGGAAGAAGAAGTCGTTTTATCGACAATCAAGAGGACTCTGCTATTTCCATCATAAATTCGGCAATGATGCCTTGGAAGTGTTACTTATAACCTAGCAAAAATAATAACCAATTTGTATCTACAAAAAACAGTTGCGACTCAGAAATCTAATAAATCCAATTGCTAGTGCGGCGAGCAATCGGATACGTCATAATCACCGCTGACTTCTCGGCGAAATATGGTCTTTTTGTCAACCTGCGTGGAAGACAATTACTTGATCCTATACGACAAGTCTAGCTGTCAGTGCAATGACTGCTCAGGTCAATAAACCTTCGCCAACTCTCCCAACTATCGGAAATGGTTATGGTGAACTCTTAAAGATGTATCCATTGCTCACTGAAGAACCAAATTAGCAAAACACTGTGTGGTCCACCATATTTATACAAAAGGCCGTTTGCCTTTTTAGAGACCACGCCGTTTGGACACTGTCCGACATAGGACAGCGTTTGCCGAGTTTGAGCATATGGTTCAACTGGGCATATGCCAACCGTCATCTTCTGCCGTATTATCACCTCTTCACATTGTCCAGAAGAAAACTGGGACTGATTGGAGACCATGTGGAAATTATCGAGGCCTAAATGCCGTCCTGAACCGGATCGATATCCGATTCCACACATTCAGAATTTTTCGATGCACCTTGAAGGATGCAAAGTTTTTCGAAAATTGACATGTCCTTTGGTCTTCGGAATGCTGGGCAAACATTCCAACGCTTCATGAATAAAGTGGTCAAGGGTCTAAATTTTGTATTCGTCTACATACACGACATTCTTGTGGCAAGTAAAAATGAGGAAGAGCAAAAACTTCATCTCAAACAGTTGTTTGAGAGGCTAGTCGAATTTAGAATAAATATCCAAATTTCAAAATGTGCTTTCGGAATACCCGCACTAGAGTTCCTCAGCCACCACATATCTTCAGATGGCATACTACGAGTTAAAATCATAAATTAATTTTTTGCCCCAACATCAATTTAACAAATTCAGCGATTGTCAATTATTATTAAATTATTCACGCACGACTGTAATCAATCGTTCGTCCAAATTAAAAGTGCGCTTGCCTATCCTCTGAGCAACACCAGATTCAGTATCTCCACAGATGCGTCAAACATTGCCGTTGGTGCAGTGTTGCAACAATTAAATCCCTTAGGATTCTTTTCCCAAAAATTATCAACAGTAGAAATGAAGTATGCAGTCTTTGACAGAGAACTTCTCGCTATTTATTTACCAATAAAACATTTTAGATATTTTGTGGAAGGCAATTTACCTTCTACACAGATCAAAAGCCTTTTAGCACGTCAATAAACCCCTGAGTGATAACAGTCCACGGCAGACTCGACAATTAGACTTTATCGCTCAGTTTACGACGGACGTACAACATATAGCAGCCAAGCACAACGTGGTCGCAGACACTTTGTCACGACCGTGTGATCACGTTGATAGAATTGACAAAACTTCTAGCCAAATTTTGATGATTTAGCCAACGTTCAAGAGTCTGATGATGAATTGAGAGAACTTCTCGAAAATTCATCGCTCCTCGCGAGTTCTAAATTTAACCCACCATCCGAAGGTTATATATACATACTTATAATCGTAGATCGATTCACTCGTTTACCGGAGGCATATCCCATTCGAGATAGTACCGCTGCCACTATTGCTAAGACTTTTGTCGAGCATAAAGGTTTGGAATACCCCTTGAGACTACAACTGATCAAGTCAGCCCTTTTGAGTCAAAAGTCTTCTCAGAGCTCACGCGTTTACTAGGCGCTCACAGAATTCGTACCACTGCCTATCATCCGCACAGGCAAATGGTATATGGTCAAATGGTTTCATAGACAACTAACAGCATCACTTAAAGCTCGTGAGCTACCCATTATCTTGTTGGGAATACGAGCAGCAGTCAAAGATAAACTGAAGTGCTCCCCAGCAGAACTAATATATGGACAAGTCCTCAACCTTCCAGGAGAATTTTTTGTGACCAGGTCTAATATAATATAGTCTATCCCTAAAATCTTTCAATCATCCTATTTTCCTTTCCTTCATAATGCGGGGGGAATTTACTTGCAGGGGAGGTCCTATGGCGACCTACTCCGAGTAATCGTAGATTACTCGTGCAGTCATTTTTCACAGTCATGATGTTTGAGAGCTTTTGTATCTAAACTATTTTGTTCGGTTGATACAAACCCCATCCAAGGGTTAACCCACAAAATTTTACGGTGAAATACTATGCTGTGTTTGATTCCGTTCAAACTCGACTCAAGCATTCGATTACGCTGTATAATGATCAAAGCGTACAGTCATTTTCCACATTCATGATGTTTGAGAGCTTTTGTATCTAAAAATATTTTGTTCGGTTGATACAAACCCCATCCAAGGGTTACCCACAAAATTTTTCGTCCAAAAATTATGTTGTGTTTGATTTCGTTCAAACTTTCGAACCCAAACATTCGATTACGCTGTAAAATGGTCGCTGTGCAGTGAATTTCCATTTATTGAGCTTTTCTATTTAAAAATCGTTTGTTTGATTATTTACTAAAAACATCAAGAGGTTAATCCACAAATAATCGTTGAAAAACTATGTTGTGTTTGATTCCGTTCAAACTCAATCCAACCATTCGATTATGCTATACAATGATCACTGTGCAGTCATTTTTGACACTTCTGATTTTTTAGAGCTTTTCTATCTTATCATATTTTGTTACATTTTTACAAAAAGCTCAAGGGGTTAACCCACAAAGTATCGTTGAAAAACTATGTAGCATTTGTTTTCATTCAAACTTGGCACATGTTGACAGATATATGATCATTCTTTTGAGATTTCTTCCTTACAATTTTAAAAATCTTATACTATTTTGAATTGGCCATCATCGCTGGATGTGAGACAGTAAATGTATAATTTAACTGTGAATTTCTTTTTACCACTCGAATGTCCTCGAACCAATTGGCACCCTTCTCGATGAAATATCTACACGCAATATGCGCAGCAGAAGTCCAATTTTTGTTCTTTAATTTTTATCGTACACCCAATCGAAAATGTAAAAATCATACGCGTCATAACTATCCACAAACCCAAACAAAACAGACAACGAAATGATGCCAAAAATAGAATTTTCACAAACAAGGAAATAGGGAAAATTCTATTAATGTAACACATTTTGTATAAATTCACATAAAATGGAAAATCATAGAAAAGCCAAAACATAAATAAAACGAACAGCAACCACAACATACCGAACAGAAGCATAACAATTTATGTATACGTACAAGAGTATAGATGACGATGATGATGATACAAAACAACATAACATAATCATGTACTCCTGTTAGATATGCAATTACACGTACATAAGGTATAATGTATATTGACAAACACACACCCACATCGTTTTATGATTTCCACGATGTTTTCGTGTACATAGCCGCATACAGACATCATAATTGAGATGAAAATCACGGTATACCGACCGATTTACATTTTATGAGATAACTACTCAATTTTGTACATAATATGTGGTTTGTCCATCTCGAGAAAAATGGTTTTCCCCCATACCCGATAATGACGATGATGATGACAAATGGTTGCGTGATTAAAATCTCACAAAAATCCAAAACAATGAATTCATAATAACACATCTACATGACTGATGGTAATTAATAAAATTCACGTGATTTTTTAATTAACTTTTATTTTTATGGCCACCCAATCCATCCAACCCGAATTCGACCACAATGTCATCGCGTATAGTTTTGCTTCATTGTATGAACCTCAAATTCCATGCAATTAGGGCATTTCCGTACTGTGACGTCAACCGGGATAATGTCGTGACGTCAATTTGAGTTCGATTGTAAAACAATAGATTTTGTTGTTGGTGTAGTTGAAAAGTTACTTAAAGTTGATGGAGCAACGAAATTTTAAGCCAATTCAATAGCTTTTATAGTGTCTTGACTAAATAAAAAGCAAAAGCTAGGATTTCCACTATCGGTAATGTAGTATATAGTATTTGCGGTATATAGTCAAGACACATTTGCTGAATTGGAAATTTTTATTACAATTGGTGACCAACCTTAATAATATCTTTTCAAGCTTCGTGGTTTAATCCATGTGAAGTTGATTGTTAGTAATATGCCCAATGACGATTACAGGTCATTGGTGATCAATAACTAACCTTTTTAAAAATAATCAGAAGCTCTGAATTAATCCAATTTTGTGATATTCGACGGCATTAAGAACTTTAAACACACTTTGTACGAATTGGTTATAAAAATTAAGTAATCCCGACCATCCCTATCTTCCACCAGTTCAGTTTTTAAGTCTAAAAATTCGATTTCCTACTTATAATATCAAATCGAGTTTATGCTTTTACAAAAAGCTATATTTCGTGGCTAAGGGAAAGCTGCTACAGACGTTGTCTACTTTGGTATGAAGAGCAATGAGTTTTTTTTTCGTTTATTTCTATGCCATCTGTTTTGGGGCTCAAGCCACTCCCAACTCTTTCGCGGTTCGCTTATTTACGCCCTTACTTTACGCAGCCAAATCGAGGATTTAACTAACCATCTGCACATTGCATAGCTCCATGCCAGTCTATAGTACTGACATGAAAGATGGATCGGCCCATGGATTCTGCACTCCAACAGGGGGTCATAGTTGTGTTCATTCACACCACCGATCGTAATCAGGTGGTGAAAAATCCCTTTTGCAACCGAACCCGGTACCTCCCGCTCTAACTGCCGCAGCTTTAACCACTGCGCCACCTGGGCGGTAGCAATGAGTTTTAAGCCGATTCACTCCTATATAATACAAGGTTTTCTAAGTTATTGTCAATCCAGAATTTCGAAAACACAGTATCCTACAGTCGAGAGGTATACCAGAAACGTAGTATTTGAAAGGACTTTTATATGATCCACTGAACTCCATGTTTTAGTGCGAATATTAGAGTGGAGGCTGTTCTGATCATGCAGAGCTGTAGTGGGGCATGTTTTCATTGTTCCAATAATCCGTTGATTCATTCTGAAGTCCAAGTAGATATTTGATCTCTTTTGAAATTTGATT
Source organism: Tipula lateralis (assembly GCA_963932295.1). Lineage (NCBI taxonomy): Eukaryota > Metazoa > Arthropoda > Insecta > Diptera > Tipulidae > Tipula > Tipula lateralis. The sequence goes on from OZ010737.1 coordinate 39,208,788, forward strand.
CATCGATGGCCTTTCAAAATTAGAGTCTTAAGCAACAGTTTTATCAGTTTTGGAATTTTCTGGTTTTTTTAAATTTAACTCACAATATGGGAAATATCTTGACATTTAGAGGTCTGAATCTGAAGAAACTAATAATCTTACCAGCCTCATTGAAAGCCTCAAGTGTAGGGTTCTTCGAAATCCTAAACAGTTCCACGTGATATACCACTGATTCCACGGTTCCTGAATCACTAAAGATCTTATCAAGGAGCAAACACGTTGAGAGGCATCTCTTCATCCAGCTATCATAATCCGGTTCTTGAGAATGGAACGAATCCATTTGTCATAATGGGTGTTCTTTCATTCTCGTTTACTACTCTACAGTGTGACTCAACACTAACAATGGGCATTACCTTGTAACACTATCACTGAGCATTATCAGAATTATCATACCAGTCTTAGAAATTGAAGAACAATTGATGGTAGACTTTGGTATCATACGTGACTGTTGTTGCTGCCAAAGAGATTTAAATCCTAAAACCTCTAGATTTAAGCCCCGAATAATGTATTCTTCTCATTAGTTCATAAAGTTCTGTTTCAGTATAAGAAGATCGCGCTAGGTCAACCGGCACATTTCTAGACAGCAGGTGAAATATTAAAGCTCGTGGGATTGTGATTTTAACAATTGTATTGTATGGCATCTGATTTAGAATCTAAGAGCCAAAAAGTGAAATTTAGTGAATACGCCACCAGTTTAGTTCCGGTATCATCGGTGTCTCACTAAATAAGTCCCTATGAGAAGTAGTCATGGTGGATATAAGGAATGGTGGATAGCTTACTGTATCAGTAATATGCGGACTTCAGATAAGATGGGTAACCTCCAGTTTTAACTAGTCTTGCCGCGTATTACCGGGTGTTCTTCAGTCACCTACCCATACCACCACAGTAACAAAACTAGTCGTCTGGGGTTGTTATACTGAGAACATAATACCAAACCTCCGTTGTAATACCAGGACAGGAGATGAAACATCAGCATCGTAAGGCTGGAAATGAACTGGTTGAAAGAGCATTCCGAACTCAGCCCACGAGCTTTTTTGGCCAATAAAAGCTATTAAATACGGTGTTTATTTTGAATAGGACGTGATGGTTCAATTATCTAAAGAGGGTCATTATCTATGACATTATCTATGATTAAAAACTGATTTGGTCTATATCGACATATTGTTAAGTTCCAGGTGCTTTCGGTGCCTCCCAATAGAGACCGAAACAAAATATGATCTTCTGGTTATATTGAAGATTATCAGAACCATGCTTACCTATTGAGATTTAGTATTTTTTTTTATTATTATTATTTTTTTTTTTAGTGTTTTTCTGTCACTCAGGCTGTAATAGCTCATTGTGACCTCCCACCATATTACTGTACGTGCCGGTTATAGGTCTGATTTACGTAGAAACTATCTGCACATTGCATAGCTCCATGCCAGCCTATAGTACTGACATGGAAGATGGGACGGCACACGGATTTTAACCACCAACTGTGTCTCAGATGAGTTCATTCTCACCACCGATCGTACCGCCCAGACGATCGATGGTGAAAATCTCTTTTCGCATCCAGCCCTTATCGGGATTCGAACCCGATACCTCCCGCTCCACGCCGCAGTGTTCTATTCACTGCGCCACATGGGCGGTGAGATTTAGTATGATGACTAAGGATTATAAGATGGTCCGTTGCGGCTTAATAGTAGCTACGCCATCTTTTGCCAAACACTCAACATTTATTTGTGTCTCCAATTAATATATATACAGTTCCACAACACCTTCTCCTATGCATTCAAAGATCTATGCACAACAGCGAGTTTATAGTAGGCACTGTTCAGGATATTGCAGGAGCTTTTGATAATGCCACATTCGATGTATGCTCGATTTTCGCATTGTGAGAATACTTTTATTTTGGTCAAAGTTGTTCTTTCAACACTGATGAGGTGTAGGTGTGTAACTGTTGTGGCTTTTGATCATTTGATCAACTTATTGTTGAACTTTATATAAGACCTTTATATAAGGGTAAATCGCACAAAGTTACGCTGACGTTCTGGTTTTGGTATAGTTTCAGGCAAGCCCCTGAATATTTATTTCTTGTCGGTCTGTAACTGGAGTTATGTTTTCGACTCGTCTTCTAGTCATGGAGCTCATTTTATCCCTGTCCACGTTGAAGTCCTTGATTTTCGGTACAGCTTATTCGGTATTCCGCACTTCTTCAGACAATAGATTATGAAATAATTTAAACGAGCTGTTCCAGAATTTGACATGGTTAATGTGGTGGTTTACCCATTCAGAGAAATGTGGTTCTCTCCAGACCTTCTCAATCAGATATCCGAATAACTTGTGTTATTTTCAGATGGCTCTTCCTCTGAACAGAGTGTTGGCTTCAGTATCTACTGTCCATTGTATGATCTGAAAATCTCTGTCCGTTTGTTATCTAACCAGTGTTAAATTATAGGGGATGGTTAGATATTTTTGAAGATTCTAAGTTGGAACGACAAGATAACGTTCATGTGGATATCTTCCCACTGTGACATGAGGGTATCGAAATAGCAGACTGTTTACCTAAAACTGGTTCTCGCTTGTATTTCATAAAACCTGAACCAGCTGCTCATTTGCCTCTTCACAAAATCTAAGGCTGATGTGGTCAGTAACCCCTACTTGTTGTAAGGCGAACTATTTGGTCAGACGGTTTAACCACAAGCTGACTAATTACAGTTTTTACATGATAAAGGACAATTTGAGGATATTGGGTTCTATACTAACGGGTTATGGTCCTTTGAAAAGTCATCTTTACCGAATTTCTTTGAGGATGTCGATGATAACTTACATTTAATCAGCAGCGTTCCGTCTTTCGAACCTAGCAGATTCCTTGTCTCAATTCCAGAAATATTTTTGTACACCTACTGTCATCTCTGCGTTTTTTGCCTTTAAGCGATTAAGTAAACCCGAGCCAGTACTTTAAATTGTATACAATTAATTCTATTTGTGAACTAGTACGAAGATTTCTTAACAGATGGTGCTTTAATTAAAATTAGATTTGATAACAGATGGAACATCCAGCTGATACTCTTACACACATGTGATAAGGCTGTCCAACACGTCAGGTTTTTAAATTGTCTGCATTTTCTGCGTGCCAATCTGTAATCTCGTGTCCGGGTACTTAATTGAGGGTTCGTTGCTGTTTTGGCGGTATCTGATTTTGTTCGTTTTGATGACATTTTTGACATTTGAGCTCACTAATTATAAGATGTAAGGAAATACCGTTTTCCCTTCACCCGAGCCGGAAACGGTGATTTAAGTTGTAAACAGTTAGGTTACGTTAGGTTGGGTGACTGCTACAGCGCACTTAGACCGGCGACGGTGTTGTGATACCACAGGATCTTACTTCCCAATTTCCTTCGTAGGGAGATCAGTGACTTTGAGCGTTTGAAGTTCAGCTTTGGCCAGACTAAGCTTTCTACAATATATGAGAGGGTGATCGTCCACCTTTCATTCGCTGAGACTACTGCCTCCTTTTTAAGCACGCAGTCTTGACTTCCTTAATAGGCCTCTCAAACTTTCTGAATGTTGAAATGCTATCTCATTTAATTCAGAGATAAGTGACAACCCAACACCACTCTACCCGTCAAAGAAATAGCGATTTCATTGCCACCTGCTGTCCAATTAAATTGCGATATTATTCGAGAATACCACATGATCTCAACCAAATCAGGACCTCACCAATCGCTATCACCTCTGTCTACTAGAGCTGTCAACTGTAAACAGTAAATTAAGTCACAAATTTTATTCGTAAACTAGTACGATGATTTTTAACAGATGGTGCTTTAGTTACAATTATATTAGATTAGAGATGGCGTGAGCACGTTCTACGTGTCGATTCTTAATCTCGTGTCCAGGTATACCTAATCAGAGGTTCGTTGTTGTTTCGGCGGTATCCGATTTTGATAACACTTTTGACATTTGAGTTCACTTAATATAAATTGGAAAGAAAACCCCTTGTTACCTTCACCCGAGCCAGTTAAGGTGATTTAAGTTGTACACAGTTAGTTAATTCAAAAATTATATCTGTAAACTAGTACAAAATTTTTTTAACAGATGGTGCTTTAGTAACAATTAGATTTGATAAGAGATGGCACATCCAGCCGATACTCTTTCATACATGTGACAAGATTTTCTAAGTGACTACACGTTCTACGTGCCGATCCTTAATCTCATATCCGTGTACTTAGTTGGGGGTACGTTGTTGTTTTGGTGGTATCTTATTTTGTTCGTTTTGATGACACTTTTGACATTTGAGTTCACTTATTGTAAGTTGGAAATAAAATCCCGTTTTATCTTCACCCGATCCAGTTAAAGTGATTTATATTGTACACAGTTAATTAATTCTAAAATTATATTCGTAAACTAGTACGAACTTTTTTTAACAGATGGTACTTTAGTTACAATTAGATTTGATAAGAGATGGCGCATCTGTTTTTACATGAAATAATTTTTTAAAATACTCATGTTGTTAACATGGAAAAAAACTGTGCCTCAAAGGGTTCCAGCCAACTTTAATAATAATAATACCTACCACATATCTGTACCTTCTCCAGTTTTCCTAATCATCGTTATCACAAATAAAAATAGGAAAAACTTTTTATTTTAATTATTTTTTTCTGTCTTTTTTTTATTGTTTTTAATTATTTTCTATTTATTTTTATTTTGTTTTTGTATTATTTTTTAATATTTATTTGTTTGTTTTTGTTTTTAATTAATTTTATTTCACAGCAATTATAAAACATCTTGTTGATTTTTATTTATTTATGTATTTAATTTAACTTAAATATTCGTTTTATATTATTTATTTATTCAAAATTAAATAATTAATTTATTAATTAATTATTTATTTTTAAGTATAATTATTTATTATTTTATCTAAAGTTTTTTTTTGTTGTGTTTGTTATATTTTTTTTTATTTAATTAGTAGAAAATATATTATGTATTTTTAAAATTTTAATTTTAATTTATTAGTTGTTGTTAGTGATATCTGATAGATAAATATAATGTTGATGATTATTTATTATAAAACAAAAGAATATATAATAAATAAAAAGAAAATTATTTATAATTTTTGTATTTCAAATTTACTTAAGATTTTGTGATGCATAACGATTTTTAGCACTCAGTCTGATGAAGACTAGGTACGCCAAATGGTCTGCATCGTTATAAAACGACAAAAATTATTTACATTAATTATATTATTACTGAGCATTACTTATTTAACAAGTTTTTTAAATTTGAGAACATTTAAGAACACTCAAACAAATCTTACATTAATACATTAGTAAATTATGGATATGAATTCTTTGTTGTCTATAGACCATTGATTGGACTGCGTGGATTCAATGGCATCGCTTATGTATGTGGAATGATTTATAATTAACAATTTAGGCCGATTTGTATTTGTTAAGTTGTGCCATAGCCGATTGTTAAATTATTGGTCCCGAAAATTGTTCGCGGATCGATATTTAGCTATAGCTGTATGTGCTTTTAACCAAAAATATTAATTATGTTTAATTTAACATTAATTTTATACATTATACATACAACAGATATTTATTTATTATATTTATAAATTAATTAATGTTGGGTGTAAAATTTATTTCGTGATGAAACTCGAGCTTTTTACTAAGGATATAAAGAGAAAAGTGAATGTTCTCCTGAAATGGAGGATATAGTTCATTCACCAGTAGAGATTCTACTAAACATTGTCCCACTTGGAAAAACTACATGTTTACCCAAAATGAAGGTTATGACGTCATTCAGTCAACACATCATAACAAGATTGTCTAGAGGGATACATCCAATCTGCATAAAGGGAACCATATGAGATCTACTACAAAGGGTAGTTAAAATAAAGTATAAGTCGTAAATATTAGAAAACTGGACGTTCCTCCCCATTGATTTAACTATTTGGTTAAGAGTCCAGATGCGTCCAAGATGCCAACAAGGCTATAATTTATTATTTAAATTACTAGAACGATGCCATCTGGGCCGCAAAAATATCATCGATCAATAGAGCTATAATGTGGTGCCTTACATGTACGAACACTCCAACGTGTAAACCGACGTACTATGTCCAAAAATAAAAACAAAATGCAGAACCTCATAGATTTTAGTATCCGATGCCATAAAACTGAAAAGTGCGGTGAGATTCACAAACAATCAAACCAATTAGGATCTTGTTCGGAAACTGATTGGTAAACAACACAAATTTAACACCACGAATAAAATAAGCACCTGGAGAAATAACCTGCTGCATGAAAAAGTATACCAGCAACTCGATGGAAATGCTATTATTCACGTTAGGTCTACAAAATAAAATCATGCTTTTCTATCTCGGCACTAAACAAACATCTAGACTGGTTAAAAAGACGATAACTATTTTTTATAGTATTTTTAGGGTCTAAGAAGCAAAGACTGCCAATACGAAGTTGGTTCATCGGGCATAATATTTAATCACAATCCAGATTGTTGAAGTACAATTACACTTTTATGTTATGAATGGGAGCCGAAGCACGCCTATTCAACAATAGAAACTCAAATATGCCGATTTTTTTGCTCTCAGCGATTTCAAGTCTATTCGAACAGCTCTACTCAACTGTATACCGAATTACCAATAAAATTGAAGAAATGCTAGAACACAAGCAGAATACTAAAAGTTAAAAGAAATATCAGCAGAGGTAACACAAAGAAGTGTACTGAAACGAATTCCCTCGATTATATAATCTATATAAACGAGAGATATGCCAGTCACAGTCGTGGCAAGTACAGCAACATTTGCTGATGATATTGCAAAATCTTTTCATATAATTTTACTAGTAGGACACTCGTCTTTACTCACAAATTATATCTAATAAAAATATCGCTTAGTACCTTGGTACGTCTCTTGATCCTAATCTTCAATGGAAAAAGGCCCTGGCTATTAGGAAGTAAATCAGTGTGTATCCTGCATACTAAATCCGGTTTTGAACCTATACCAAACATGCGAAGATATATGCAACCCCTTACCCCTTCACCACCAAGCCGATAGGAATTAGATTCAGCTTGGTCGCTAGTCCGTTAGAAATGATCCAATATGAGCCCTAGAGTTCTTTGCATGCATAATTTTGGAGTAGATGCTTTATCCAAGTACCCGAGTCAAGTGCCGAGATGTCTAAAGTATTAGTGATTGTCGAGTTTTAGTTGCATTTCTTCGGTTCTACACTTGTTGTTTGGATTAACTTCAAAGCAAACTATCATATCACTAGTCCGAATTGCTTCTTTGGTCATCATTAACTTCACAAACCTATAGGCGAGTTATTAGAAATTTGTTCTGAGTTAAAATGATTTCGGGTGCTGTAGGCAAGATGTTCAATAGGCTGATGGTTTTGGTTTGAAGTACGATATTTCGAACCTGCGACCAGGAAACATTTTCAAACAAACCGTAAACAAAAATCTAGTAATCACAAGCTGAAAAAAGGTGGTCGTTGCAACGAATGAAGTACCAGATTTTTATAACTTGATGCAAGATGTTGATATAATATTTGAAATGTTTGAAGCACAATCAACGATATTTTCTCTGATAAGTTTTCATCAGAACATAACTACCATTGAGTCCCACAGCCCAAGGCTTCTGTCTTATAAGATTTATAACTAGCTAGTGTGTCCCGGTTACATCTAATATTATCGACACTCGAATAATGAAGTCAAACATTTTCCTTCATTGGTCCTTCATAGTTTCTCCAAAGCCTAAGATTCAAAGCTAGCTTCAGGTACGTTCCAACAAAATGTTGTATTACTATTGAACATAAGACATATCTTAATTCAAGTATCTATGATAAACTATTTGCTGAGATTATTAAACTAGGTGCGCTGCGAACAGGACTACCCACATGTTTATTATTGGCTCTTTCGGACATAAGGAAAGGTGTAAAGTCCAAGAGCACAAAAACCTACGCTCACAAGCTTTTAAACATGTGTCACTGAGTTGGCTTACAAGTTCCTCAGGACACAAATGATGCAAAACAGTATCAAGTCTAACTACCACAAGATACAGTGTATTGGGATCAATATTTAATCTAAATTACACAGCTGATCAACCTACCAACATCAAATAACGCGGGGTTGTTACTTAAATTCAATGAAGAAATCTTCAAGAAAATTGAGATAATACAAAAAACTGACCAAACAAACCTGCCACAAATAGCTCACCGTGCAGGTAGATTACGCTCACGACATTACAGCGTACCCAACGAAATGTTTAATTACTAATATCGTAGATTAAGCCTGAACTGTAAAGTTAAGGTATTTGTAATACGGGCCCGGTCCAAAAAAATGACATATACGGTTAAGCGAGTATTGGGTCTTGCTTAACGTCTAAATATCGAGTTCTATTCCCATATAACGAGTTGTGGCTTAAAGTCCAGAAGTACACTACACAAGATCCTGATATATATTTATCGATCCATCACTCTACTTAAATACGATCAATTGGCAACTAACCAAAACACTATAAACCATAAACGATCACATAAATCGATATCTTAAAAAATGCTCGATAATAAAATATTGTGATCTGTCAGACAAGCAAACACACCTTAATTGTGATAATGATCTCACAATTAGTCTTTTATTTTAAATCGAACATTTGATCGTGTTCTCGAATAAGGTAAACAAGGTCATTTTAGATCACGATCATCACCTGTCATAAGACATGGTATTCATCACGTGCTTAATTTTTCGTTGCGATTAATATATAAAAATGGATTATGTATCATGAATTGGTCAAACAGCTGGTGAGGTGATATTTAATCGAATCGAAACTAGATTTAACTTATTTATGGAACGTGCATTCACTTTGGAAACGGCCCTATCACATGTATGAAAGAGTATTGGTTCGCAGTCGTGGCTTTCCATGAAACTCGATGTTCTAAATATAGAGATCATGTGTCCCAAAGCTATATATTATCCCAAAGCTACACAATGGAGATGACCTCGGAATCATTGAGTTGGCTTCCTCATTGGACCAAAGGTAAACAAGGCAGTAATTTGGATATTCTGCTAGGCTTTATACCTGAGCACGATGTCAAATTACTTAATTTAATGCTAGTGCTGGCAGAAATCAGATCGACTTATGTTACTATCGACATGAAACTGCGATCGAAAATGGAGAAAGAATGAAGTACTTTGAGATCGCTCATGATCTCGATCACATCCACTGGAGCTAAATTAACCATGTGTTGATTGCAAAATAGCTGTCTCGGGTTGTATAAAACGTGAGAACATATCTAAGCTACGATGAAAATGTTCGTACAAGTCAGAGAGGACCGGGGAATATACAGTAAACGAAAATATCAAGATTAAGTCAGTATTACCAGTCTGATGAAGTGAACGGCGTCTGGGAAGTATTACAAATCTCCGTTGTCGATGCATTAAAATTTAGAACTATCAATATACGGAGGTCTTTTGTGGATTTCGACCTTATACGATTGGTATGGCGAACTAAAGTTATGCCTGAAGAAAGGAAAGTGACCGCTTAATATGTGGGAGTTATCGCGGTAAAGCTATCCTTTGCACATGATACAAGTTACTATCGCACATTATCTTGGGAAGAATTACTCCTCTGGTGGCAGTACTATCGATGACTATCAAGGTGGATTCCTTCCAAATCTGTCAGTCACAGATCAAGTTTTTTCGCTACGATGTGCTGTCCCCAATACTTTTTTATCTCATGTTGTCGAGTCTGAAACAATATCCGGATCTCTGGTTTTAGAGACCAACACGCATTTGATTTCAGTAGTGATAACCGTTGTTAGTATTCTCATTACTAACGATAATAGTGTCGAAAAGGATAGCAAGGTTCGCCTTACCGCTAGAAATTGGGCGTAATATTCCAGTTCTGAAATCAAAATATCTTGCAAATACGGACAAGCTGAAATTGTACAGAGTTGATCTGACTCGTTGTCATGTATGGAGGTGAGAGTTGGACTTTGACGGAAGAGTACGAACATTCTAACATGTGAGATATATGCCCCTAAACGCATCGTTGGTGGCACGTACCGAGTTCTTTTTAATCATGAAATCAGAGGGGCTGTTATGAAAATTCGATATCGGATCCGAAAGCAGATTTGCTTTTATGAAAATCCGATATCGAAAAATGCGCTATTGTGAAATTAAAAAGACACAACAAAATCGGTTTTTCCGAAAACCGGATGTTAAAATTCGACTGCTATTTAGTAAACAAATTTTATTTTGTTATCGAAACTAAACAATTCAAATGAATTACAAAAATAATAACTTCATGCTGACAACTGACAAATTCGACCCAACTATTTCATAATAGGAAAATTCGCATCTGACCGGATTTTTCGATATCGGAAAAAATCCGAAATCGGATTATTTCACAATGCTTAATTGTTTACAACAGTATAAAGGGCAGCCTTGTAATCGAAGCCGATGAAGTCAGGTTGCAGTCACGGTGCGGGCAAATAATAACCTTTAAAAACCAATTAGAGTTGAATGCTAGAGTCTCATAAGGTGTCTAAGAGTCCATTCCTGCAAATTCTTTCTTTTTGTTGTGAGCTATAAAGTGCTTTTAATTGTTATCATTTAAAGTCCAGCGTTCATTTAAATCAATATTTGGTTCACCTTATCAACCGCCTATCAAGTCTAATCATCTACAGTGAAATGGAAGTGAATCTCATAAATTTTGAGTATTGTTACGTCCTTCATGATATCTACGAGTTCTCAGATTTTCGTAGCCGTTCTATTAATTTCTCAATACTGTGATGTACATTTTGGCAACCTAATCCGACAAACTCCAAATTAGTTTTTGCCTCAAATTAAAACTCAAAAGCAACATACAACACCACATCAACTCCTAATCTGATTTCCAACTCATTCCTAAATGTAATAATAAACATGAATTTATTAATTATATATAACTGAACGTGAGTACCTACCTGCTACAACAAAACAACCTACCTAACGCTGTTATTATATATTGGCCATCGACCAAACTAAATATACAGTATTTATTTGCATAGGCACACCACACTAAAGAGTTAAAAAATAAACTTGAAACCACCAGAATTGATATGTTTGCATATTTGTTTTTTTGTCCCCCCAAACACAGATTGGCATATAATAAATATTTATATCGTACACTAAAAGCATAAATAACTAATTAAAAATAAAATATCCTGATTTCAAAATAGTCCCATTCCACCAGACCACACACATATACATACATATACATTAAAAATAAAAATTATTGTCATTTTTAAATTTATTTTAATTCTTTTTTTTTGTTTGTCTCAAATTTTGCATCATTTTTTCATTTTCTTAATTAAAAAAAAAATCAATAATAATAATAATAATTAAACAAAAAATATTATTAATCCTGCTTTATTAATTATATAATTATATTATTTATTTATAATATTTATATATATATAAAAATGGCTAAAAACGGGAGCAGTTTATTTTCATCTAAACTTCTGTACATTGATGATAAATATGTTGTTGTTATTGTGTTTCATTTTTAATTAATTAATTAAAAATTTATTTATACATTTATTTTTATTAACTACGAAAAAAAATAATTAATCAATTAATTAATTTAAAAAAAAACTTATTTTTTTTATTCAATTTTTAATTTGTTTTCTTGACTAAATTACAATACAAATTATAAATTAATTTGATATTATTTTTTTTTCATTCAAATATCGTAATTAATTTAAATTATTTATTGATTTTAAAATTAAAATTATTAAAAATGTTGACGACGAGCTACTATAAAGCCAATATTTAGGAACCTTTACATTTGTGACCTTTTCGTATATATAAATGTGTATTGTATAAAAAAAAAAATTATACATTTTTAATAATTTTAATTTTAATTGTGATTTAAAAAATTTCAAAATTTATACATTTAATTTAATAATTTTATATTTTATTATTTTCACTTGTTCATCCAGTATAAAAATCTAAATATACACATATTATTTAATTATTTATTTTTTTGTAATTTTTTTTTCCAAAATTTTAACGTGTCTTTTTAATTAATTAATTAATTAAGAAAAGGAAAAGTAAATTAAGAAATTAATACGAAAAATTATTATTATTTTTTTGTTTTTGAAATAAAATTGGTTAAAAAGACACAATTTAATTATTTTTTTAGTATTAATAATTAATTAATTATTTTGTTTTTAGGATATGATTTTTTTTTTATTTTAAGTTTTTTTTATTTAATTTTTTAAATTCACATAATTATAAATTCAATTTTTATAAAATTGACATCTAAAATCTCCTGTATTGTTTTTTGTTTTAAACGAAATGATATAGTTTTGAAAAGAAAAAAAAACAAATTAAATTAATAAAATTAATTAATTGACACCGAAAATATTTATATTTTATATTTATTTAATTTACCGAGTCGGAGACAACACTGAAAATAAAAGTGAAAAAAATATATTTATATATATATATTTAAATGCAAATAAATCAGTGCTGCCATCTATTATAAATGAGCTGTTTATAAATTAACATCAATTTATTGGTTTTATTTATATTTATTTTTATTACAAGCCTATCTTTCTTACACACTTGATTTAAATCTGGTTCTGTTTCACTTTTTTTTTCTTTATTTAATGTATTATTTAAAAATAACAATTATTTAATTAAAATTAATTAATAAAAAATAATATTTATATATATATAAAATAATAATATATAATAATAATAATAATATTTTTTAAAATAATAAAAAATAAAAATTTAAATTTTTTTCTATAATAATGTACAACAGCAATAGTTTTTATTTTGTCGCTTTTCCGACGTCATATTCATTTCACGAACAATTCTAGCAAATACTTCATTTACATTAATCCGATCTTTCGCGGATGCCTCAATAAATGGACATTCCCATAATTCAGCTAATGCATTACCTAAAATTGTAATAAGAAATAAAAAATTATTAGTTAAAAAATTTATAGTGATCTCTGTCGTCGACAGCGTGGCAGCAGTTACATTAGGGTGTTACATATAGAGGTGGCTTTAATATAATCATATGATATACGAGTAATGTATGAAAAAGTGAATTGTATGAAATATTTGAGCTGTATGTAGTTGTATGAAAGAATATGCTTGTTCTTCGAATGAAAGACAAAATATTCTGTACGTAGTCTATGGCAAGGATACGAATGTATCTGGCATATAAGTCGAACAAGAATCTAGTCAAGTCTGACCACAAATTTGGACTACAAAATCAATTCAAGATAACTTTTGAGAAAAGAGTGGCTATACTCTTAGTACAGCTTTCAAAGTTCCAGGTCTACAAAATATAAACGTCAAACTAGTGTGCATCTGATCAACGTAACGTAAAACCAGAACTTATTACTGAGTTTACTTAATGATTTACATTTGTAGTAAAAGAATAAGCTAATTTTTCCTTGATTTTCTGATGAGGCCAGGATGCCACTATAGTAAATTGCAAGTGACAACATAATACATCCATATAATTAACGACAAACTACAAATTACAACAAACTCCACGTTCGAGCAACTAAATCGACTCAGACCTCCACGGATATTTTTTTAAATAACTAATAACAGTGCTCCAAATAGAGATGACTCTAATACAACACTACAATCGTAAAATCTACGAGTGTTGTATGATACACTCAAGAGCAATAATTCAAAACGAAGGAATCTGGCATTTGGCCGTTAAAAAGATTGCTTGGAATCTTTCAAATCTGGAATGTTTAACGACGAAAGCACTGTGAATTCTACATAAGGGTGTTACATATATAGGTGGCTTTAAGGGTATTATACTCGTGTATCAGAGTATTTTACGACAAATTACAGACCAATAATTCGATAAAAGCGATTTTGAAATCTGTTTGTTCGTCGAATGAAAGACAAAATATCCGGTATGTAGTCTATGGCGAGGATACAATGAAATTTGGTATCTAGGTCGAATAACCCTACGGTTTACTGTAAGATTTACATTAATAGTAAAAGAATCAGCGCATTTTTCCTGGGTTAACTGATGAAGTCATAACTACACTCCCTAGCAACTAAATTGACTCAAACCTCCATAGTCTTTAATGATGAAAGCAGTGTGAGAGCTACATAAGGGTGCTGTAATAGAGATGGCTTTAATACAATATTACAATCATATGATCTACGAGTGTTGAATGACAAACTCAAGATTCGATAAAGGCGATTTTTAAATCTGTTTCTTCTTCGAATGAAAGACAAAGTATGTAGTCTGTGAAGAGGATACGAAGGACACGAACATTATTAAAGTGATTGTTTTGTATCGTTCTTACATTGCACATATGTAGGTCGAATAGTCGACTATTGGACGGATGTGATAAAACGCTTAATTGCTTAGCACAGTGAACGCATCAATGAGTTCCAAGCCGTATGACTTACTGTATTATTTACATTTATAGTAAAAATCATTCAGGCTTTATCATGAACTACAGTAATTTGCACTTGAATACATTTGGCGTATATTAATCTTCAGTATAATATCACGTTGACCGTTATTTGTCATCACTTAGGTACTTATCAGGAGTTGCTGGTACCAAATCTATACCAGTTTGTTTCGTTGATGAAAAACATACCACTCCTGAAAAAGCCGCACAAGTTGTTGCTTTATTGAAAGAAGGACTTAATCAACGAGAAGTCGTTCTTCAGTTGAACTTGAACCAATCTGTTGTATCAAGGGTTTCTAGAAGGTTTCAGTTAACTGGTACCTTCAATAGGAGATCACATACTAGTTTCAATGTACATCTGAAACGTTCAATTTATTGTTCCACTTCACTGTGAAATCGCCATCTCACTGGCAGGAGCTAGACAAGTTAGTCAATGGACCGTAAGCACACTATTGACAGCACGCAACCGCTATGAGTGACTCGAATTTGCTCGCGAACCCATAAATGGAAGCATCGAGCAAAGGAATAAACCTTCATTCCTTCACTAAAAAGTATTGAATATGTCTGCATAGTACTGATAGAAAAGCCCAGGTCTACCAGCGTCCAAGAGAGCAGTTTTCCAAGTGCTGTTTTGTTGCAATAATCTCGTGCGTCGTAGTGTTATCGTACCTGGTAGTGGATCGAGGACATTCACTTTGATCATATAGTATCGTAAAAAGAATATACAGGAGAAGAATTAAAATTAATTCAAAGACCAGGTCATGCAGCTCAAACCACTCCGTAGTTCTTGGATGAGGTGAGACTCAAGAAGATGAATGGGTCAACTATCAGTCCAGAAATGAATCCATATGACATTAAGAATTTATGTGACCAACTAAAACGAAGAGTCCGAATCAGAAATCCGGAAACATATAACTTTAGTGACCTCAAAATAGCGTTAAACGAGAAGTGAGATACTATCTCCTGTCGTTATCGTGATCCCCCTTAAATCAGTTAAGCTGTATCAAAAACCGAGTTTTAGTTAACTCGATTTAGTTGCAACGAAGTATACTGTTATTCGCAGTATAAATCCGTTGTCATTTAGTTGGAACTAGCTAGCATTGCCCAACCCACAAAATATCGCAAATGTGCAAACAAAACTAACTAATTGAAAATAATTCTTCCAGCTAAACACCATAGTCGCTCACGTAGCTTGTTATTAACTATATAAGATCTCAGCTTGTACTTATGGGCAGTACATTTTTAGTAACAGTGACCTCTCGTTTTGTTTTGGGAACACGTTTTATTTAATTAGTCTTATGATTGATTACTTATTTGATTGAAAATACCAACCCGCCACGAGCTACTACAATGAGATGTTATTCAATTCTTCTACTTTATATTGATGAGAGACGTACTACAACCAAACGGTCGTCGTTATAATGAACGAAATTTTTTATCAGATAGAGCGTTCGAAATTTGATACACAACTGCCCCCTCAGATTCGTGTACTTATTACCAAAAGGCACAAATGGAACCACAACAACCCATCCTACCTCGCCATTGACGATATGATGATTTTTACTGGCTGGTGTCGGGTTATACATGTTAAGTATAACCTGGTCTTCCAGGCGGAAATTGTTGGAATCTGCAGAACAACACTCTATCTAAAGGAGATTAATTGGAGAGATTGTCAAATCTGCATCCTTTTTGATAGCCAGTAGCCAGACTGCTCTCAAGACGATTGACTCCCATACTCCCATACAATTTTTTGGAGACGGCAACTGCCTTTAAACGGCTAGACAGTCTCAATAAAGTTAGTTTTCACTGCATACCCAGTCGCATGGATATAAAATGAAACGTATTGGCGATAAACTGAGCAGTTTTAGTGCAGCTTTGGGTGACGTGATTATTTCTTAATCGTGATTATTTCTTAATATCGACTATCACTTTGGATAGACACACTTTAAGTGGGAGAGGAGAAGAAAAAACTACAGTCGCAAATTTGTGCTCTTGCTCTTCATTCACTTCTCATATACCGCACTGCACTTATACTGTTTCAACAATCAGCTTCATAGACTGAGAGTGACCGTCTGAGAAGAGAAGTCACAACGGCCCAATAGAGCCTGAATGACGGGGGAAAAAATCAAAATTCCGGGCAAAAATGTATTAATTTATTTTGGCACCGAAAATACTTGAATACTTGATCCATCATAATGTGTCGCTTTGTGATTATTGAATGCTTCTGTAGAATAAAATTGGATTTGAACCAGATGATATTCCCTATGGCATATAGGAACAAAACCTTTTCCTGATTGTGTAAATTTACAGAAAAACTATCTTTAATTGGCCGTTCAGATCTTGTGATTGGATGACCAAACCGAAATTTAACACATTAACGCTAAAATTTAACCAAGTTACTGGGTTGTAGTAAATATTGGAAAAAAATTATGGAAAGTATTGCCAAGCTATGTGCCAGAACCAACCACATATGCCATTTGGTTGACATCATATTACAAAATAAATTTTGAAATACAGCCATCAAAACGAAATGAAATATTTTCAAACGTAATGATAATACGAAACCATTTCTAAGACTAATGGAGTGAATGGAATTATAATACGTTATATTACGACCTGATAGTGATGTTATATGATAACATGTAGTAAAAATAAAACTTTAGTAACATTTTTTCCAAAGCCTTAAATTTCCAACTGGTTTGCATAATTGTGAAAGCGAAAGCGAAGTACGAAGCGTAATGTGCTCGGAATTGAAATAACATCCCAAGACTGTTGGAATAGGAGCATGGCGATAATATGGTCTAAGCCGATAACGCAAATCAAACTATCTGCGAACAAAAAGTTTTTCATACCAACTTTTTGATATTTAAAAGTGACATAGATCAAAACTGTATCATTTCAAAACCACGTCTAAATTTCAGACTCTTTCAAGGTGTTGATTTTATTAAATCCAGACAACTTTTCACGACATATTTTTCCTTGTGACAAATATAACGAGACCAGACGATGAACTTGATGGCAGTCCAAACATTTTAAAGAATCTTACATAAAAGCTCTTTTGTTCGATTCAAATATCTTTAAAACATTAAAACGCTCTTATCTATTCATGTAGGTCGACTCGAACAGATAACAGACATGTTCGCACAGTTCGAACAAGCTGAACCAAACAAAATTAATGTTTCATCTTAACCACAACTAATGTTATATAATACGATATTTTACCACAAAACGTAAGAAACAACTTTTTTTAATGGTTCGATATCTGGAATGTCGGTCGGCAAATCAGTTTTAACATTAAAATGAACTTGAACTTTACTTCGAATTTAAGAATTCAAAATCAATTCTTGAAATGGAATTAAATAATAAGTCTTCTTTGTTGTTTGTAGCACTTCTGCTTCTATTAATCCATCCTTAGAATATTAAATTATTCAACATACGTATTATATAAGACAACATGTTACGATTGTTAGGTGTTCGAACTATTTAATCTGCTAAGTGAGTGTATATCGTGATTTTATTCAGTCAATCGAAATTCAATTTTCGAAAACAATTTTGAATTCATCAGAATTTCCATGCAGAGTGTGATAAAAAAATTCAATTTATTGATTACATTTTCTATTAATTTTGATTTAATTCATTTTTGTGCACCTGCTGCTTAATGCAATTAAATTGTAATCAAAATTTGAGAGGTTTAAAAATTTGACTTTAAAACAAAAACGTGAACTTTTTTTTCAAAGCTCACGTCGATAACGCAAAATACCTGTCGTTAAAATGGAACAGGCTATGAATATTTCTTTAAAGGTATCTTCCCAGGCAATATAAATTTTCATTAGATCGTATGCATTAGCGAATTGTTCATCAATTAAAGGCTATTGAAGAATAAAGTCATCTACATTAATAAAATTAGAGACTTATAATTGAGTTCCTCCTTGCTATACGGAGTGCAGCAATGAAGTGTTAAGCTTAACACACGAAGCCGTAGTATTATGTTTTCCATAATTCCAATATCACATAACCACTTCATCTTGCAAAATAGTGTAAGTCCGGCCAATGTAGCATCTGAGAAAAGATTGATAAAATAAAGACACTACTATTTCTAGGAAGAATATACGAGGACAGAGTGAGAAGTCTGATTGTAACAGAGGGCGCCCAAATCACAAATCCCAGATGACATGTGTCAATACCATTTTCACTATTGAATAAAATAATTCACAAGTGGTTTACTAAGTTTCATTGTGGTCGTACAATCGCAACTGAAAATGAACGTTCAGACGTTCAAATGAAGTCAACACACCAAATATGGTTGACAAAATCCATGATTCGGTATTGCAAGACTGCAGAGTTAAAGTGCACGAGATAGCTGAGATAGTGGGCATCTCAGATGAACGTGTGGCGCAATATATTATAAGAACATTTGACGCGTTTAATTAGAATCGAACAAAAACGCACACGTGTGACAAATTCAGTAGCAGGTTTCACGATATTGAAGCGAAATAAAAAATAATTTTTGCGTCGTTTCATAACTGAGGATGAAACATGGATCCATCACTATACACCGGAGACACAAGAACGCACAGTCTAAGCGGATTGCGACGGTTTTAGCGGCCAACAAGGTCATGGCCGCATTTTTTTGAGATCCATGCGACTACCTTCAAAAAAGAAGAACAGTCAACGGCGAATTTTACTGCAACTTGAGTGACATGGCCAAAATCCATTAATTACACTTGGGATTGGTTCCACATCCGCCATATTTTCCAAACGCCAGTTCGAAAACAGGAAATAGTAACAGGGGCTAATACGCCATATTAGCCCCCTGTGACTATTTCCTGTTTCCGAACTTGAAGGAATGACTTGTTGGAAAGAGATTCGACTATAATGAGGTGATCATCGATGAAACAAATGCATATTATGAAGGGTCGGAGAAAACGAATTGTTCATATAAGTGATCGAAAAATTGAAAAAACATTGGATTAAGTGTTTGGCCGTAAAAATTATTCAATGTTTTATTTTTACCTGATTTCTCACCCCGCTCTCGTAAACTTAACGACAATGCTGTTGGAGATGAACAACTGTGCGACATGCTTCTTCAGAAAGCTCATTAGTAAAGATTGAACCGAAAATGGCCGAAGGTTGTTGGAGATCTGTATCTAAGGTTCAGATTATCTTTGATTTAGCAACTGTAGGTTGGCTTATTTGGACTTCGATAACACGTGTGATTACAATGCTTGACAAGGATGAACTATGAATCTGATTCAGTTATGACTACGTGTGACTTATTTATTCCTATATCACACACTCAATCTCATAATCTGATATTTGTGTTCATTTTGGATGAAACTGTAGGGGAAATATTTATCTGTCATGCGTATAGTTCATATACACTATAGCTATAAAAGTTTTGCAATACATTTTGTCATCCAAACAATATACATAATAGGAACACAAATAATAGTTTTATATAAAGCACAACTCGCATAAAGGTAACAAAACAAAGACAATTAAACTACAACGCAATATACACATATGTAAGACTAATTGAATTTAGTCAAGATTAATAAAACCAAATCGAGATAAATCAATGCTAATTACTATATGATCAAGACATAACTTCAAGGTGATTTAAAAACAAATTGACGGTGAATGTCATAAAGGCAAATATCGTACGCAATGTTATTTATTGTCCGCAAGATCATTGTCTTAAAAAAACAATCTCGATAATTTTGTATACAAATTAAATCTATCCAGGATCTCAGCGATAGAAAGAGACGATACAAACCCATGTCGACGATCTCGCTGGCTGTTTGACCTCAATTAATTAGTTTTACCAATCTTTTAAAACCACATAACGCTGCTTCTTGTCCAATTATAAGGTTGGTACATAAGACCCTTGTATTTTTTAACAACAACTGACATTTATAGGTCAGGTCGAGTACTTATACAGATATTTGTTAATGAGGATAAGATTTGACAACACCAAAAGTTGATGTCACCTATCAAAAACGGTCATTCCTCAGTGATCCTTTTGCCATTGCTTAAGAATTAGAATATGCATGTAGATTTCAGTGTTCAGACAGAGCAATAGGATTACTGTTTAAAAATCAGTATGTCTCTAATTACTTCTTGTTTTTAATGCATATGTAAGGATGAAGCTTAAAGTGTTGCACTTATAGATGGCAGACTATTTTCCAGTTCTCGAAACAGTATATTCTCTTGTATGGCTTCGATTGAGACAAAACGATGCCGAAAAATCGATGGTAATTTCCATCGCGCAAATAGGAAAATGCCACACGAAGCCAAATGCGATGCTTGCAGAACGTCATTGATTGTATTTTGATGATATTGACCATTTATCGATCGGTTTGGAAAGTACTGACTTTGTTGATATTTGCATTAGTAGTTGAGGTTGGTTGATAGCCGAACTGGCTGATCACCAAATTAATATCAATAAGTTCAAACCACTCCAGGATATTATCTTGCATATATAAAAGGGAAATCAGGATCATAGGAAATTCATGATGATTTATCCAATTCTGTTTCTGATACAAGCCCATACTTAAAGGATTACTCAGACTTGACTGTCTAATACTTATTTAGTCTTAAATTGCGAGATTGGGGTTGTGAAGGATCTGTTGTAAAGTTTTTTGGGAAGATTTTACTTCATTCAGTGAGAGGTCATAAAGCACAAGGCAGGAATGTCGTGCTAGATGGCAGAGAAAATGGAATCAATTCTTATGAATGATGGTGAAAGTTCCAAAAAGTTTTGGTGACAGTATTGAATTATGAATATATGACACCTGATAGTGTTACAAATATTTGATATGATAAGAGTGTGAAGTTTGAATGGGATGAATTCTTGAGGTTTTTGGACACTTCAAAGTGTACGACCCCAGCAACTAATCGAGTGAACTGAACTAATCGAATTGGTTGAGAATTTGTATATTCAAGGAAAGGTCACTTTGCTTCAAATTAATAATATGATGTAGGGATCAGTGTTCAAATACCAGAAGAGGGGAAGGAGGGTAGAGTGCTACTCATTGCTACCTAAAAGAGATCGGGATAGAAATCGGGAAACTAATTACAGGAGAATTTGTATTTTGAATGGGTTTATGCGAAAGTGAATGGTATGAGTAAGGGAAGAATTGAATTTTTCCAAAAAATAAAATTGTGGAGGAGTTTGAAGGGCATTGAAAGCGCGCTTGACTTTGTAATTCCGGAAAAACTTTGTCAAATTTTTTTAAAATTTGATTGCCCTAGGAACATTTCCGAATGGGTATATTATTTTATGAGTGGATTGAAATTAGTTCTATGTGGAAGGGGTTACAGGTTGGAGAGCGAAATGGATATTGTATTCCGCAAGTGAGCAAAAATTATCGAACTGGATTAAACTCAGAAGACCAAGTCATTCTACAGTTTGTTGATGACTGTTATAATAGGTAAAGATCAATACATCGAAACGGCATGTGTCCTAGCTCAGGTATGTGTGGATCAAGCAATAATATGTAGGACTGATTTAATTCTACGGGTGAATACGAGCAAATGTCTTTGTATGGCTTTTCGAACGAAACAACTAGATATTTTGGGATCTGGATCGATCAACGTTTAAGTTTCAAAGCTCATTTGGAGAAACTAACTGATAATTGTGAGATTAGACTGCATGTAATCAAAAGGGTAAATAAACCTAAATGGGAAACTCATCCTGATGTGACTGGCATGTTACGGAATGCGCTAGTGTCCTCCAAAATTGTGTATGGTATGAGCAGGTATGGTGATGGTTCTAAGGTTGGGTTTAGTGCATTAATGAAAATTGAGAATGTATGTCTAGAGTGGTATTGGGGCCTTAAACAACCTAATGCACACTCTATGGTCTGAAGAGGGTGTTTCACCATCTATAATAGAGAGTTGATCAACGTGCGAGAAACTGTGCAGATGATTCCCAGATTGCAAGCTGGAACAGACCTTAGAAAAACTTAAAGAATCCACTTGGTTTTATAAAATATAAACATATTCGATCCAAAATGTAGTGCCAACTGTTCACCCTGCAAATCTGGTGGCACGCTTTAATTTTTGAGACACGACAAAATCTTCAATGAATATCAGTTAACGAAAAAATTGTACAAGAAGCAAATGAAATATACTTTGCTCATTTAGAAGTGTATACATATGCTAGTGTGAGTGATGATCGAGTGGGTGTTGGAATTTACATTCCATCACTAAAAAAGAGAAAACGTTAAGAGTAAATGAAAGCATCTGTATAATGAATGCCGAATAAATTGGGATTATGGAAGGAATCAAGTTGGCAACGATAGAATAAGGAGGATTCTTTTACTATCTAACTCTCCGACTGGTTTAGAAATAATTATTATGCAAGGGGTAGGGTACTAAACTCTAAAGGGTGAAATAAAAGGCAAAAAGTACTTTGGATGGTGAAGTGTCCCTTTGAAAAACTTTTCTTAAGGAAACGGTAGGAGACACTACAATGATTCGAACATTGGGGCATGTAAGATTGACAACAAATATACTCACAATAGTGTAAATTTCTATGTCCTCACAAGTGCAAGGAATGTGACTCAATTAACCAGTTCTGCACTCACTATAGCGAATAGTTTTAAACGATTACCAATGTTCGAAGAGTTTTGTGCTTTACTTATTAAACAACTTGCTTTGGTTGTAGCGTACTGTATTCAAGATTGGGCTTTTCAACTTTAAACCCACCGAGTGGTTGGGCTTGCTCACATATCAAAAATAAATAAATAAATTCCTTACCTTCAGCATGCGATACTTCTCTTTGGCATTCTAAATCAAGTTTATTGGCGACTAGGAGGATGGGAGCTGGTTGACTTCCTTTTACACGACTAATAACATTTTTCATATTGGATATATCCTATAAAAATATAAAATTAAATATTTTATTAATTAATCATTCAACAAATATATAATATATTCTGCATATACATACTTGAAAAGTTTGATGATTTGTCAATGAATACATAACAATAAAACCATGGCCATTCTTTATATATAAATCACGCATCGATGCAAATTGTTCAGTACCCGCTGTATCTAATATTTCTAGAACACAAGGTGAGCTATCAACCTGAAAATATAAAAACCAACAAAAAATTAATATTATTTTATACGAATTCGTCCGTTTTGACAAAATTTATTCATTTTCTTGAGGTGCTTGGATATATTTGACAACGTCCACAATAAAATCTGAATGCATCGCTATATACAGAACATACAGAATTTTGAAACAGAGCCAAAACAAAATACTTGAATTTATTTTTTTATATACGTTATATATAATAAAATCTTCACAATTTCCCGGAATTTCCATATGTTGTATACCACATTGCATATAAAGTAGCTTGAATGCATTTATAGATGTAGACAAATTTACTTGAGGGAGATTTAAAATATTTTATTTTCCAGGAATTTAAATTTTTCTCGTCCTAGAAATCCAGGTTTAGCCACTAGATATAACATATGTATTATGTTAAGTGAATCGTTTTTTGTTTTATTAGTTTTTATGTGAACACTTCATTATAAACATTTTCACATTTTCAAAATTGAATATATTTTTAATTTATGGATTGGAAAAGTGACTAATATAATCCTTATAAATTTTAAATTTTTACATGTCGGTTAATGATCGACATTCACAAGCCTTACTCGCATATACTGTCTAGTGGTGTCACTCTGCTATAATCGATAGAATAGTGAAACAGTTGTCACTAACATATTTTCCTTCTGTTACATCACAATATCTGACTTTAAACTCTTTTCACTTTACATACAATACTTGAAGAAATTTTCCACGATTGAGAAACTGGAAAGTGTTTATCTCTAACCAAAACCTTGCTATATACAATAGAACAGATCACGATAGATCCCCTTACTTCGACTCATATACACTTTGCCACATGTATTTCCTGTTCTCAAATCTCATTGTTTATTGATTAGGATTGAACTAGGATTTTAGGAAACAAGCACTTAACGGGTACGCCACCTTTTATCAGTATACTGGTAACATTCAATAACTTTGCTCATTTGCAATTTATTTAGACTAGATTTTTGCATTTTCCATTAACTTTTCAAGTATAGCGATGATTTGGACACGAATGTTTGCCTCGGTTCAATGGTTTGACGGTTGCTGACGTACATTTCAAATATGGAGATCTGGGTGGCCATTCAATGTCTCCTCTTTTGGACATTAGACGTCCAGAAAATTTTCGTTGCTGAAACTGGATTATTTGACTTGAAGTATTGGTATGACGCACCGTCTTGTTTAAACCAGTAACCGTCATGGCCGCAGGCAGATATAATGAGCGAGCATCCACCAATATCGATTTCAATCAGCTGGTTCGTTTTCTCTGACAAAATATGGCCACATGATGGTCTTTGTCGCAAAAACCGGCTAACTTTCTGGTCATGTAATTTCATTTCATGAATCTCAATTACCACTGTCATCAGAGACTGTCAAAGGTGTGTGTCATATCAAAATTACCTTCCAAAAATCATTTTCAGTGCTAAGCATGCGAGAACTGTTTGGCCGTATTTCAAGTGACGTGGAGAATCCATCAGGAATATTCTTTGTGTTAACGTTCTATCACTGGTTGACGTTCTATCATTGGTCCATGCCTAGCAAAATTCGACATCAAACGACGTACAGTCTTGTCAAATAGTGCATGTTGGCCACGATGTTTTTGACGATATGCAGGTGGAGTTAACACAACTGACTGATGATTTTCAATGCACAGCGCCACTATTTCGATGCATTCTTCGGGTGTGAAGCGATTCATGGTTACAATTGTATTGAATTGATTGAAACGTCACACATTTTTATCAAATAAATTAGTTGACAAATGTCAAAGTTGTTCAATATTGAGATACCGACATAAAATATGGCGCACACTGTATATAAACAAGGGATATGAGAACGAAGTGCAAGTGGTCTGGTAATGACATAAACAATGTACAGGAAAACTATCCGTTAAACTACAATTCATCGATGACATATGAATGCGAAGTCAAAAAACGTATGTGCCAAGAATAACCAGAGCCATCACTTTTGTAGCATATATTGACATACTAGTTGGAATGAATTTGATACTTTCTGATTCACCTCTTAAAACCACCTGTTTGCCAGCTACATATACTCTTTAAGCACAGTCAAGATCAGCACTAGATCAACGAATTGTCAAAAATTCAATGATTTTCCAACTGCAACTAGCCATGAATTCCGGCAAGGTTTGAATCGACTACGTACTTGTGATGGGAAATAATGAGAG
Source organism: Tipula lateralis (assembly GCA_963932295.1). Lineage (NCBI taxonomy): Eukaryota > Metazoa > Arthropoda > Insecta > Diptera > Tipulidae > Tipula > Tipula lateralis. The sequence continues at coordinate 39,234,568 of OZ010737.1, forward strand.
AAAATGAACAACGGTTATAAGACACGCAATTATCACTTTTCAAAGAACGATCGCTCAAAAAAGTAGGAACTTTACAAAGCGGGAAATTTATCAAAAACATATTGTAAAGTCTTTGTCTTCCACATTTATCAAGTCCTCAAAAGTGATACAACATAAAATATAAGTTTTGATTGTGCTGAGATACACTGAAGCACCCACCTTTTTTGCAACAAGCCCTGATATTGTGAAATTCGTTTTCATCAGTTCCATCTCTCAACAATCTGTGTCAATCCATGGTCAATCGAAAATAATGGCGACTACGGTAATGATAACGATATATGACAAGTGTTTCCTGAGCCAAAAACGAGATAGTGCGTTTCCGGATGGCTTGAAAGGTATTCACTGAAATTTTAGATATTATGAACGCGTAGTTGAAAAAAATACGTTAACTGAAATCAAGGGACAGTCATGGAGTCTTAATTGATCATGTTCAAAAAACAATTTTACCCAAGCATACCACGTGTATCATTACTGAGGACAAGCTTATATGGTAAAACTTCACGAATTACGGTCTGATGTTATACTTTCCATACTCGCCAGATCTAGCTTACAGTTGAGCTCAGAGGACAAACATTATCTTCGAATAAGGAAAGCCATTTTTTTGCAGAGTTACAAGAAGACCATAACTCTTGCCTTTCAAACAACCCTACGAGATTTTGGAAAATAATGATCGGAAAGCGAAGCGTTCCAAGTTTTGAAGCGGCCAAAGATCGGCTTACCCTTTTTTGGTAATAAACAACATCGGGCAATGAAGATACATTCTATCAATAATTTTCTAGGGATTTGGAAAGCTTGAGTACGGTTAAATTTTTGAGCATTGATTTGTGGATTGTTTCTGCTTTATAGTTAAAGTTTATTGCCAGAGTAAGAACCGAGATTTTAGAGCACTTCCAATCATAGACCATGTGCTAATGCATCCAAAAAATATATCTGCTCTTGCAAAAATTTTACATGTCCATTTGTTATATTTTTACCACCGAGTACGGCTTCTTAAATACAACCGATGGATCAGAGGGGAAAGCGTTTTATCTTCGGCATACTTGTAATGAACTTTTTCATGTAGTTGACGTAAAAAATAAAACAATTTTGAAAATATTTCAACATAATAAATACTATTGAAAATATTAGAGACTCCTGGAGTGTCAAATTATTGCATGCGTGATATGGAACACAAAATTTCTGTTGCCAATAATGTACGATCCATTATTGTGAAAACATTGCAGGAAGTCGATGAACCCCACTAACGAGTTGATTCAAATGAATAAATTGCATTTATTTACCACAACAGTAACCTAACCCCTCAATTAAGTATATGTCTTGTCTCCAATAGCTCTTATATTACGTTCAATTTTCAAGAACGCGCTGTACGAGGTATTACTGTATATCAAAATTGATGGAATAACCTAAAATGCATATTGAAGCCAACACACTGATTCAATGTTTTAACTACCATCAAGCAGGCAAGATACAAAACCTGAGACCTATAATTCAACTGGGACCTTGTAAACTATTAATACGTAATAAATCCTTTTTTATGTCATCATGGGTGCATGTTAATTTGTCGTCAAAAGCGAAAATCGAACTCGAGACCACGGCGTGATGAGAAACTCTCCTACCCATTAAGCTACAACCGGCGAGTTTTATCCAAAGCACACGACCCAACGTACAGTGAGTAGCTGACATGTTGCAACTACCATATACCTCATACTTGATGGTGGCTTAAATTGTAAGCGAACGTGTGGAAATAGATAACGTATACTAAACACTCACACCTATCGAAATCGAGAGCGACAGCGGAAAAATCGCACAAAAATATCCGTAAACAGGAAAATCAAATAAGTAACTATAAATTTTCCTTAATTAGACATCCTTCATCTTTTATTACATAAAAAATGTATGTTATATATAAAAAACATGTATGTATATACATACATGTAGATATTGTACATATAAATAGGAAGTGATAATAAATATTTTATGTGTACATAGTAAATTTTTCATGTTGTTAGCAGCATATATAGGAAAATACTCGTAATTCGTCGTATTCGAAAAATTTAATCGATTAACGTTTATGTTATTTATTTTATTATTAAATAAAAAATTGTACCTCAAACCTTTCCGATTTTCCGTCGATTATTTTCTCAATACCCAGTTATTTATAAAATATATAAAAATTGTCGAATACGGAATGTATACTTAAATACAATATCCGTTTGAATGGCTTCTTGCATATCCGTTTCGTTTTCTGTTCAAATTTTACACATAGGAGCTGCTACAAAGCTATTTTCAAGTTTTTATTTTATTTTAAATTTTCAAACACAAAAAATTTCCTTCCTTATTTATTTGTTTCGTTATAATATAAAAGGTAAATAAAAGTGTTTTCATCTGATTCATATACGTATGTATACGTACCGATACATATGTAATTCGATTATGTACATGTATGTTGTCAAATTTACTTTTTATGTTATGCGAGTACTTTAATCAAAATATTACTCGAATTGAAATTAGCGGCAGAGTGGCAAATTCCTATATTAAGGGCCTACTATACAGCCCTCGCATTTTTTTACCAACTCTTATTTAACGAGTATACCACCTTTTACTGAAAAGCTGAATATCCTTTATCAACACCATCCAATTCACCTATCGAATTGAGGTAGGTTGAACGTGGGTTTATTTGGATATCCAAAAGTTTTTGATATAAGTATGAATACTCAGTTGCTATAGATTGAACGTGGGTTTATTTGTAACCATAGAAAAAACTAAATATCGTTCAGTGATTCGAACCGATTTTACATATAGATGGGAAGTGTGTGAGGAATTCATATCGAAGTTGAATCCCATATTTAAAACGAGTACAGTAATTTAAGTGTGCTCGAGTATCAATTTATTATGCTAACGGGCCACCGAGTCAAGATCCGAGATTGCGGATACTGTATATAGGCATCAAATATTATGCTAGATGGGTACAGTGTTTGCTCATATTGGAACTTAATTGCATCAAGACAACTTTTTGGACTTGAAAATAGAACAGCAGTCGAAACAATGGACTTTATTCGACGACTCGGTTTTAAGGATTGAGAAGAAAGTTTCATTTGGTTTTCTGTCCGATTTACTGAAGTACAACAATATGGCAGTATTATGCTGTTTTATTAAGCCGAGTTGATATTGAATTGATGAGAAAAGATGAGCCTATGGTTGGCTCATTCATCATAAATACGAATCAGGTACTCGTATACAAATACCATAACAAAACTGGCCGAATAACGATACGAATTTTAATTTGACAAGAACAAATGGCTTTGTAAGAAGCGGTTCATATCAATCGAGGAGGTCTCCATCAAAAATTTGGCAGAGAAATAAAAGATAGCATATCGCTGGACTAAATTAGCTGTAATCTTCTTTACTGTCGAGATATCATCAATTCTAGAATAAACGCTTATAATACTAGAAACAAAACTTCATTTTCATCATGGTGGCTCTGGCGCTCCAAAGAAAGTTTTTGAGGAAACTGGTGCACCTGTCTGGGTTGCTTCTGATAGAGTTTGGGAAGTATGTAAAAGTCCAGTAATAATTAACTCGGGCTACAATACATGGTTATGTTATGTACCGTGAGCCTGCTATAAGACAAAGAACGTGTCGTGAGTTGTTTCAATTTTGATACTGCAAATCAGCGGTGTAAATGTGAAAAACTTTGCCGTGCCAAAATAAAGAAAATTTAGCACGATCATTGGAAGTAACTGGACAAGTAATTTTAAAACGCCTGATATTGACCTGGGTATGGACCCCGACGCAATAATCGTTACTTGAAAGGCAAAAATGGAATAAATTTCCCATTGCATTATGACGGGGGAAATAAAATGGGTTTATCTCGGCCATGCTTTCACTCCGAATAAACCCATTGTTCACGGCTCTAATGTCATACTCTGTATTTGATTGAACCAGTTCGATGAAGTGTATTATGAGCTGTAAAAACTATCTGAAACAATTACAGAAGAACCTTATCAAATGCAATATTCTTCAAATGTTGCTCCCTCTCTCTGACTATCACTCTTTTTGAGTGTATAGGGTCGTATCTCGGTGATGGCATCACGAATATTGGACTTCAAATAGTCGAATGGTGTTAAATCGCAGCTTCTGGCCGGCCAATTGACATCATCATTTCTGCTAATTAAACGTCCTTCTAACGTTTGATGCAATAAATCGATTGTGGCAAGTTGCACTATCCTGTTGAAACCAAACATCGTTCACATCAATACCATGAAGAGTGGGCGCAAAAAAATCGGTTATCATGGTGTGATAGGTGTCTCCAGTGACCGTAATGGTTGTGCCGTCCTCATTTCTAAAAAAATATGGGCCAATAATGCCTCCGCTTCGCATGCCGCACCAAACAGTTTTTCGTAATGGGTGCATTGGCTTCTGTAAGAACGACGTGCGGGTTTTCTGAGCCCCAAATACGGCAGTTTTGCTTATTAACGTACCCTCCAAGACAAAAATGAACTACATCCGAAAAGAAGATAGTTTTGGCAAAAACCACATCATCGTGCAGTTTTTCGTTGGCCCATCTAGCAAAGTGAAAACGAAGCTGATGGTTCTGCGGCTTCTACTTATTGGACCAATTGAACTTTGTAAGGCTTCATATCAAGATCTTTTCGCACTGAGTAAACTGGTGCGTGAAACGTTCAATTCTTGAGAACGATGACGAGTTGGTGTTGATAGATTCTCATGCACACTCTCAGCCACCAGCTTCGATATTTTCGGGTGTACACATTGTACGAGCACGTTTACGTCTTGGTGCATCAACAATGAAACCAGTTTCACGAACTTTAACAATAAAACTTGCGTATACCGGCCACTGTTGGTCCTTCTCTGCAACCAAATTTTGCACCAAAATTTACGAGCAATTTTCGACCAATTGTCTATGTTTTGGGAAATAAATGTCTAATAAATCGCAACGTTGCTCAACCGTAAATCGATTCATTTCGTTCAGTGGAGGTAATATACTGAATTTTGTGACAGAATAGAATGATATAAGTATTGCCAGATTCGAAATAACCAGTGGTTCAAATTTAAACCGATAGATGGCCCACCATAAATTTAAAGCAAATATTAATCTGTAAGCCATGTCATTTGAATGATACACATTTGAGGACGGCCAGAAGATATCAACAGTAATAACATAAACGAGATATGGCCTGCCTAAGAAAATCGTTTATATTGAGCTATACTCGAATACAAATAACTCACATTATATACCCAACGTCTCAAAATTGTATAAAAATAATTCCAACGAATAATTAACAATTGATAATTACGATTATTTCATCCATAAGAAATTATAAAAGAAACTATTATATAAAATGTTGTTGCTTTATTACGCTTAATTACCAGTAATTTCATTTTACATAATGTGTACCTACCCATTGTTCTCTAAGATAATACCTCAGATCCATAAATGGAAAAGTTATATATTATTGGATTTTTTTACGTTATCATTTCTTGAAAACCATTCAAGTTATTTATATCTATTCACTCGATATGTTCGTGCAAAACTGACAGCATGTTTACTGTTTCATATGATTTTGCGTGTTCGCAAATGATTATAATATAGTCGATACGTATATCTTCATTCACACACAATACAATTTCCAAATTCCAAGAATTTTGTGCAAAAATCGATAGTTAGATGTTAATACGAGGTAGCGATGTTAAGAACGTTTAGGTGAGAGGTACTTTAGGGATAATGCACTATTAAAGAATCCCATATATGCCAACACGCACAGCAGAGAGGATAATCTGCTGAAACAGCACTCCATGACGTCGTTGGACGGATTAAAAAACCTGCCTTGGGAGCGTTACTGGATATCGAAGGTGCTTTTGATAACGATTCCTTATTTCCTTCAGTGCGATGTTTTAGCCTGGTGTATTGATTAGTCACCACTAGGAAATGCAAAATGATTCTTTTCACTAGATGCTTAACTTGAGTATTCTAAAAATTGGGATTAATACGATCTAGCTCTATTCATAAGTTAAGTGTCTCGGGATCTGGTTAGATCGGAAGATTACTTAGCTTTCGACAAAACCTTGTGAATTATACTCACTACAAATATCACAATTACGCTAATTTACGTATCCATTCAACCAAAACTGGGCTACAACGGAGAACAAAATTTTTAATGAAAATTCAACATCAATATGTGATTCAAGCCATTCACCGAATTGGCGGCGCATACGATGGTCGTTGGGCCTTAATTCCGGCACAAGTTGAATCTTAAAAGCTTTTAAAACAAAGATCCTTTTGTATAATCTACAATGAAGTTGAAGGACACGCCCGTTGCTAAGGACGTCGACGAATTGATTGATTTAAATCTTCTTTAATGCTTTCCTGTAGAGTGGCTACAGCTTCTTCAGTGCGCACTGTTCGGCGTCTCGCGGGATGCACATTATCATTAACAGTAAACGCGTTCTGTAAACGATTTATTGATATTCGAATTAGCCGCTCTGAAGGACGATTATGTACGCAATAAAATGGACGATAAGTTTGACGAACAGAACCATTATTTTGATTAAAAAAAATCAACAATTTACAAGCGTTTAGTAACAAAATAGACCAAAACATGTAAAATTTACTGAAAATGTTGTCATTTGGTAAATTATGGAGACTAGCTATACATATACGTTTCAGTTATCAGACCCATAATCTTGTTTGCTGCACTTTTTCGGTGGCCTGATGGGGATGGTCGGAGACCTCTAAGCCGCCTTCAAAGTCTTGTTTGTCTGAGTATTGTGGGAGACTCTGCAGCTCTTGAGATATCTGTAGATCAACTGCTGCTTGATTTTAAAATCAGCAGGTGTGCGTAAATAGCCGCTCTTCTATAATACAAATCAGGAAGAGGAGGTGGGCTGGCAAACTATGGTGACGAAGCTCTTTTTCAGGAAATTATTTCGTGAAATTATTACCGAAAAGCACAACAACCGATCCTATCATGGATCAGTACACTGTAATCATAGCTGATGCCGGTTTTTTTTACGGTTTTTACATGCTTAATCATGAGGTGAAATTATCTATCTCCCTTGATAAATACGCCACAGTCTTTCACGCAGAAATTACTGCAACTTTAAGAGAAAAACTCTCTGCAAAGGAGATAAATTGCGGAGATTGTCGTATTTGCATCCTTCCTGACAGCCAGGTTGCTCTAAAGGCATAATTAAAGACAAGGCTGCTCTTAATAATTCAATACTAAGTATTTCATCCAAACTTGTTTTGAAGACTGCACTGAAACAGGCCCGTTTCAGTGCAGCTTCCAATTTTAATGAACCTTACCTCTTGTGGTGACATTGTTATCGCTTAAGAGAGATATCAACTATCACTTTGGTGATCTGTACCAGAAAAGATAGGCAACCTCATCTCTTATCGCTTATCCAGTATCTACTTCGGAACAATAAATTAGCAAAGTTCTGCTCGAATTATGACGGATACACTTGGAGGCTCTTGCTGGGCATTCTTACGGGACATTATTTCCTGAATAATTAAAAAATCCGAATGAAAATTAGGACCAACGCAAACTACGAACAGTGTGGGGGAGAGGAAGAAGAAACTGTTGAACAATCATGTGTTACCCTCCTTCATACACTTCCTTTAGACTACATTGTTTTCGATCACGATTTTTTTTTAAGGATCAACTGACGACCTTGATGATACCGGATATCTTGGACTTCATTGGAAGAACCAACAGATTTCGGGACTGAGAGTGTGCGTCTAAGAAGGAATATCACAATGGGCCATAAGATGATATCTAAACTCTTCGATTTCGAATGGATATTTAAGTGTTCGATACTTTATGTTATATAGAATAACTATACGGATTTTGTACAGCCAGAAAATCGTTTTAATTAAGATTAATCCCATTTTAAGATAACTTCAATTTAATATATCCTACTAAAATATTTATTTATAGTTCTAACAAGTTTTTTTTTGTAGATCGTTCAAAAATTCACTAAACCTAAAAACCTAATATTAACCCGTAACCAACAAAATAAAACGTAAGTTAAACAAAATTGAATTTTTCTTTTCTGGAAACTATATATACGAGTACACAACAACAAATTAAAATTGAGGAAAATCTTTGTGCTTAAATCGTTGTTGTTGTTGTATAGATATATATGGTATAAATTCTAAATTATAATCACGTATATAGTATAGAGTGCACGAAGAGAAAGTTATTTATTATGTACATAAAACAACAACAATACACTATCGGTAAATAAGTCTCCCTCTTGAGGGAGTTTTTCAGGATCGGGAAAAACTTTGTTTATATTTATACGAGTATTTTTCCTCATCTGTATCTATTTATGTATACACAACAACAAGGATATTCTGCTTCTGGCTTCGTTTTTTCTTTATAAAACTATCATCATCATTGTTCTATATAGATAGTTCGGTTTTTTTCGTACATTTTCTTATATCACATCATCGTTGCATTTGAAGATAAGAGGAAAAAAATGTTTGTGTATACTGTAAAAACAATATATATAAAAAGAAAAGCCGACAACATTTTTGTCTAGATAAACATCCTTTTTCCTAATATACAGTTTGTTTTCCACATCTCCGCAAACCCCCTCACAACTCGCACCAATCTCAAAAACGAATAATTAATTGCTTTATACAATACTTATCGATTGGGTAAATTGGGGAATATTTTTTTTTGCCAGGTGTAAAACATCCTGTACCTATGTACAATTTCTTATTCCCGCCCACTTATAGTTTTGTATATAGGTATTTTATAAATATATATTATTGAGATGAGGTCTGTGGTGTCTGCATCAATTTTCTATCGTCTTAATGTCATAATTTAATTTTAAATGTTGCTTCTTTTTATTATATGTTATCATGATTCTGTTTCACTTGATATTTATTGTCTCAATCAATTATATGTATATAACGTCTTCATTTTCTACCTATCAAGGCTTTTAAATTTGTTTTATGTTACAGTTGTATTTCAAGATTCAATTAACCGTCTGTGATACTTTCGTGTGGGACGATGCCAAATTGTTGTCATAATTAATAAATTAAGACATGAAAAATACACGGATTCGGACATATTGAGATTGAATAAAATATGTTTGTATAAGATGTTACTAGCTAGCGATCTCTGATCCCGTCTTTTATAGTAGAAAGTGGGCCATCTGTAGCTCTCTATATCAATTAACGAATTTTAGTACTTAATGTCAACTGTTCTAAAAAAAATTGACTTATGAAAAATCGGAAATTTGCCGTTTATCATCATGCAGTGGCTAACAGCACAACAACGCATTTTGACTGTCAATATCGGAGTCCTTCTGAGCTCGTTCAGTGGAAGATCGTAGACCGAATCAACATATTCATTCTGTTCGACTCCTGGTACAGTGGCAGCTGTGAGTCAAAGTGTTCAAAACACAACAACTAGGCATCGTATTCAAGAACTAAACGTTTCATACACACTAAATTACGATGCATTAAGCATGTTGATCGAACTTAATTTGCATCCATTCAAAATACAACTAACTGAAAAATTGAAATTGAGGCAACCAGAGACCATATAAATTGTTGTCCTTTCGACAATCGAGGCGGTACCTTACAAGTCGTGCTGCAATCCATTTAGTGTCAACAAAATTTGCTGATCGCATAATTTCAAGAAATTGGGAAGATCCTTGGCCACCAAGAAGCCATTAAAGACAACATTCAAGGTTAAAGTAAGGATCCGCTTTTACAGGAAAAAGTCATCATAAATTTTCATGTTCGGATGCAGGACTGTATCCAACCACGAGTATTTTTTTTTGTGTCATCCGTCACTCAGGTTCAGTTGGTCTATTGTGACATCCCAATTTTTAGCTTGACGTTTCGGCTATATAGGTCTGATTTCACCATCTACACATTGCATAGCTCCATGCCAGCCTATAGTAGTACTGACTTAAAAGATGAGACGGCCCATGGATTCTAAACTAAACAGGAGGTCTCAGATCTTTTACATCCTGCCCCTATCGGGATTTGAATTAAGTACCTCCTGTTCTATTTGCCGCAGCTTTAACAACTGATTGAATGATTCAGCGGAGAATTCCTATAATTAAACATCTTACATTAAATACGGAATGCAAAATCAAAAGGTTCACTAAGATTACTGGTTGAAATACAAAATCAAAGGTTCACTGAGATTACTGGTTAGATCGTCAGAGAGACTATTCAATTATAACGAAAACCCTTTTCGAATTTAGTCACGACAGGGCAGAAATCTGATAACAATGCAATCTGTATTGGGGCTCAAGGTTCTCCCAGCTCTTTCGCAGTTCGCTTATTTACGTCCTTCACACGTTAATAGCCAAATCGAGGACTTACGGCTATAGGTCCGATTTACGCAGAACCATTTGCGCATTGCATAGCTCCATGCCAGCCTATTATAGTACTGACATGGAAGATGGGTCGGTACATGAGTACTCCAATATGGGGTTTTTGGATGTGTTCATTCACACTACATGGTGAACAATTTTTTTTGCATGCTGCTCCTATCGGGATTGAAATCCGGGACCTCCTATTCTAACAGCCACAGCTTGAGTCACTGGGTTAGATGCAATCGCCATTTAAATAAAAAGATAAAATCTCGTGAACGAGAATCGAAATATATTTTAGTCTGGTTATAATGAACTAAGAGTCTTTGTGGTATCGATGGAGTGGAACCTGATTTACACAATTTATTGGGTCTCGAAACCTAGAGCTTAACGATATTTTTTGTATCGCTATAAAAGCTCTAATCAATCATGAATTTAAAGAAATAAAAATAGACACGTAACTTAATGTGCATATCAGATTAACCCAAATCGACTAATAATAAATAGTTCAAATAAGATTGAAATCTTGTCCAACAAACAAATAAACGACATTTCAAAAATAATTAATGACGTAATACTGAACGAAACCGCATATACACTCATAATCTAAGAAATATTGGGTTACCACCAACCTGTTATATTAGGCAAACACATAGATATAATAGCACATTAATCTTATAAAAACTATATATAAACTATAGGCTTATACACATAATAGAAAACCACACCACAAAGAAGAGAGAAAATCGATTTAAATCCTTCATCAATTTCACTGAAAATCCATATTTTTATTTCACTTAATCCATTCATTTTCATTTCTAATCTTGATTAGTTTTCTATTTTACTTTTTATTTATAAACTGAAACGTTTTGATTGACTTCTATCTGGGTTTGTGTGTTGTACACAGTGTTTACTAGACGGTTGAAAATATTTATTGTGCACACTGGATAATTACTCAAAAACGTTTCAATTACATTGAAGTACATACTTGCATATACATCATGCATCAATATGTATGTATATGTATGTGCATTACTTCACGAAACCAATCGAAAATCTATAATACATCATGCAATGTACAATAATTCAAGGTGAAGGCGATTTGTATTCTTTTATGGTTAGAAAACTTAACCAATAAGTATTTTTTTAGTTATACAGCGCTGTTCAAGATTTAGATGAATGTGTACCTTATAGTAGAAACCTTAGTTATCATACTTAAGATGATGATGTAAGTTAAGATTAGAATTTTGGTATGAATATATATATATATATATATATATATATATATATATATATATATATATATATATATATATATATATATATATATATATATATATATATATATACACATATATCGCGAACGAAACAATATTTATGGACATCGTGGAGGCATCAGACAAAGTCTGGCTAGACAGTTAAATATTTAAACTAGAGAAAAGTCTGCCAGTTGAGTATTGCAAACTGTTAAAGTCGTAATTGAAAAGATGATTTTTTAGAGTTAAACTGGAAGAAGTTTACTCCAGCATAAAACAATCTAAAGCAGGAGTTTGCAGGGAAGTGTATTAGGGCCATTATTTTTTGTATTGTTTACAAGCGACTTACCACAAATGAATAATACAACTATCAACACGTTTGCAGATGACACTGAAGTTCTAGCTGTCGGTGACACAATCGGCGAAGCCACATTCAAACTACAAATAGCCATAAATAATATTCAAGATTGGCTAGCAAAGTGGAGAATTAAGGTGAATCGAAGTCTACTCACATTATTTTACAAATAGATCAATAGAACCACTACCTGTGACTCTCAATAATATTTCTGTACCACATGCATATCAAGCAAAATACCTTAATCATCATTAAGCACTTTATCATTATTTTCAATAACTAACCCTAACTTCATTTGAGAGTATTTAGCCGAGTGGTTGATTTTATGGCAACTGATGAGACATAACAAATAATCCGGCAATAAATCGCATAAATATACTTTCGACCATTGGTTAAACAACATATTAAGTAAACATCGTGGTTGGAAGTTGACTATGACCAATAACCATCTGACCCATATGATTAATAAAACCAACGTTTTTATAATAAGTATGTACTAAACTGACAATATACGAGGGCGGAGTGAGAAATCTGATAAAAATGAAACATCGAATAATATTTTAAGCAAACAAAATTTATTTTTAAACGTAGTCACCTGTTAGATCGACATACTTATACCAACGTTTTTTTTCTAATTTTTCGATCCCTTTCGAATAATACGACTTCTCCAACCTTTCAAAATAGGCGTTTATTACATCGTCTCCGCATTAGAGCCGAATCTCTTTCCGCCGAATTCGATCCATTTCTTCAAGTTCGAAAACACGAAATAGTTTGGAGAATATGGCGAATGTGGAAGCAACTCAATAGTTCATAGATTTTTGCCATGGCAACTACACACGTGTGCACCCCTGCATTTTCTTGATGGAAGAGCACTTTTTATTCGCGTTAATGCGGTTTTTTATCTAAACGCCATTGAAATGCTCCAATAAGTTGTAGTAATATTCGCAGTTGCCTATTCTTCGTTTTTGTAAACTGCGACCCTGATCTTGTTGGCCGATAAAATCGCACTATCCTTTTTTAGCACAGAGTAGTAATCGACTGTTTAGACTGTTCTTTAGTCTCCGATGTATAGTGATGGATCCATGTTTCAAAAGTTATGAATCCAAAAAACATTTTTATTATCGCTAAGCCTGCATCTGAAATTTTCACACGTGTGCGTTTTAGGCCAATTATAAATAAACATCGCACCCAACGCTTGGATAGCTTTTTCATATTCAAAGGTTCGTGTAATCTATGGTACAGACGGTAATCTCAGATGCCTACAATCTCATCTATCATCTATCTCGCGCACTTTAACGCAACCATCTTTGTTGTGGTAATTTAATTTGAGCTTTCTAAACATTCGGCATCAGTTGTCAAGCTTTGTTGACTGTAAATTATAGGTAAAACAACTCTTTTTGAAGTCTTAGTAAATTCTCTGTAAATATGGGCCGATTAAAGACCGAGGTTATAATATAATCGTTCAACCTATAAATTACCATTGAGGTCCCATTTTGAACACAATCCCGATAGACTCGCAAATATTAGTTTGCGTAGCGCTGACATAATACACGTTATATATTTTGCTAGACAAAGGTACGTGTATAAATTAATAGCACACAAATCACGATTGAAGGATTAAATTCTCTTCCAACAGTTTGTCTGTTACAGTTGGAAAAATAATCCACCATCAACAGTAGAGACTACATTGCTATATACTCCATATAGAGGAAAATCACATACAGGTTCAATAAATAAAAAATAAACGATTGATTTTCATGCCATTGATTTTCATGCCATGCTTCTATACTTTTGTACTGTGTAGTTCGTTCTGTGTGAGAAGATGAAGAATTGAAAAAGAATTTTCTTCTATTTACAATTCAATTAAGTGAACGATGAAATCTTAAGAACAAATATAAATAATGATCCTCTACTTAATTCTTTATTTGCTTCCTTTTGTGTGCATATATGTATATAATATATGTTGTATGTCTTATATAGTTTTGCACGATTTACAATATTACATGAAAGTTTTTTTTTTTTTAATTTCGGGCTAAGAATTATTCACATCCCTCTTCCATCTGAATCGACGTATAGAAATGTTACAATACATGATAAAGAAAATTCGATTTACAATAACGTTCAAAAAGACAATATATACCTCCTCGGCTCAATGACACGGAAAAACACTAAATCGATACCATTGACCAAAACACCCAGTCAAAATAAATCACTACAGTAAATCCTTCATAATAAATTACACCATTTAGCATATATGTATACATAAAATATACGAGTAAGGATTTTTTTTCATCTGATACATACGAACCATCTCCACATACATATTTGGTGTATGTGCGTTTTCAAACCATTTTCTAACGAAGAAACGGTATAGAAGAAAATAATACTCTTATTAAAATTTATGATGGGAAAGCATAAAAAAGTCGCGACATTGGAAATTTACTCATCCCGAACATTTTCGTTCTTATTTTCAATTTCTCGTAAAATATAAATCGTATTTCCTATATATGTATATAAATTCATACATATAAATATACTTCAATTTAATCTTAAAGAATTACAATTTATAAGATTTTTTTTTTGTATTTTGATTTGATGTACGTTTGGCATATAAGAAATAAAGATAATACATATAACAATAATAATAATAATAAAAAAACAAAGGAAACTTATATAGATATGTGTATTAAAGATGGGATACAAGACGAGATAAAATAAGAAAATTGTTTGATTTGTGTGAAGATGCTGCTTGGCTTGTTGACTTTCTTAGATATACAAATATGTGTACATGTATATATAAAAACGTCTTATTTGTGTATAATCTATATATTTATTAAAAGGAAACACATTAGACTGATGCATAAGTTCTATATGTGTTTGAAGAAATAGTTTATTGAACTCAATCATCATCATAACGACGAACATCACTTCTGTCTTTATTATGATGGATGTACAAAGTAAATGGTACATACTCAATTATATTCAATTTAATTTTCCAGAAATACGATTTTGTTTGTACTGTATTCGGAAATAGGAAAAACTATAAAAAGAAAAAGTGAAAGTACTCGTGGAAACGAATCCCACTATACGAATCCCAAACCATATTTTAGGTCTGAAGGAATTAAAAAAAAATTAAAATTAATTTTTCCGGTGGAATCTATAAAGGGTCAGAAATTCATACTCGCCTCATAGCCCTTAAATATTAATCGACAGCAAGAACAATTGTTAAATTATCGACATCAATTGTTAAATAACCAACTTTTTCTTTCCTCCATCAACTAGACTGGGCCATCTTACTCTATTTGGGGCTATTGCTTTTATTCTCTCCATGATTTGTCGAGTTATTTCGTTAGTACCATTCTTTTCCAGGGCCATGATGGCCTTCCTACTTTTCTCTTCCCTATAGGATTCTACTCCAATGACATTCTTGTTATGTCACTGGGCCTTTTTCTTGGTGTGTGTCCTATCTATCTCCAGTTTTGTTTCTTAATTTCTCGCTCTATCTCGATCTGTCAGAAGCATTTGATTAGCCGTTTGTGGAATTTACTGAAGCGTTCTAGTTATCTTCTGCGTGTGTTTTCATATTTTACAACCATACAGTACTAATTTTATACAGTCATTGAATATTCGTATAGCTTTGCCTTTCGTCACATAGCGGACGTCTTTCAGATCTTTTCAACCATATTGTATGTATTTCTTGCTTTTCGCTACAGTACAACCAAGGTAAGTATACGAACCTATTAACATCCTCGATGGTTACTTGGTTGATGATAATTTGTGTAGTAATGTTTGTGTTCGGTCTTCTAGCCATTGTCTTATCAATGTTAATATTGAGTCAACTTCTTGTGCCAGATCTGTTAGCTTCTGGGATTTCTGCTGCATGTCCGAGTATTTATGCGTTAGAGACATATACGTCCGCGTAATCCAGGTTGTTGAATTGGTTAGTTGGATTCCACTGAATGCCATTTGTGGATGCGCTATCTTTATCACTCTAATACAAGGACATTTACTTAATGAGTTCTATTTTTTTCTTCGGAAGAGTAGATATAGTGTTGAGCTCCATTCGTTTGATTGTTCGATGATGATACGAACTGTGTTGATGTTATCTGTACAGCTTTTTCAATGTCTAAGGCCAGTTTGTTCGTTTATTATGTGCTGAGCCGTTGGCGATGTTCGTTCAAGAATGATCATTGCTAGTACTTTCATTGTACTTTTGACGAGGGTAATGTCTCTCCAGTTCTTGGTGGCTAGGATAGAAGAGGCAGTAAAGACGACACAACAAATGACCAATGCTCATACGTTTCTGCTTAGGACTTGAAGACCTTTCTTCCAGTTCTATCGTATGATAAAGTGCACAGCTTCATATCACAGTAGAAAAACAATTTCAAGCGTCTGGTGAAGACAGCAATTTATTCTAATGCATGCTTGATTTTGTATCAGTAAAAAAACAGCGATGATTTGTCAACTTCCTAAAGAGGAAAATCGATGAAAATTTGGTGTGGAATTATGGCTGATAAGAGTTATCGTTTCATATTTTTAATTTTTGAAAATAAAAATTAGCAACCATGAACCGTCTCTGGCAGCAAGATGAAGCTACAGCTCATATACCGCGAGAGAGATAATAGTGATTCTGCAAAACTTTTTCAATGACCGAATAATTTAAAAAGATGCTGATGGCCACATTATTCTCCAGGCTTGACGGCCCCTTATTTTTTTGTGGAGTTTCTTAAAGTAACGGGTTTACGTCAGTATACACCTCAAAATATTCAAGAAGTAAAGATAAAAAAATCATAGGGAAATTGCAAAATTGTAGCCAAAATGGAAGAGTTTTAGTCTTGTTCACACTGAATCAACTGTGTCCACTTATCGAGGAGTAACTCGATTGGACAACTCTCGAACATTGCTACGACGCACTCTAAAAGTTATTCTGAAGAATTTAACATGTAAATTCAATTAACACAAAAACTATCTCCGAGAGTTCACCACAACGACTGAAATATTAATTTTAGAATACCTTATTATAAGGGATGGAGCATATTTTCATTTATATGGATATGTCAATAAACATAACTACCGAATTACGGGCACTAAAAATCCGAGAGCATTGCATCAGCGACAAATACACCCTCTTATATCTATGTTTAGTGTCTGGACTAATTGGAAAATGAAAATTAGGATCCAGAAACCTTTTTTGGTGCGGTATATCGGACAAAGGTGGAAATTGTTACATGATTCCAGCAAGATAGAGCTACAGTTAATACCGCAAGAGAGAAAATGGTGATTCTTGGAACGACAGTAAAATTGCAAAAATGAGGCTTAAATTAAAGAGTTTTATACCAAAATGGTTTACTCCAAGGTGTCGTTCGTGATTGTGATTTTTAGGAACTCCATTAAAATTTCAATATGTACAAAAATTAATCTCTAAAATTTTGGCCAAATCTTTCCTATGTTATTCGTCAGTTTAAAATTGTATCGCAATTCCAATGAGCAGCGTCTAATTGTGTCCTACATCAAATATCGTTAGGAATGTTAAGAGACTAATTTTTGGGCCGACCAACTTCATGGCATACTTTTAACCAGAAGATACTTGTTCCGCGGTATAAAGATTATGTTCCACTGTCTAGTAGTACGACAGATCTTTGTATTAAATACACTTAGAACGAAATATGTATATACTCATATATAGCAGATCAAGAGATTGGATTAAATTCAGAAATGAGGATTTGTTATAAAAAAAATTATTTATTTAGAATGTTTTTGTAATTTTTATATTATATTTGAAAATTATTTTCAAGTGGATTCTTGTGATTTATGATGTTAACTTAAACTACTCTACAAGATTCAATAATCTTTCATATATAGAAAAATTTATTATTTTTATTTTAGTTCAGTTCGGAGTGTGTTCTGTTTGGTAGTTTGTGTAGTCTATATACTTGTAGGAAAACATATATACAAATCCTTGAAAAAATGTTTTTTGTGTAATTTTATTAATAGATTTTTCGTTTAACAATGTTCCACATTGTGTTGGATATAAGAAAGTTTTTATTGCTTACATGATTTTGGTATTTTGATAAGAAATTTTATATATAGGTTGTTAGAGTGAATCCATCGATTTTCTATTGATTAAAAATTTCTTTTTCCAATATTTGGATAGAAGTTTTTTTTAAATCAATAAATTTTATTGTTTATATATATTGACCAAAAATACCCCAATGTTAATAGCACACGGCAAATAAACAATTTTTATCATTTCCATTTTGTTGATTAAGTCCTATAAATTATTTTAATTTTAAGTGGTGTGTCAATCTTTGGCTCAGTTTATAATTCGATAGTATAAAATTTCGTTTATTGGGTTTATTCTTTTAAAATTAAATATTCAGTTTGTTGCTAATGAGGATAAGTGCTTATTTTCAATATTATATAGTAGGTTTCAGGTCAAAAGTGTAATGATGCAATGAAGTAGTTTCCTGAACTACTACCATCTAAACCTTCCCAGTAAAAGAAGTCATATCGACGGATTTATGATCTAAATAAAACTAAATGTATCATACGCTTATCACTTCATTCCATTCTTAATTCAATATACCAGCAAAAAGTGCGGTAAGCTTCAACAAAAAGTCAACTAGAACAGCCAAAATCAGTGGTCTCGTAATTTTAATGATCAATTGACATTAGTCATCACCATGTAGCACTTGATAAAAGTTCAGTCTTATTAAACTTGTGTTAATCGATTTCATTCCGGGATACGATCATTATGTATAAAAGAAACATAACTCATTAACAGGAAATTACAATTCTAAACTTAAAGTACGTGGCTGATTCAACCGAAGTTCACAATCAATCCTGAAGACACGGTGTTCTGAAATATAATCTTAAATCAAACATTTGGCAACTGACCGTCTAAAACAGATTAAATCGTTTTGCGTCATAAGGCATAATCTGTTTTTGCCCTCTACGTGTTTTCTAGTTGATTGAAACTAAAAAACTGAACCTCTAGAAAACTACTGAAAACTTGAAAGTATGAAGTAACCAAATATGAGTAGTCATATGGATTTCTCATATATTTATTTCAACACTGACTTTGCGTGCCAAAGTATGGGCATGTTTGTATGCTTCCAGAGCAATATATTTCAATAAATTATATTTAGTCTTTCCGTATATTATGCTTCGCCATGACATTGTCTAATTCTGTGAGCAAAAAAAACACATTTTATTCGAATTTCCACTATATTCAGATGACACTTGTTGGCTTCTTGTAATAGTTCTAAGATTCAATCTGCTTAAAATTGGAAGGGAATAGGAGTAGAATATAAGAAAAATTTTACAACTATAGAAATGCACAAAAGTATTGGATACTTGTTTCTGACATCTTTACCCGAAAATAACTGACCGCAAAAATTCTGATAACCATTCCTGCTCAGATCAAAAACTCGATTTACAAGAACAGGTAAAAATCAGAACTTAAATTATATACCAAAAGAACAGGAGGAAAGCCAACTGGGCCACCTACAGAACATTTTTAGGTAATTCACTATCAAATTTGCCATCTGATGTACTTATAACAAAGTGATGTATAGATGATATGTCCGGTAAGCGGAGCACTGAGTAAACCTGGGTCACTTTGGTGCTCGAAATAATTGCAAAACTTCCGTGTAAAGTGTAACAGATTGTTCAAAATCACTAAAAGAAAAATTCTTGCCCACTGGGACTATTATACAAAGAAATTATTAGAATGTATAAAACGAATTAAAAAATGACAAAACTGAGGCCTAAAGGCCCTTCTGTGTTAAAACAAGTGATATCTTGTTAGTCCTATCAACCTGAGGTATCTTCAACGACTAGATGGAACGTGACTTTAACTACTAAACAATTTCTGAGTCATTTCAGCCTTGCAACGGTAATCTCAACGAAATATTGACTTGACCCTACTGTATCGAATATGTTACTTCCAATCAAGAAAACTAACGTTTTCAGTACTGACCCGGAGTCTATGGTACAGGAACCTCTTATGGTAAAAGACACCTTATGGTAGAAGATAGCTCCAATCACTTGCTTATTTGTATTTTAGTTAAAATTATAGGCCACGATGTGGACTAATTAATAAATTCTTAGTCACAATTTACAAGAAGTAAACTAAATAAGAAATGGCATTCAAATTTAACGTCTAATTAACAAGTCGTTTTGGGCACCAAAATTCACTATATAATGTATAATGGTATTATGAACTCTTCATTAGATGGGGTTTCGTAATAATTATTTGTGGTGTAAATTGATCAAACTATACGATCAGGGCAGCTCTCAAACCAATTTAAATTGAGTTCATTATGGTTCCCTTTAACTTTCTACAGACGTCAAGATATCATTTTACGAGTTGGTAGGTTTTTAAGTAAAAAAGAAAGAGGTTTTCGCTCAAGGTATTATTTACGATCTGATTACGATAAGTGGTGGGAATGAACACATCTATATATCATCCCCAGTTAGTGTGCAGAATTCATCGGCCAACCACTTATAAGCTGGCAACGGGTTATTCAATGAGCAAACCGTTCCACATAAAGTTCAGCGTGCCTCGAGCACTAAAATATATTGTTAACATATAAACAGACAGATAGACAGAGATTATCACAGTTTTGTAGATCTTATAGTTATTTATTACGAGAAAAAAAATTTATCTAATAATGCCATCACTGCTTAAAATAACAAATTGTATTTGCTATAGATTAAATTACAATGATATTGAAAACATAAACCATATATGTGTCTTAAACTTAGGACTTTTATTATAGAGCTAATTAATTAGTAAGATAGTTTTTTGTGAAAACAGTATTTTTATGACAATGCCCTTGAGTAATAGAATACATATTACCATAAACATAGATTTAGTATATTTACACATGTATATACTATACATAACTATAGTATCTTTGCACTACCCCTTTTAAAACAATAAATTATATAATGAACTAATGTTAAATAATTAGGAAACCCACAAGGACAATATAATTAAAACAAGAACCAAAATTACGGCTATAAAGTTAAAAGCTCAGATAAAATTTTCATCGACAAATTTGTTTTATGTTCTTAACTTAAAAAATAACAAATATCCATGGAAATGATTTAAGGAAATTAAAGTACATAAAGTTAGCACCCAAGCCGCATTTTATTCATTGGCATCATTTTTTATGACTACTACTCTTTATAAAACTCATAAAAATAATGCCAATAAAAATCCCATACCTATATAGTCTCTATTTTCCCATAGACTATATAACCCATAGAAAATTTTCCAAAAAAAACTGTAAATCGTATAATACGTACACACCACACTATAGAAAATACCACAAAAGACTTGAGAGGGAGAAAATTACAACCTTTTCATGTAAAAATTCAGTTTTCTAAAAACAAATAGTAATCCTCATTTACGCTTTTCGTTGGGATAATGTGGAAAAAATTGAAGGAAAAATAAATTCTTGATTTTCAACACTTTAATTAAATAAACCAACATTGAAATTAATTTTAATTTTTACAATTTTGCAATACATTTTCAATTTATCGTGTCGTTAGTATATGTGGAAACTATATACATACGAGTATATAATTTTTCCGATGCTACCTAAAAACTGTGTTGTGCTCATGCATATTGACATGGTAATGGCACAACCCATTCTGATATAAATATATACAAAGTATAAATTATACACAATTTCTAAATTGCAACTTTTATGCATATTTAATCTAGATTTGTGCACATGTAAGTAATAATTCATGTCGGAAAATCGTTGAAATAAAAAAAAAAGGAAAAATTTATAAGACGTAAAATTTAGTCTAATTGTTTTGAAAATAATAAAAGTGTATGAGTGTATACAATAAAATTATTTGCTTTGAGTAAGAATTAAATCTACAGAGTACATGAGGCAGAAAAAAGATTTTTAAAATCCTACATGAGAATAAGTACTCCAAATGTAATTTTCCTCTTTGAAATGAATACTAACTGATTTTTGCTGTTGAAAATTTGGTTTTAAATTAGTAGTCCTCGACAAAGGATATTTAATTGTGTATGTTTTTTAACTAATGACTAGAAATCAAAAATAAACTCTAAGATACTTTAGTCCTAAGTTACTTTATGTACATCTTTGATTATGACGCCATCTTACCGCCATTTTGCCGTTTTCGTTGGTGGCGACCAAAACTCACGATTGTGTGTTTTTAATTTGTTAGTACTTTTGTGTGAGAATGTGGGTTGAACTGTGGACTCTCGTGGCATTCGCAGCATATCTACATTGTTGGTATTGGTATGATGCAGCAAATTTGTCTGAAAGTGCTGTTTATATAACTTATATAATTTTTGTAGGAAAATTGGTATTTTATTTACTAAAAAAAACTCGTTATTAAATTAGCAAATGGTTTCAAACCCAACCAAATGGTTAGAATAAAATGAAAATGGCAGTCTGGAAAAAACAGAAATTCTTAACATTAACTGTACAACGTCGATCAAATGGCGCAGTGGTTACAGCGGCAGCACTTGAAATGGGTAGTAATTTGTTCGAATTCGAATCACGATAGGGGCAGGGTTCAAAAGGTTTATTTCACCATCGGATCACGATCAGCTGTGCGAGTATACACATCTATGAGCTATGACTCCCTGTTAGAATACAAGTGCAGAATTCACGAACCAACCAATTTTCCATGTCAGTTAGCATATAGTCAGTATAT
Source organism: Tipula lateralis (assembly GCA_963932295.1). Lineage (NCBI taxonomy): Eukaryota > Metazoa > Arthropoda > Insecta > Diptera > Tipulidae > Tipula > Tipula lateralis. The sequence continues at coordinate 39,257,290 of OZ010737.1, forward strand.
AAAATATAATTTTTCAACTAATTGAAAAAGTGCAAAATACACGCGAAAACGAAATCGATGCAAAATGATACATTTGATAGAGCAAAAACTATCGTTACTTTTACTTTTTCGGATCTAAAATTTTGCATAACACTGTAGGGCTAAATAATGTTATCTGTCATAGACCAAATGGCGCAGTGATTAAAACTGCGGCAGTTGAATCTTAAGGTTGCATAACATATTTTCACCCCGTACCGAACTACAGAACCGATAGGTTGACTAATCCCTTTGTTAGACATATTAAGAAAAGTACACAAATTGTTTATTTACGGGCTCCATGTGGATTTGGCATAAATAAGAACATGTTAGAAAAATAATACAAGAAAAAGGTTTGTTTTAAGATTTTTCTCATTAAAGTAGATTTTGTGACACCGTAACGGTATCGTTTAATGAGGTCAAAGCTTTTAGTATAGTTTAATGAGGTTAAGGTAGCTACTTACGAACAACTGAAAACTCCAAATTGATCGAATGCATTTAATACACACAGTCTTTGATTGTGAAGAGAACTGATACGCTTTTTTACTTTACATAATTGTCAGTCTTACGATTAGCGTGTAATAAGTAAAGCTTGAAATGCTACTATTATACATATATGATGGATTAGATAACAAGTAAGATGAATGAAGGTTGACACTACAAAATGTACAGAATTATAGGTTTTATATGGTCTAACTAGATGTAGAAATAAGAACAGCACAAATCGTGTAATCACAAGTTGGCGAAACACGGTTTATATTTCCAGCAACTGTAGGAGTTTTGATGGTTCGAAATACGGTATAATAGAAAAACGACAACAGGTTGAACTATTTCTGAAGTAAATAGATAATAGAACTCATACACAGTAAGAACTCAAAAGCTCGGCCATTAGACTAGTATCTTCTTTGAGGTACAATCTTACTCAATAAAGTTCTCACATAATTGCACATCATCGCGTAGGTTCCAGATAAAACAGTTTTAACTTTATGAAAAATAATATCACAGGCAGCCAATTTTCCAAAAATTTTGTGTTAAATCGCATTGGATGCAAATTAAAACTTAATATATTCTAAGCAAAGATTTGAGTATTATTGAGTGTCCGTTGTTATAGAAAGTGCTTGTTGGAACCTTAAGCAAAAAGTTCATGCCGAACGAAATTTTTCATATAATACGATCAGAATAATCATAAACTAAAGCTCAAGACTCGGATCGTTCGAAATTCGGTTAAAATATATTTTAATGGATAAGTTACACTCTCAGGTTCTTTGATGCACAGTAGTAGTATACTTGTACAGCAAAAGCTTGTTGTATCACAAAGGTTACAAAATAAAGCTTCATGAAATAGGTTTATGGACGATCAATGATTGTCCTGATATATACTGATATATACGTTAAATGTAAAGAAATTGTTCAAAAATTTGCAAGTTACGGAGCATTATTGAAGTGCGAGACACATAAACCTCATCAAAAAATGTCCTAAATTAACACCACTGCTACACCAAAACACGACTGGAACTTCGAATGTGGCTTCTGCTCAAAAATTAAAAGTTCCTAAAGAGTAAATGATCCCTTGCTCTTGCACATTACTTTAAAGGACTTCTACTTGGTTGAACTGTCTGTTTTTTAAAGTGTCCTTTTTGTAAATTTTATTACGTATGAAGAGCTTTTTGTGTGTATAAGAGCTTTTTGCGTGTATTGGTTTGTAATATTATTATTAATTGGAACCAGTAATATGTGAAACCTCGTTCTTTTAATTGATCCATGTATAAATATTTCATATTCAATGTACCAAGTACAAACCAACTGTTTTGATTTGTTACCTAGTAATTATATAGTGTTTTCCCAAACCTTAAATAGTATATTGATTTCCCTATCCAAATTTTACCAAAATTGTATTAGTTATCTACGATATATACGCCAAATATAAAATACATCCGAAAAAACAACGACCCACTCTATGTGGGTATAAACCCAATCCTCTTCTCTTACACAATGTTTTGTATATTTAGATCGTAACAACAGATCAAGTGGGTGGTTGAAGATTGGATATATGTTTTTAATGTAGAAAATATTGTTGGTACATAGATATGTATACATTTTGATTTTTCATGTTCGAAGCCAACAAACAAACTGTTTTTATAATGTTGTTAGTGCTGTGTATATCCAACGTACATCGAAAACGACAAGGATATAATAATGGGGATGCAAAAAGCCAAACAACACAACATACATAATATTACATCCTATATCGTATATAGAGTCTATTGGGTGGTTATGGTGTATTTATACACAAAAGAAAAACTAGGGGACACATGTTGTAAACCATAAGCACGATATTTAAACTAAAGTAGTAAAAAAATATTTTTCTATTAATATCACAAAAACACAAACAAAAAAGGAGCAGTCACACAATTTAATTAAGTTGCAAGTTCAGTTTGACTATTTTTAAATAGTTTTTCAGTGTACTTGGAAATTTTCTTTATCTATAACATCGTAAGCCCTATAAAAACACTATAAGTAAAAATAGTTTTCCCATTTCCATCAAAATAAATATAAAAGTATTTTTTACACACAAAGTAATATGGAATGGCAAAAGAAAAGTGTTATCTTGACGCCACCTAAATTGATTTTCTGTGGTTACACATTAGTCATGAAAATTCACTTTAATTATATGCTTGGAGTAAAAACTGAATCATACTTTTATATTTATTATAGAAAAACTATATAAACACAACTATATAAAATAAATTACATATAAGACGAGTTATTATTATTCACATCACATACAGTTGTTGCCCAAGTACATATAGTGGAAACTAAAATAAAATTAAAACAATATTTACGAGACATTCGAGCAAATAAGTGTTTCTTTATATATGTACATATATGAGCTCGTAGTTAAAGGTTTTAGGACTGAAACGAATAACTATTTAACGGTCAAATGAAAATTTTATATAAAATGAAAATAATTACGATTAGTCTAATCCAAGGGGTGAAACCATACTATCGTTTTTCTATTTTTATTACACATAATTAGATACGTACATTTGAAGTAATTGACAAATATATGCAAGCGATAAATTTACCCTTTTATGTAGATAATAGTTTTATATAAATAAAAACTATCACTTAACACTTTGATGTTGCTTTGTTGATGTTTTTGTTGTCATACACAAAGTACATCGACATTTATATTGGTGAGCAGACGCATAATTACCTGGAAATAAAAAAAAAGTTATTAGTTATATTAAGATAAGAACTATTTACAATTAAAAATAAATATACATAAGATGTAAAGACCGTAACAACTAAGGATGACTAAATTACTTTAGTTTGATAGATACTGGAATAAAACAAAATAATTCTATATATTCTCGGTGTATTTTCATCCCCTGAATGAGGTTATAATTTGTTACAAGCTCATAAAAAATAGCTCATAAAAAAAACTATTATAAGTTGGGGATGCTGAATCAACAATGACTAAGACTCCCTCTTCCACATCATATTTACAAATTATAAATTTTTATCATTTACCGGTTAATGAAAAAATCGGTAAATTTGCAACCTATTCGTGATTCAATTTTTTATCATAATTCTCAAAATATGCCTATGTTGTTCAATATGATCCAGTTTATGGCTGCTGATGCTAAAAACATTATAAAATCTAGATAAAATCAAAATCGGATGGAACTGTTAGCCCTGTCAGAATCGGATGGAACTGTTGCACCCAGTAATCACTTCTACACATCATTGCCTAATATATTTCCTAACAAATATGATTTGCCGAAGGTTAGTAACATATATTATATTTATAAATAATATAATAATTGGATCGTGTGCTGGTATTGATTAACTCAGTGCATTAAGAGTACGTCTATCATAATTATAGAAGGGCTGGGATCGTTACTGATTGTTCCAAAGAAGGTTTTGGATAGGCGACGTCACCCCTAGAGCAGGCTCAGATCACATTAAAGTGAAAACGATGTCAAAAAAAAGTTTCGATGCTGTTTCGAAGTTTCGAACTGTATTGGACTCAGAAAAGTTTGGCTGTCAGAAAGGATGCAGATATAACGATCTCTGCAATTATCTCCTTTGCAGCAATTTCCGCCTTAAAGATAATAGCGTACCTACCACAGGATTAAGTATAGACTGAGCATGTCTAACTCGGCATTATTGATCCATCAGTAAAGATCATTATTACGTCACCGGAAAAGAACGATGGGTTGTTGTAGTACGATTTGTGCTTTAAGGTAATAATAACACGCAATTATTTGCCGGAAACGTATACTACAACAGTGTTTGATGGCATAACAGTTATGTGTCGTAGTTAGTTATGGCTCATCTCTATCCATATCTGACAGTGCCTAAAATAGCTAAATTGATTCTCTCTGTGTTTCTATTTGCGCTGCACACCTTAGATCCAAAGTTCGAGCGGAAGCAGACTCATAGCCACATCAAGAGCTTCAGTGGGTTTGGTGTGCAAAGCTCCTACAATAATTAGGCAAACAAGTCTTTGAAAACCGTATAGATGTTCCCTTCAACCCCAATTAATTTTAAGCCCGCGTCTTTTCTTCAAGCCCCATTATTTACTTAATAACTGTTTCATTTCTAGTAAATGGTACATTCTTCATTGCATTCCTTTTTTGCCTGTATTTTTCCAAGTGGTTAGTTTTAGGAACATAAACCTTTTGTGCCATGATAAGAAATATAATTGTTATTATTTCTCTAGTGAATGAGTTTAATAATATTGGGTTATTCGAGTAGCGATTGACTATTGAATATTTAAAAGGTATGCCAACATCGAGTCTCGAACTTGTAATCTGGAACTCCGCTTTTTCATCGGTGGTCACGGATAATTTTTGTACTATTTACAATAAAATGGTTTACAAAGAAGAAAGCTTGAATTGACTATTTACACCCAAACAAACTTTATTTCTCATGATGCAATCATACAGAATATGGGCACTAAACTAAGAAACATATGCGTTAAGATGCATTTCATAACACAAATATAAAAAATTCTCGATTCTGATACCAACTTTAATTGTAAAGATTCTTATTGCGATACCTATTCCATGAATCATTTTCCATTTTTCACAAATCCAATTCTTTAGATAAAACGAGAATGAATAAAGAAATAAAATTTTCATAAATTATTTATTCAAATTTGAATAAGACACGTTGTTGAATGTGAACGATCTGAAAAACCATACTCGTCTCGCGTACGTGTACACCTCCGATATAGTATATTAAAGCGTTAAGTGAAAATTTAACCATATTAAGACAAAACACAAAATTTTCAGTTATATAAAAAAATACAACTAATTATAAAACAATGAACTCCACATATTTATATAATAACAATAGTAGTTTTATAGTAATCATGGTAAATAATTAATTGTCATTATATAAATACACCGGAAGCAGTCAAACACATAGCGCTGCAATAAAATATAAATTAAAGTTCTGATATCGACGAACTCCATATAAATCAATCATTCGCATATATGACAAAGAGAAGTGGAATTCGAAAAAAAAAGATTTTGCTTGGCAAATCTTATATAGGTATATAGTTGTAATTTAAAACAACAAACTCGACAACCTTAGAGCCGTAGCAAACTAAATTACCAACGAACGATAAATAACAATATATATTTGTTATTAGCTGTATAGAAAATTAAATAAACTATATGTGTATGTAATAAAGAAAACTATACTTACGTATAACTAAGAAGAATGGAGAAAAAAAATTATAAACAAAGCACGACCTTGCCACCATTATTTTTTCAAACAACGTAACAAACAAACCAAAAAAAAACAACAACATAATACATAATTATGTATATGTCTATATGGAAGCATAAATAGACAAATTAAGCGCATTATAATATGTTGAACCATCATCATGATGATCAAAAGCGCAACATGATCACACTTTAGCAGAAGCATAAAAAAATGATTGATAATGATATAGACAATATCGACGATAAGATAAGATCTGTATATTAAGAGGCTGTATCAGGCAATCATAAATTAAAACGTGCGCTTATGTGTAATAAATATGATGTGTGACGTGAATGGAAAATGCCAGAGGTTAAATATTTATTTATTATTATTGTAATATTTATTAATATAATGTACATTTGTAGCCAGGTGTCTCGAAAACACATTTAATTAGTTGGCAAAAATGTGTGTGTATAATATTATTGTTACACGGTTCCATTTTTAGTAATTAAAATTATTGAGTAGGTGCACCTGGGCACAACTATATTTACTCTATGGCTAATGGCATAATAATTTTAGCCATATATTATATCATTTATTTGAAACTAAATTCAACAATAATAAATTTATATGCCCAAGGCTATACTTAAAATGAAATGACAGTGAATTGCATAAAACATATTTATCTTAAATTTAATTTAAGAACAAGTTACGACGAAATTAGGTTAGGTTGCTTTATTTAATATCTGGTCTTTTACTGTATCGGAGGAAAAATGTATCCGTTTTCTGCTAAGACATCATTTCCGTGAAGTGAAGAATACTCAAATTTTGTCCAAAAACGAAAAAACCAAATTTAGGACAAACTTCACGTGTTTGCCCAATTAAAGAGAAAATGTCCCAATACTAAAAAAAATTTGAACAAATAATATAAAAATTCGTAATAACCGATAAATTATGTAATCTTACTCATTTAATATAATCAAAACGAAATTTACGTTTAACTCTTAAGTAAACTAAAAGAGTTTTTTTTTTCTTTTTTTTTTATATTTTATACTATGCTATCTTTTTTGGGGCTCAAGGCTCTCCCAGCTCTTTTGCGGTTCGCTTATTTACGTCCTACTTTACGCCTTAACGGCCAAATCGAGGACGTACGGCTTATAGGTCCGATTTACGTAGAACCATCTGCGCATTGCATAGCTCCATGCCAGCCTATAGTACTGACATGGAAGATGGGTCGGCCCATGAGTTCTGCACTCCAACAGGGGGTCATAGATGTGTTCATTAACACCATCGATCGTAATCAGATGGTGAAAAGTCCCTTTTGCGTCTTGCCCCTATCGGGATTCGAACCCGGTACCTTTCGCTCCAACTGAACTAAACGACTTGTAATTCATATAATTTCAAAACCATCCAGAAGCTATACCCAAGTGAAGTGCTACATTTTTGATAAGATGGGGATCCCATATAACTTAACAATAACAATTTGTTTGGATATTTAGGGAATACAACACTAAGGACATCGATGTTTGATTGTCAAGTATGTACATTTCATATTAAATTGAAATTCAAATAATTATACAAAGTTATTTCAGAAGCTATAGTTATTGACTATAGCTGTATGTGACCTCCATCTAAATATGGGTCATGACTTAAATATGGCTTTCGGACTAACTTTTTAATTACTTGAATTTGAAGTTCAATATAACAATCAAACATTGATATCCTAAGGGCCGTATCGTCTAAATATTCAATGGACTGTTATTGATTAGTTGTATGGGATACCTATCATGGGAAAATATGGGTCTTCACTTCTGGACTAGCTTTATAATTATTTGAATTACATCTAGGCAGTTGAACGTTAAATTGTTTAACTAAACATCTAGGCAGTGGTATTTAGGCAGTTGAACGTTAAATTGTTTAAAACCCATTTATGACATGTGATGCGATAATGCATCTAAAGACTTTCCTCTCGTTTTTATTTTTATAGAGTGACGATTAGGAGTGTTAAAATTTTGTTGAAATAAATATGGACATCAATTACAACCGGTACTGGTAAGTTTAGTGAGTAGATTATTATTTACCGTTTGATGTACTATTTAGTTTCTAAATATTCTATTATTCGTATTTTTAACAACAAATATAAATATTTAGTTATAAAACATTATGTTAGTGCTCGCGTTTCAAGGCTGATGCGAAAATGCAACACTAGACATATATAATGACAATATTTTTTTTTTTTAAGGAAAACTCCGTTAAGTCTGTCAGAAGCATTAGATGCGCTTGAAAATTTACCAGATGATCTCCCGGCACCACTTGATATATATTTACATCCCCTAGATTTCAATTCCGACACTGATGAAGATTCTGGTGAGGAGGAGGGTAACGATCCCAACTTTTTTACCAAAAATCAGCTGTTAGCTGAAGTTGAACTAAATTTTGGTGAAGAAGTTGACCATGTCGAAGAAAATCAGATCGAAGTACCAAGTGTGTTGCATCCGAAAATTCATCAATCTTGGGAAAATGGGGATGAAGATGACCTAAAATTAGATGCTTTTATTATAACCTAAGAAAATGGGAAGGCGCAAAACCTTATCTACTCAGCCTTAGTGGACAAACTGATCCAATTGAGTTTTTTAAGTTGTATATTACACAATCTTTCGTACAGTCAGTCGTAATCACATCAAGAATTATGCCGCAAGGAAAAAACATTAAATTATACATATTGACACCGACGATTTTTATTGCTTTTATGGAGTAATGATTATATCCGGATACACGCCAATACCACGCAGATGTCACTGCTGGTCCATAGAAGATGATATTTGCAATGAGTTTATAGTGAAATGGATGCGCCGTACCACCTTTGAAGAGATATTTGTGAACATTCATTTCTGTGATAATGATTTAATCGACAAGAGCTCCAATCATTTGAATGAACTCTTTTTGAAATTCGCGCCAATTACAATGAACATTTCGGTCAATGAAGCAATGATTCCCTATTATGGCCGACATCCCTGCAAACAATACATTTGAAATAAACCGGTGCGTTCCGGGTATAAAGCATGGGTCGACGCAAGTCCAGCAGGATATTACTATGCTTTTGTTATTTACCAGGGTCGCAACCAGGAACGCGATAAAGCGATGTGCTTAGGTGAAAGTGTCGTGCTGGATTTATTTTAAAACAAATAAATTTTAGCAAATTTTAAAGCGAATAAATAAGAAATACATTTTGATAAAAATTGTTTCGTATTGACAAGTGATGCGTTTATGCAACACCCTCTATTTCGACACTGGCCGAATTAAAATTTTTTTTTTCTTAATTTTCTTTTGATTTTGATCAAAATCAATCAGGAAATCAAAGAAAATATGAAAAATTTAAACAAAATATTCATGTATTCACAGATTGGTTAACTAAACAAGAGGCATTTGATTTGTTTAATAAAGAGTACAAGTATTTCAACAAAATAAGTCATAGTTCATTATAACGAATATGGTCGATTTTATTATCAAAATTAAAAGTTAGGACAGAGCTCTCCCCACTTTAGGACAGAGCTGTCCCCACTTTTAATTCACTCTCGTAAGCCATTGATGTTTTATTGAGCTATATGGCATGAACATATTTCACAAGATGTTTGGAAAATTTAATTTCGAATCCAATTCTGTGAATAGCATTTATTGGCCTGTTTAAATTGGTGGCACCTCTTCTTCTTACATGTTTAGAGCTCGTCACTGAAAAGGGATAAACTCATATTAAAATTTGTATAGATTCCACATTGTGCCACGTTTACCATCATTATAGCAATCGTTATACAATGAAACCACGTGACGAGATCAGCAGTCACCAAAAAGCTCATTTAATATTTTGTGATTTACTCATCGATACCGTAAACGATACAATTCATCAGTACAGCAAAAAATACCAGTTAAAACTTGTTTGTCATCCCAACGAATTATCCAGGGAACTATTAAATAGGCCAAGAAATAGGCGACTAAAAAAATGAATCCTTTGGATTTAGCTATAGGTAATTCAGATTTTACCGAGTGCACATTAATATTAAAAACTAACATAGGTTAAGTTTTATTAATTGAATTTATATTAGCCTTTAAGAGAATTTGATTACATATTGTTATCACACAACGATGACGATCGTTGGAATAGTGAACTGAGCTTACCCAAACTAGAACGATGAGCATCATGATAGCTAGCGACGGATACATTCATGAATTCCAATCGCGAGTTGCAAATAAAAGTGGACGAACGAAGGGTGTAACTGGACGATCCACAGCTAGGTCCGGCGCGCATCGAGATTGCAATGTAGATACGCTACGATATTATTATAGTGTTAATTTCACTGAAAGGTGCGCCAGGATAAGCAAATGGTGTTGTTTTTACAACCCGAGGAGAACGAAAATCGATGAAGCTCTCGAAACTATGTACATGTATACACACTTCTACACTGACCCATGGAAAAATCTCAAAATGTACTACCGAAATGTATGCCCCAATCCACTGATTGTTGCAAGTAGAATGGAAAGCTCGAGAAACGGGCGAATTTTAGTTTAATCAGGGAAGTGCTAAAATGGTTAAAATGAAGTGAAGTCAAGTCTGGTATCAAAGTCCCCACCAGTGACCAGTAGCTAATCTTTCACACAATTTATAGAATTTTTTAAGTGAAACAAATAAAGATGGATTTGAATTTTGCATTTTGTGTCTGAGGAGTCACTAATTCAGATACGAACCGATGTACAACAAAGAACTACAATATCCATGTGCTTCATTCTACAATCATTTTCAAGGGTCATGATGTACCCTCAACCAATTTTAAAATCTTCATTCCAACATTTCTATAGATCCGAATAATCGAAAAGATTATATACATTTTGCAGAGATTAAATCGACGATAAAATGACCCATCACTATCAAAAAGGTTGATAATTAAATTACATCAATTTTATTACAAATTTACTGATTGAGATACTTTCTTCTTGTTAAAATCAGAACAAGGATAACATGAATACGATATCTCTACGTGAACATTTATAATATAGTTCAGTGATTCTTTTGATTATATATAATTCAATTCCAATTCAATATTAAAACATTAAATAGTAAAGTAACTTTTTATTTAGTTGTGATATTTGTGAAATAAATTAATTAAATATTATAAATAGAAAAAATTAACTTCGATTGAATTTGATTTTAATTAAAAAGTTCTTTATAGCTTATGATTTCTTTTATTAAGATATTGGTGTTCTTAATAAGATCTGAGCTGTATTCTATATAGTTAAAAACAACTCCAGTATAAAAAACATGATTAGTGTAATCTTTTCCATTTAAGGAATATTATTTATCCACAAATTAAGATATATATTTGCATTATTTACGAATTTGATTGCCTTGGTCGAAACTTGATATGATTATACCCGAGCAGCATTTAAATAATTTTGCGTATATTTTATAACTGAATTACACCCAAACACTAAATTTGTGTGTGTCTAAATGTCTTTAAAGTTGCGAGATGAAAGAAAAATGTTATGTATGCCTCGCGCAATAATACATACTGCCCTTCGACAGTCGCCCACCGACAGACATAAAATTTATATTTATTTGCTTGCCTTCGGAGTAACGTACATATACACAACTATACCTGTTCCAAAGTCTCATTTTATTGCTCTTGTCTTATAACTATCATCGTGCTAATTAGTTAATTGCATCATTAAAGTAAACTACAGTGAAATGATCACTAATGTTGCATGTTTTTGTATTTATGTGTTTGCAATTGATTTCAACGTTTACTTCATTGGATGAATATTGATGATCTCGACACATATGTGGTATCACTTACCATCACTAGTTTGAGTGTACCAAAACAACCACTTTAACCTATAGCCTTATCAATAACCGATTGGACTGTGAATAAATACATACTTTATTAATTATAGTGACGAGACGTTAGTTTAATTCTCAAAATCCATAATGTGTAGAAATATAATATTTCCTTGATTAATGTATTATTGATCATTCCACCCTCGTTAGTTGAGGCAGGACCATTCACCCATTTTTCATATATAGTTACGAATCGATTGGTATAGGAAAACTATTGATTACAAAACTTAATGTTTTCTTTACACACACAAACTTAACTTTAATTAAAAATTCACGAGGTTGTTGTTATTCTACCAATCGAATGCCAAACTTAAAGTTGAAAGACAAAATTTAACAATCTCGTCAAGTGTGACAATAATAAGGACTTAATCGCCCATACGCCAACGTCAAGCAAATCCGGAGTTATAATACAGGAATGTGCAACATAAAATTAAAGTCAAGCAAAAGGATTTAGATTTGGTTCCTGAACGCTAAATAAAACTGTTTGTGAAGTCACGATCGAGATATCAAAAAGTGTATCAATAAGCCTCATAATACATTTTCGACTTGAACGCAGCTGAGTATGATCCAAAAAATAAAATGTATTCGATGAGCTTTATAGCTTTTAAGTTCCACAAACGAACCATACATTTTTCAACCACTTGATCAAGAAATCATTAATAATTTTATAAGCCTACATCGGAACTATTTCATAACCACTCTTTTTTTATAACCACAAGTTATTTTCTCAAACCTTATTCGTACCATCCCTCAAAGTATCCGATACTGTAGTTGAATCGTACAATGCTACAGAGTATACAGATGCCCAGACTATATGATATTTGCTATATATGATATAAGCGCTATATGATATATGCTTCCGAACATTAAAACTCACCACACCAATTTATGATGATCTAAATCATCTGTTGAACGCAGTTTTAAGAAGAAAATTGATCCCAGAATTAACTCAAAAATGTTCCATGCTAACAATATGATGGCTGCATGTGATCCACGACCTGGGCGTTATTTGGCGATTGTTGCAATATTTAGAGGTCGTTTGGCTATGAAAGAGGTAGACGAACAAATACTCAATATCCAAAATTAGAATAGCAGTTATTTGGTGAAATGGATTCCAACTAATTGTAAAACAGCTAAGTGTGACCACCACGTGACCTTAAAATGTCAACGACATTTATTGGCAATTCAACAGCTATTCAACAAATATTTAAGCATATTTCTGAGCAATTTACCGCAATGTATCGACGAAAGCGTTCTTGCATATTGGTACACTGGAGAAGGTATGGACGAAATGCAACTCACCGATGCTGAAATTAATATGAATGATATGGTTTGGTATTACCGACAGGACCAGGAAGCAGCTGCCGATGATGATCTAGAAAGACCTGAGTGACCACCATATCAATCTAAGCGGTTTTATTCTATATGTGTACCTTATAGAATATATGTATACCCCTACACTTTCAGTTCCGAAATCTGTTTGGAATGAAACCCAACATATCCGGTATACTTAAGGTCGTCAGTTTATCTTCAAAAAAAAATCGTGATTCATAGCAGCGAAAGGAAATTATGAAGTACAGGAGCACAAGAAGTGCTCAACAGTTTTTTCTTTATCTTTCTCACACAGTTGTTCCGATAGTTCAAAAAGACCAGGTTCTTTGTTGATTTAATGTTCCAAAGAAAATAGGCAATCTAGGAAATTTAGGAAGTTGAAGTTACATCTCTTCTAAAGAGAACTCTCAGACCACCAAATAACTCGATTCCTCTTTTAAAAGAACAGGTCCCACTAAAGTGAAAGCGTCATCAAAACAGGCTCATTTATCAGCCAATTTCTTTGATATCAATGTGATTCAGTAAAGTTAAACTTTTCAGACTCTTTAAAGGACTCTGTTTGAAAGGATGCAGATACGATAATCTCTGCAATTCCTATCATTTACTTGAACAACCACGCGTTGGGTGCAGGAGCTCTACTGTTACAAGGAGCTAGGACACTCATGAATACATTTTAGTACTAAATACTGACAGAACATCTTGTTATTTTCAAAATAAATGTTCCATCAGTTAGGATCATTATATTTCATTATTATATTGTAACCACACTGGTCTGAAAACGCCTGGTACCTATATAAATATATTCAAAATATTTTAATTAAAATTTCGTCAGTTTTATTTTTAACAGCAGCTAAAATTGGTGGTTTAAAAATGTTTCCAGGTCACCCCATTTAAAAATAACATAACCGGAACTTTTTTTAATTTATATATAGAGAAAAACATAAAGCTTCGTGAAATTTGTTTTTTTTACAAAAATAGTTGATAACATTTTTCTACATGAACCATAATTTTTTTTTTCTATATATACAACTTCCTTTTCAGCGCACAAAAGTTTCTAAATTTAGAATTTCAACTTTTTAATAGCTTTTATAACTTTATGTGTTATTTGTGAGAAATGCTATTATTATAATATCATGGTTAAAATAATATAAAAAATTACATCATGTTAGATTACTTATTACTATATTAGTAACCAATTTAAGTGTTATATATATACATATGTGCTAGAGCTTTTGATAGAGCTTTTTTGAAGTTGCTCGAAAAAAATTGACAAAACTGATTATTCAATATTTTTCGCCACAACCAATATCATAATCGAATCATTTTTAAACAGAGAGCTTTTTTGATGTTGCCCATGACTGGTTGTAAAAAGGTATCAAGCATTTTTGCTATACACAAAAATTCCACTTAATGCATTCTTCAAAAACAATTTAGAGGAAAATTCTAATTGGAAATGATACTCGAAAATATTGACATTTTATATCTCTCGATACCTAAAATTCCTAAAACTAATTAAATTATTTATAGATTTTTATTATTTATAAATGAGTAAATGAAAGAACCTCCTCCTCCTTCAATACATCGCGTCAGTCGAAAGATATGTTTATTATGATGTATGCATGGTACAAAATATTCAATTAAATTTTTCTTTATTTTTTATAATAGCTAAACGTATTTGGAATTTAAATTTTTATTGATTATCAATTTTTGATTAATTTTGCAAACAAGTTTCGTATATAAACATTATAAAATTTCTAGAAACTAGTAAATAAATATTAAATCTATACATAATAAAATAGTATTTTTGTTCATAATTTTTTGAACGGGTGTGTGTAAGTAGTTTTTTGATAACTCGTACATTTTATTGTTGGATGCATTTTATAATTTTAGAAAGTGAGAATAGTTGGATAATTACTATTTAATTTTTATTGATATTAATTTTTATTGTGTGTACTAAAATTTATTTATTATATGAGTATTATTATTCGATTTTTATTATGACATTTTAAAATTTTTCAATTATTATATAATAAAATATACAATACAAAAACATATTTTCTAATTTGATATTAATGAGTTAATTAATTACAATCAGGGACGGCGGATGCTGGGTGTTTTAATTAGGCAATAGATAACAGATATAATTATTAGTATAAGTAGGCGACACAAATTGTCAAATAACAGGTCTTCGATGCACATTATGTTAAGACGAAACAGTCTATAACGTCCATCTTATAAGTGTACTAATAAACACACGAGTAATAAACTAACAAATATTTTGGTTACAATTTGTTAAAGCAACATAAAGTATAAGAGATCGATTTAAGCGTAGGCTGGACATTTCGTTTTTATTGAATCAAATATTTACAGTTCCTTTAATAGTGGTTATAGACTTTTGGTTTATGTTGCACACAATCCACTATTTATTCCTAGTTATCATTTAATTTAAGAAATAATATCCAATTTCTGTCGAAATTCTTCAAACCTGGAATCCTAACTGAAAGCAACAAGCGTTAATTGCCGGATATTGCAGTCACCCTGTTTATAAATTAACCGAACCTCCTTCTGGATTAAATAGCATTCTACAAAACGATATACAGTGCGGTTCAATAGATTACCGCACTTAATTCTGAGAAGCAAAAGTCAATTTCCAGCCGGTGACTGAGAGATAGAAATCGCAGATATTAAGATAACTATGTTTTTTGATTTGTTTTAAAAAATGAGTCAGAAATTCATGACTTTATTTCGGTTCATTTGATTACCGATTGTCAGTTGAAAAATTACATGAAATAATATCATTTTGTGTGATTTCTTACCAATATTTTTTTTTAAATACAATATTAAAATATAATTTCTAATATTTAGTGGAGGATCGTATCCATTATGATGAATAACTTCAAAACTACGATCCATAAGTTAGTCATACAATGACTTCGAATAATTAAGCGAAATTTCTGCCCAGGCCGCTTTAATCAGCTCTACTTTAGTAACAGCTCTTCTTTAGCAGTCTCTTCCTAGTATCAGTCTTTTGATAGAATCAGCTCTTCTTTAGTATCATACTGTTTCCCTCCTTCGTATACTTCACGTGTGAGCCAGCCTTAAAAATTTTCTATTATGTTTAAGTCCGGCGAATATGGTGGCCACGGCAATAGCTGAACTTTTTGGCTTGTGATATACGACTTTACAACGCGAGTTGTGTGTATTGACACGTTATTTTGTTGGAAAATCCAAGAGAATTTTAGGGAAACAGATTCTAGTATCGTTTTGTAACTGTTTCCGGTCTTTTATGGACTTTGAAACACCAAAACGATTGTGCCATAATAAGATATTGAACCCCAGACCATTACGCCTCTTTTCTACTATTATGGCGATTCAAAACCACATCCTCATACCTAAGGCAGTGAAAATAGGAATTATTTCTAACTGGTCCAACCAAGTTGAATTTTTTTTCCTTCAGAAAATACGACTTTTCGCCAATCATTAATATTTTGGCCTTGCATCACATTCCAAGTCATGTGTTCCTTTGCGAATTCTAATCGTTTCTGCTTCCGTTCATCATTTAGTGGTGGTTTTTTCTTTGAATTTGAAATTGTTAACAATAAATGATTTTGGCCATATGGCTGTTCTTAACAAAATACAAATCTAGTCGTCTATGAGATATAAAAGAATGAAGTACTCTAAAGACAACCGTGGAAGTCTTGATTGAAACTTATATACTTAAGGGCGACATATATTCTGTCGCCCTTTACTTCTCATTTTAAAATCAGAAGGAGAAAGGAATTGATATGCGTATTATTAATTTCGGACTAAACTCTGGCCAAACGTAAGCAAATCTGGTCAAAAAGAACTACAAAATTTAAGATTTTGTCAGCTCATAATACTCTTTCTTACATTTAGTCACAAATAAGAGCCTACAGCATTTTGAGAAAAGATAAGCTGGATGAGTTTAGTTTTCATGCATAAAAAAAATGTACTCGCACATTCGCGAGTATGAAGAAATGAAAAGTGTCTTCCCTTTCTTTATCAGTTGTCTCACTGGGACAGGAACATCAAATAGTGTATATTTGGACTCTAATTTATCCACTATGTACCTTTCACCTTATGTATGGCGGAACAATTATACGACCGAAAGCTGGAGTAAGCGCTCTTAAAGTATTTATTAATTTTCAATGTGAAAATGTTAACTTTGGTTCACGTATAACCGGTCAAATATGCGTGCCTATTAGAATACGAAATTGTTATGTTCCTATTAAAAAACTCTACTTGAAGAAAATCTCTTGGAAACTACTTGTCATGGTGTTTCTCAACAAAACATCAAACAGGAAATTACCACCACATATTTTCCAAACGATGCAATTTGGAAGATCAACATGAATCTTAATCGTAATCATACGAGTATATAAATTATGTTACGATTTCGCGGTAAACTTTGGTGAATATACCTTTGGCGATGAGCAGACAATTTATCACACTGCAATAATATCGCTACCAGTCGAGATATCAAACATAATAGTCGTGTGGCATATAGGAAGCTGACATTAAGTCTGTAAAATTCAACCTAAAAGAGTTATACGAGAAATAACACTCCCATTTGAAGAGTTATACCGTGACCTCTCAAATAGAAGATTGTTTAAATACGTGGTCTCTAATATCTTAAACAAATAACCAATTTAGAAGCACTAACAACAGAAGATTTACTAGGAGAAAATACGCGCAAGACACAACACTCTCATGATTTCGAGGATTATCTCTAAGGACAAGGTGGCATTTCAGAAGGTAGAGAAAATGGCACAAGATTGTGTGAAAAGAAAAAATGTGGAATACCGTCTGTGATTCGTTGAGCATCGACACATGTTATTTATATGGTATTGGGATAACTAAAATCGATGCTGCTAAATCTATATGTCGAAAGACAAAACAAATTCAGTATCCGAACAAAAACGGCATCATTTGGAAGCTGGTTTGGCTTACAAATCAAAAGATGAACCTATTCTGTTGACTTGCAACGATGTCTGCCGTCCCCATTTATACAAACGTCTGTTAATTTTTATAAAGGGCAGTTAGACTATTTTTTAAGGAGCGACTAAGCCAAAAATAATGTTTTTCGCCAAATAAAATTTTTCGATAAAACTACTATCAGTTTTCAATTACTAATAGAACCTAATTGTAAAGTGATCGCACGTTCCTTCAAAGCAAATTTTCTTTATAGAGAATATGTGGAATAAATGGCCACAGTCATACATATATCTTAGACACATACCTTATAAATCAAAGGACTCATATGAAAGACTAATAGAATACTACATTTTCACATCTATACTTTCTCTTCATAATCACAACTATACAGTTCTAAATTAAAATAAAACCACAGTACTTATTAAAATTATTATATGAGTACACTATATACTAAACTCAATTTCAAACCTAACCACATATTGATCAACAATTGATTAGATTCCAAATCGACGAAACCTAAATATGGTTATCATTTGTATATCATCTTCATTAAAAATAAAACTTCATGACAAACTATTTTCTCCAACTAATTATCGCAACTTACTTAAACATGTGACATCACACACAAATCACCAATTCGATAACACAGAGATAAAAAAAAACTAAACTACAACTATACAAATTATTAAATCAATTAAAAAGACGGAACGCATTTATATAACCATTTATGATGGACATGTAATAATCACAAACCATTTATGGATTGTAGTCGTGTCGAGTTTGGAAATGATATAAACATACCGGTATTACTACATCAGATTAAGTTTACTTCTATTCCGGCACAATTTACAATTTATATAGAATAGAACTCACATGGCTAGAGTAGCATCCCCTCCTCATCTGATATAATCAAAACTAATGGGTTTTTCAATAAGAGGTTTTCTTTTGATATTTAAATAAAAAATAAGCATTTTTTAAGAAAAATAAATGACCAAATTCGAAAAATTCGAAGCCTCATTTTCGAAAAATTAAGGTCCACGTCCAATCACACCACCAGCTTAAAAACCGCACCAAACAGTGAGACGTTGAGTATATTCAACAATCATTCTTTCATTTTTTGAGCTCCAAATGCGACAATTCTGCTTGTTAATGTAGCATCCGATTTAGATATGATTTTTCGATCCGGATCTTTTTGATGCATATATTTAAGGGATCCAATCAGCGAAGATACGTCGTTTATGGTGATGGACCGGCTCGAGTTCTTGTGTTAACTGAAATTTAAGGCGTTAAGACCTAGTTGTTATGCAAAATACGGTGTAATGTCGTTTGTGGAATGTCTTATTCCACAGATCGACGATTGACAAGTGTCAAAAGATGACAGCTTTGAAATTGAGAGGTGCCCAAATAGCAGGCTATTCAGAACGAAACCTCTTATTGAAAAACACTTTTTGTTTATACTTATTATCAACAAATGAAATAATTGTACCTTTCTTAATATTGTTATTACTTTCCCTTCATTATTGTAGTACGAGTATAAAATAGTTTTTGGGCCATTATTATACACATATATTGTTCAACAAAACGCAAACTATACAACTACTCGTATATTTGAATAGGAAATAAATTAAAATTTATATATTTGTTTGTTAAATGTCATATTGATTTTATTAACACTTTCACTAACGAATTTTTAATGACAGTACATGTACGTATTCATATTCAAGTGTATATAGCTACATAAATGTTAATAGTTCATGATCCTTTCACATTGTAGTGTATGTATCACATACGCATATACATATAAATAAAACAACATAAAACTATTTATATAAAATTAATATATCAATATGACCTTATAAAATCGATTACTATCAATTTAGAATTATTGTTGTTTGGTTATTTTGCATGACAGGAAATTAAATGGCTTTGAATTTATGTACATAGCATATATAAACATAAATAATTTTATTTTGACCGTATAGGCATGTAATTTAACTATAAACCACATGATCGGATATAAATTAATTAAAAACATAAATTATTGTTCTAAAATCATAAAACTATTTGATACAATAAAAATAGCAATGGTGTTGTATACGCAATATTTCAGGACTATATTAGGTCATGGTAGCAGTTCTGAGGGCAAAGCATAAATACTAATTTAGTCCTATGATTACAATTTGAATATTTAAGGGCACCAGTCATTTTCGGACTGCTGTCAGCAAGACTATAGATATGATACAGAACAGAACCTCAATTTCCTACTGCTTTGCGCCTCATAGCAGTCCCAACAGTAATCATGTGAGCCTCTTGTTCACCTACTTATCAACTCTATTTTAGTCCAAATCCTATTTATGGAGTTTCTATATATAAGCCTTGCTTAGTATAAAATATGGCAAATAGTGCCCTGTCTAATGAGTACATCGGCTCTAATGTTCTCCGTAATATGTACAGGGTCATTCAATAAGTCCGTAGGATGATACATAGATGGCGTTACTAGAATTTTTCCCTATGATTTTTACTAAGTACTAACCTTCAAAAGTTATAGCATTTTTGTTTTTGAAAACCAAAAATGGACAAAAGTGAATTTCGATTTTAAACAAAGCATTGCTTTTTGATGAAAACAAAATACAGTGTAAATCAAACAATGGCTTGATAGACCTTATCCGAACTCTGCTCCAGAAATGGTAGAGAAGTGGATTGCCAAATTTAAATGTGGGCGTGCCAGCACAAATGATGCAATGCGCAGTGGGATGGCTAAATGAGGTTGATATTCCAGAAAACACAAACAAAATCCACAAATTGGTTATGAACGTTCGTAAATTGAAGGTGCACGAGCTAGATGACATTGTAAAGATATCAGATGGTAGTGTTTTTACCATTTGGAATATATATTATACTCGAAAGCTCTGTGCAAAGTGGGTGCTGCGTGAGCTCACAGTCGACCAAAAACCACAACTAATTATGTAACCCGGAGACTTATAATAAACAACCTTGTCGTTTAGCAAATCATTGAATACGATAGTTGGACGTTTTGACCATCGTATATGATTTAACCAATATCGTTAAGATATGTAATATGTTTGTGCCATAGATATGTTATAGCCACTTGAAGTTATAGCCTCAACTATTAGGTGACGCCATCAAAAACCAAACAGTTGCAAGAAAGATTTCTTTTCTCCACTCTTCTTTTTGGTGTCAGCGATATAGTGTATTTTTGGTGCGTCCTAATTTTGTCAAACTGAAATATTGAACGATTTCTTTTGAAAAAACTGTGTGGCTTTGAGTGAAATTAACCCACAACGTTGATCCAATTGGTGGGGATTCAAATCAAATTATGCTTTAAATCTATAAAAGCATCATTATCAGTAAAATCACTTAAAAGCCTCTCTATTTAATGTAATAACATGTTCAAATATCTTAACATACAATATTTGTGGTCAGAGGATCTACTCAGATTATGGATGGATTTACTTTTTGACCTCTATCGAAACATTTCTTGCTATAATTTTATCTAAAACCGGGTAACACTCACCCGATGATCTCACCTGTGCTTAAAATGTGACATTTTAGCTTCCATCGTTTGTGAATATTGTTTTAAAATTTCACGCTTGTGTAAAAATTAATATAGATTTTAAAATTAGTGACATCTGAACAAACTCGCTATGCGAAGCTATCTAATTTAATAAAAAAGGTAAAACATGTCGAAAGTTAGTGATGTGTACAGTGCGAATACGAAGTAAACCAGACGTGGTTTGATCGATCCCGTTCCGGCAATTTTGATGTTAAGGATGCACATTGCTCTGGTCGGCCAGTCACTGAAAAATTCGATGAAATTTTGGTGGTGCAAAACAGGAACGCAAGCTCAGGTCAGGAAATAGCGGAGGCATTAAACATCAGAGACCTGGCAGTTTGGAATTATATGAAAATAACGAGATCCAAAAAGAACCAAAAGAAATTTGATTACCGAACTATTTTTAAGCCAATTATTACAGGCTCTCATAGTCAAAGACTGATGACCCTTCACAAAAGACTTCAAAGCCTGGTCTGATGGCAAAAAAGTTTATCTTGAGTGTTTGGTGAATTGTCCAAAAAGAGATGCTCCAATGTGGCGAAACCATCAATTCGGTCCTATACAGTTCAACCGTTTGAACGAAGCAATCCAGAAAAAGCAACCAAAATTTGGTTGGGAAGTTTTGATGCTTTAACCGTTTATATAATTTGTAAACATTGAAGATATAGCCTCCCAGTTCGAAAAACATATATCGCTTCACAAAAATAAGATGAAATTTCATAAATAAAAAAAAATCACCTGTCAATTATGTTTTTAATAAATCCTAATATCTATATAACTTATGTATTGCTCAGTAGTTTTCAAGCCTATATAATTTTAAAATCAAAATTATTTCCAACGTTAAATCAACGGATTTATATATCAAAATTACATCCAAAAATTCTTCACATCGCTTATTAACTTTATAATTTTTCCATCATTGATTGATCTGCCGAACATCTGTCACAATTCTGTTGAACCGACTGTTTTCTTAGCCGTCATATATAATCTTCATTTCTATTGTATAACAATAATCATTATAAATTTGTTGTTGCTGCCTTTTAGTATACACGGCTACAGCAGTCACATAAAATACGAGCATATAATTGAAATGTTCCGCACTAGCCTCCACTCGTATTCATCGTAAATTTTATCTCTATATATAATATATACTTATAATATACAAGAAAAATGTAGAACAAAACACTTTTATCTTAATCTTTGCTCATTTCATTCTACACGTTTACCGTGTAATTTATAATAATATTTTGTGTGTATACAGTATACACATATTCAATTGACTAAAGATAAGTAAATTTTCTTCATAGAATATTGTTACCTCAGACATATTTTCCGAACAATTGAAAAATATGTGACATCTGTCGTACCATTGTGAAAATTAGATATAGAAAAACAAATGGTGAAAATTAAAAAAAAAAAAAATTATCAATTTGCCAAAACAATCATCCACGAAGAACGGAGCAGCAACACACTAGCAACAGCAGAACAACACAAAAACTTTCTGTATAAATGGAAAAAAAGGTAGCAAATTGCATTTTTTATTACTCCAAGTCCCATTTTCACAATTCAATTAATTTTTTTATATTTTCCAACCTTTTCATATTATATTTGTCCAAATGTCTGTTTCAATATTAATCTAAATCCACATTGAATAAGAGTAAAGTACAAAAACAGTAGTAGGTTCTATAATAAAGCAGAACAGAAAACTATTCTAAACTATTGTAATAACTATAATATAATATAATCGTATATTTAAACAAAAAAACTATTATATGAAATCAAGCTTAACAAATATTTAAATCAATTAGCATTAATACAAATCGAATAGAGGTAGGTACATAAAATTCCAACTCTTTATCAGCTGGATCGACTTAAATTTTATTTTTTTGCCTACTGTAAAGATTTTGGGAACTGCATCATATTTTGATAGTGAAACCTTTCTGTGGGCCATCCCGTGTTAAACATTCAAAACATGGCTCGATAGTTTTTATTGTTTTACAATACAAGTATTTTATATATTTTCTTAACATTTCTTTTATGGTTTTTATGTTTGTCTTAATGATTTTTGTTGTTGTTCCAAACATATAATTGAATTCAAATTGTATTTTAATATTTTAATTCTCGTTTATATGTCCATCGAATGTTATTTCAAACGAATAAAAAAAATTGTATTGGCTCATTGTTTCTATATAAATATATAAGTGCTTTTTGTGTATTCACCATTTTATTGTACAGGGTGTCCCAGTAAAAAGTTCAGATTTAAAAATTTCAAAAAGCAAAAACGGCTTTATATATTTCCTTTTTGTTTCAAGTACAATCCTCCTGGTTGTTTATTAAAAATGATTCCATTCAAATGGGAGCTGCGGCTGGCCTTAGACTACCCCATTCGTAACCTTAAACAATCCAAATCCAAAGGTATTAAATTACAGCTCTTGCAATACACGTCATCATTTCGACTGATAAAGCGGCCATGAAATTTTTGACACAGTTTCACTATTGTAATGCCCGATGTGTGGCATGGTTCAAAATCTTGCTGAAACCAAAGGTCGTTCAAACCAATATGTATCTTTAAGATACGGCTTGGAAACGTAACGGTCGCGCCGACCCCATCTTCGAAGTAATACGGTCCAATAATACCACCACGACACAGCTGCAGCAAACAGCAATGGTTGCATTGGAGGAGCACACATCGAATCGATATTGAAGCAAACTGTAACGGTGTTTATATTACTGGACCAATTGAACTTTGTAGGGTCACAAACCAAGATCTTTATGCAGAATTCATTGCATGGATTTCATTGCATAAAGTATTTTCGGCTCAACGAACACGACGAGCCGCGGTCCAACATTTCCCACTTTTGTTGAAACGTTAAGCGACTTATTCCACCAATTATAGAAATAATATACTAAGTTTATGTCAAAAACCCACATTAGTGTTTCCAGAGCCTGAAATCACCGATATGTCTTATTTGAACCGGTTATTGGGACACCCTATATATATTTCACTGAATCTATACAAAAAGCTGTATACATAGTTCACAAAACTATTATTGATTTTTCTAATGCTATGGTAGGGGTTGTAAAAAAATGATCGGGTGGATGTGTACAAACGTAGACATTTATTAAATTTATTATATTTATTTATATAATACCGTGAGTATTTTTTGAACATGCATTTTTAATGCATTGAACAATTATATACACAATCCAGCAATGGTCATTATAATATAGTGAACTATAAAAATCCATTAAGAATTTCAATTACTCTCAATAAAAATGTAGTTATAAAATCATAAAAAATAGTTTAATATCTCTCCCGTATATGCAGTATATACATATTTACGAAAAAATCTACGAAGTATTTAAACATCCATTTTCGATTCAAATCGAAGTGATATACTGAGTATACTCAAACATGAAAAACAGATTGAAATATAAAATTTATCGAATTGAATTTATATACGGCAATTCAATAATGTCTATATACTTACAGGCAGTCAGATCAAATTATTAATTTATACATCCATGGATTAAACGTACCTGTAATGAAAAAATAAATTAATTGATTTACAATATTTAACAGAATTATAAAAAATATTTAATTATTCAGTTTGAGTAGTATAAACACAAATAGGTAGACCATACAATATTTAATAACACTAATTGATTCTCTATAACAAATCAATTGGAACTTGATAGTAAATTTTGATCCAAAATTACCCACAAAACTGACTTTATATGTTGAAAGCTTCTGCAATTTAATTCCTAAACCGATGGGCTGTTCTGTGTGAGATTATTTCTCCACTCCGTTGATTGGCGTTGAAACCAATTGTGATCTTCCATTTTAAAATTTAAGGTGGAAGCTAAAAGAGATCAGTCTATATCGAAGTGGCTTCTTTAGTTTAAACGAAACATGTTACGTTTTTTAATATAGAAAGGATAGACAATTTTCAGTTAAGATATAAATAGGCTTTGACTTCCATGTCAAGTCGAGTGATTTTTTTCAACACAAAAAATTCCAAATTTATTAATAAATTTCATATAATTGACTCCAAAATTCACAAAATGTTAAGCAGCTACTTATTAAGTAATTGTCGGTCGTATACCTAGTAATTGTCGGTCGTTGAAAATGTACAACCGCAGCAAAATATTTAACATGAAAGTTTGACGAATGGATCAAAGACTTTATGAACTGTACATTCTATTACAAATGAGCTTAAAGCTCATAATAAGATGTACAGTTCAATAGAGTACGAAATTGTTATTAATAAATAAATAAATGTATTGTGACGGACACGGGTGGAATTTCTGGATCAGTAGAGAAACTAAATATTGAGAATCAACGTGAATCCAGTATTAATGGTCAATAACAAACAAAAGGACATTTCTACGATTAATTAGAAACAGGTGAACAAAAAGCGTATTGATAAGTTTTAATTTAAACCACGACAAGATAAAATCGGGAAAATAAGTGAAATAAAAGTGAAAGTAAAAACCAATAGTGGTGATATAACAGTGGTGAACTAGTGAATTATTGTGATTTAGTTTGAAAATAAGCGAAAAACATTTTTTATTCACAATCCAGTGATTGAACCTTATTTTGGTGCGAACCCCCGCTAGGTAACATCGTAACAGTTGGTGACAGCGAAAGATTATGAATAAAGAAAAAATTAAATCATTAGAAATGAAATTGCCGGTGCTGGATGAACAAAGTCTACCTACTACGGGTAATAAAGCCGAGCTGCAAAGAAAACTGCAACAAACTTTATTGGAAGAAAACATGAATCTGACGGGTAATCTGACGGGTATAGAGGATGCAGTAGACCAGGCAACAAATACTGGGACTGTTATTAAAATTAACATACCTGCGAATCAACTTATAGTGAAAATTTAAAACTGAAATGCTTTGAATTCAACAAGAACTTATTTCAGAAGTGTATGATGTCAAATGAACAGGAGATTTTAATATTAAAACTAATGGCGGTATTACCCTAATTGAAAAATCATCCAGTTAAATAATTGTCACCGACATTCGACGGAACAACGCGCCATTCAACATTTTTAAATAACATTTTGAAACGACAGCGATAAGAAATAATTGGTGCATTGAAGACCAAATATCAGCTTTAATAGTGACGTTTAAACACGATGGAGCAGATTGTTTCAGAATTGTTCATGGTTTCCTTAGAACGAAAATATCAGGCTGATCACAACCGAGAACTATACCGAATGGATTTGAAAGTTCGATGACAAAAAGTCGGAGAAACGGTACAGGAGTGCCCTCTGTTAATATTCATGTAACCAACCGAACACTATAAATAACATATACGCAAACACATAACAGAGGCTTTAAGAAAGATACGTAATATTTAAATAAGTCCACTTACCAATAAACTTAAATGTGTTGAGAGCAGGAGCAGAAAAGAAATGTTTCCACTGATTAAGTTTTAATTCTAGTCGCGAGGTTAGTTGATAACCTGGGAAATTAATGTTATGTATTATTTTCAAATTACATTAATAGTCGCAGACATAATTCATTTTTAATTATTGTAGTTCCATTGGTGTCTTGGAGAAATTTTCGGCAACTTGTGTTTTCTTTACTTGTCGTATGTAATTACATGAATTCTTGAAAGACAAGCACACTTGTAGCGAGAGGTTTTCAATTTGTCACTATTTTGAGACTTTTATCTGGATATTTCACAGTATGCACCAATATAAGTATTAATAGTTTAAAAGAACTTTGAGACGTGACCATGAATGTTTACGGCCTCAAGCCGTTTGTGGTGAATTAGTGGTGAATTGTGTGATTGGTATAAATATGGCCGGCTAATATTTAGGACCATACACATACTAAAATTAACTTAAATGATAACGTGTTCGATTTATGGCTTATATTTATATTTGGCATGATATATAAACCTTGCCTTTTTTAGTATTTTAGTGTTTATATAATAGTATTTTTTATGACTACGATATCTTGTCACTCTATACTTATAAATGTATCAAAACTGTTCTTGTTACCAAAACAAAACGCCACAGAATGTTCGCAAATATTTAAATTTTCGAATTGCTTTAAGCAGTTTTCGATTAACTATTGCATGCAGCCCGAAAGTGGCTCTGTGGTGTTTTGGCCCATTCCCGGCGAAGCACATGCTTGAGGTGATCGACACTGGTATTTCTTTGTCCCAACCTTACTCTTCAAACTACACCAAACCGAGAAATCTAGCGGATTTGCATCCGGTAAATTTGGTGACCATTGGGCAGTGGAAATAAATCACTAAACATTGTTTCTCAGCCAATCTTGATTCACGCGCGCTTTATTACACGGCGCCGGATCAATTTGAAATATCCAAGCTCTGGAGGCCGAAATGTTTTTGTGTCCAAGGCCAGTACGGCGGCTCAAACTATCAACTTATCAACAATACACCATCGACGACACTAGGTTCGAGTGGCAATCCGGTTGTCCAAATTTTCAGTAGGACGGCCGGGCAAGTAAACCTGGTCGGTTTGTTTGTTTACATATTGCTCAATAACGAAAGGTGAACCATCGGAGAAACCCAAATCGGCAAATCACCACTTTCGTACAAGCGTAACAACCTCGGCTCTTTTTTAGAACTTTTTTTTTAGCATCGGTTATATTAGGCTGGAATAATATAGAGCAATCTCACTATTACGCTTGAACTTCATTGCGGAAGACTTGGTAATATGTCAGTCACCCAGTATATACGAGTTTTAATAGAAAACGTTATGAAGCTTTTAAGTCTCCCAAAACTTTATTTATTGCCGTATAAAAAAAATCGTGGTGCTTTAAGTTAATCACGGGGTTTAAAATTGTATTCCAATCTAATATCATCTTTTCCAAACCATATATTTTTTTAACTTGTCTAATTAATCGAGTGTATTGAAATTATTTTTGCTTTTTAATCTTCTTATATCAAAACGCGCCAATTAACCTAAATTTGCATGACTTCAAATATTGCTAATTTTACAAAGTTGTTTAAATTTTATGATTTTACATTTAAAATTGTGGAAAGGAACGTATACATAATCGTATATATATAATTATTTTTCATTGTATATATGTACATATTGCATATACTAAGTAGTTGCATTATGCAAATAAAGACACCAAAGTCTGCACAAAAATTATATAAATCCTGACTAAATATGGAAATAAATAATAATCGTTTCGTATTTATAATGTCTGCTCCCGATGTTGTTGGAGCTGCTTTAGGTATATGTATATGTATAAAGTGAATTTTGCATTATGCAAATAATACACAAACAGTTAAACAACCAAACAGCTTTATGTGCTTTTACATTCTATCGCGCACATACATAATCTCGTATAAAAGCAACAGACAAATCTCGAGTTTTTCTTTTTCATTTCAAACAAAGAAATTTACTATTTTTTATACTTTGTTTTGGTTAGCTTGATTATTTTCTATATATTAAGTACCTATATTCGTTTCTTTACAAATCAGGAGAGATAAAGTTTTTAATTTTTATACCGCAGATTAATATTTTAAAAGTTTTATATACATTATATTAAAGGGTTAAAAAGAATTGAAAGCTCTTTTATGCTGTTTTTTTTATAAACATTTTGTAGAAGGCGAGAAATAATTATCGCAGGACGAGTTAATGTTGGTGATATATACATAAGTATACCCAAGATTCTCGTATATGCTGATCTTTGCTCCAGTTTAACAAATTTACAAAAAATAAACGATAAATATTACTACATTATATAAATTGTGTGTTTGTTGTCGTTCGTGTGCTTGCAGAGTAAAGAAAAAACAACGCAAATAAAATTATAAATTTTTCTCGCAGTGCGCAGCAACTTAGTGTATTCTAAGCACCTCTTGAGACTCATAAAAAAAAGTAAATCAAAATATGTTTATGTATGTATATACAAAACACAAAGAAATATATAAATTTAGCGACACCTACACAATTAATACCCACTTGTCAATGAAAAACCATAAATACTTAAATCGCTGTAATACTCGCTATATATAATAAAATATCGCGGAATGGAATTTTAATTATCTGTAAAATATATTTAAATCTCAAAGCATGATGTGTGTTGTACGATAATTAAGCTTAAATAATTAAATTGGTTTTGCTCATATGTGCATATATATATATATATATATATATATATATATATATATATATATATATATATATATATATATATATATATATATATATATATATATATATATATATATATATATATATATATATATATATATATATATATATATATATATATATATGTGTGTGTGTGTCGCGAGGGTAATCTCGTATATGATAAATGAAGGTGAATGTCTGACGTTAATATGATGTGTTAACCCATTCAATCAAATCCATAAATTATTGCGTCCAATATATTTTTTTATGGCAGAATGCTATTATAATTCAGATCGTAAAACTTTTAATAAAATTTTCTATTTTACGACAAAATGAACTACATATGTATACCTTGTCTAATATAAGAATGGAAGTTATTTCAATGTTTCTAGACGGGTATATTGAGCACATATAAGCTCATAATATGCAATAATTTAGTGAATATGTACTAATCTTGTTATGCTTATATGATATAGGCTTATACAAAACTGTGCTGAATAATTTTTAAATGTCACATTTGACCAGTATTAGGTTACCGACTACAAACTGGTGGTAAGACGATGGTTCGGTTCATCTGAATTCTGCACTTATTTTTTTAATCAGAAAATGAAACTTTAAAGTTTTTCATCGATTTGGTCGATTTGTATTATGAATTCATGATCTCAAACGTGATCATGAATTTAAAAGGAAAATTAAGATTAATTTTTAAATTTTCGAGAAGTCTTGTTGATTTTATTACCTCACCCATTTTAATAACCTAAACGTTTTACTTGTCCTCTATGTAAAATCAGAGGTTTTCCAATAAGGGATTTCATTTTGATAAGTATTTTTAGTAAGACGAGTATTTTTTAAGAGAAATCAATGAATGTTTAATTCATTTTAAAGAAGGTATGCCATTAACATTTGAAACGATATCACAATCTCCGCTTTTGAGGTCTTGAATCGACTGTAGAGCATTGACATAGATCTTATCTTTCACGTGGTTCCAAATAGAAAAGTAAAAATGTGTTAAATCACAAGATCTCTGTGGCCCGATTTTCACCAAATTCACACCGCCAGCCCAAAAACCGCAAGAAACAGTGATACGTTGAGGATGGAGAAGCTTTCAAATAATAATTCTTGGATTTTATGAGCCCTAGGATTTTATGGAGAGCTTGGATTTTATTATAAATGCTCAATTCAAATATTAACCTAGTCTCCGAGAAGACCAAATGCCATTTACCGGCCTAAAAATGCTTCGCGACGGCTTTAAAGTTTTTTAGTTTTGAATTTATAATACTTTAGTTTTGCGAACTGTGATTTTCAATACGTTGTCAAAGCCTGTATTGTACCATTTTTGGTCATGGCGTAGTTTTTTCTTTTCAAATGTCAAAAGATGACATCTTCGAAATTCAAAATGAAACCACTTATTGGAAAACCCTTTACTTATCATTGTGAGTAGCCATATATTAGAGATACACTAGGTGTATAAAAGTAAACACAAATAAATTTGCATATTTAAAGTCGCCAATACTGATAGTGTAAACAGAATTTCTCTTTCCAGTAACTTCATAAATCAAATATAAACGACCATCTTAATAAAATAATTGCTTCGATAACGAGCTTTGAGTGAGAAACTATATCAAATACTATAACGTTTAATTTTGTAGGAGTCGTTGGTGTTGCATCGTAAAATATATTTTTTTTATTAATAATATATAAATAAATCGAAATCTAAAGCAGCGTTAAATAAAGAAAAACATTTCATCGTCTCCTCTAAAATAGACAGTGTAGGTAGTTTATTAAGGTTTATGAGGAGACTTATATCTGTCTCTCTGTATTTTATATATTCCATCATCATTTTACAATAAATAATACCAGACACACAACTACCAAAATATATACAATAACTATATATATCTTCATATATAAAGAAACAAGAAATTCAACAATTTTTTAGTTTTTTATTTTATTATATCTTTAAATGTACAAAGACATTTTTTATATAAGACAACCTTAAAAATATATATATATATATTTGTAAATTTCTAATAATTTTATTTACACTTGATTAATAAAATCTTTTCGTAATATTTGTTTATCTTTACTAGCGCATAAAGTTTAGAAATTTAAATGGTTTTGTTGTAAATTAAAACTAGTACAATGCTACTGGATTTTACATAAATAAATCTGGCTATAGCTTTCTTATATACATAAATACAGAAAACCTTAGATATAATTATAATTTTTGGCATATAATTTACTCAATTGAAATAATTTAAATTGGTTTATGCCTTTCGGGTGTATTGGCAAATTATGGTTATTATCGATTTTTTGTTGGTTCGAAATCATTTAAAAATAGTGAATGAATTTTCCATTATGTAAGGCCAGTTTGAGTGCGGTTAGAATAAAGAAAGTTACTGTGTCAATATATATAGGTATTGTCGCATTGAAATTATTGTGCAAAGTGGTTAATTTTGAAAGTTCTAAAGTCATCATTACTAAGGACAAAACATATCATATTTGAAAGATGTAGTATAGAAAATAATTTGAGTAACGCCCGTATAAAAGAGAGATATTAATTGAGTTATGTTCTGCACGACTAATATTATACAACAAACACCGTTTCTGCATGATTGACTCACGGTGAAGAACTCAACCTCGACCGAATGACAAATAAGTTCAGAACCAGGATTTTCTTTTAGTGTTTTGTGATGCAAATCTATATGTCGGTCAAAAAAGTGTTAATATTTTATGAGGTTATGTTTCTCAGAAGGCATCTGTCAGTTCACATTGCGAAATGTTATAATTGGTACAATGCATATAAGCGAGCTACAAAACATCAATGGTGAACGATTACTGATAGCAGAAGATCAGCATGTAACTTATCGTAAAATCACGACATGCATAGGCATTAGTCGCACCAGCGTACATTCAATTAGATTCCATATTTGTTAACATACGCAACTAAACAGGTTCGTGTCGAATGGTGCCACCAGATGCATGAAAAATTCATTAGAGGTACTCCCAAAAACGTATACAAGATCATGACAAGTAACGATTTATGAGCGAGAGATAAAAGGGTAATCTAATTTTTAGATCAAATAGTAGCATGTTTCTGCACTAAAACCACTGTGGCTTTTGAAAATCTAAAGACAGTCTTGTATACGACCATTTTCAAGGAGGTTTTCAACAAATTGAGAGAAAAAAAAACCCAATACTGCGAATAATTTTTCATCACGATAATGTGAGCTCACACAAACCACATCAAACAAGCGAGTATTCGAGAACTGAAACGATCGACTGAGCACCCAATGACTTCTTGTTGCCAACAATCAAAGATATAAGAAGCGTGCACAACGATTTGTATCGCCTGCAGAAGCGATTGAAGTATTCATAAAGTTTTGGAGCTAACATCTTCGGATTGGCAAAAGTGTTTCGATAAATGGTTTGAGCGTATCCAAAATTGTATAGATCATTACGACGAATAATCGAAAAGCAATAAAGCAATTATTGATGAAAAATTTTAATTTTTTATTATTTTTTCTAAAACTTTTACGGCAGCTCTCTTATTCCCAATTATTGTTTAGTATATAATCACCAATTATTGTCAAAACTTTATTAAACTACTTAAAAAAAATATTATTTTTAGCACAAACTACTGAAGGTACTTTAGGTTTGGTGCATTTCTTCTCAACTGTTGGTTGATTTTTATCTTTCAACTTAAAACTTACTTATACATATTTACCAGAAAACGATAATCATTTATCGCTAGGTGTAAAGAACTTTGGCAAATTTTTAAAGCAGAAGGTTAAATCATCTTATGAAGAGCAATCGACAAAGAACTTCAAAATTTTTGAATTTAATAGCTGTTTAATAATTTTATTGGATTTCGACCACACAAATATACGATTTGGCAAGAAACATATCAATTATATTAGGTTAGAAACCTTTAGACAACTGGTTTTCCTGATAAGATGTTCTTCACAGAACATTGAATTATTTAATATAAGAAGCAAATAGTTAGGAAATTTGTTTTATTCTTCTAGGTCTTTAAATTCATCTTTTTTTGTTAGAGGTATTTCTCTATGGAATTCTGTTCCATACAGTATTAGGAGCTTGAGATCTGCCGATTCGTTTAAATCGAGGTTTCTTGAATGGCGTGTCTGAATGACAATATAATTAGTTTAAGTTAATTATTAAGATTTTTTTTTATATATTGTCTGATCCCTGCTGCTCATCCTATTGTAAATGAGCTTGTACTCAAAATGGGATGTGCGTGCTTGGTGTTGACCTTTTGTAGTAAAAAATTTAAGAGGTTTTTATGCCTAATGGAAGTAATAATTTTTTTTACAAGTTACTTCCATATGCGCTTTTCCTTCTTAATCAAAATTATAAGCAATATATATAAATAAATAAATAAATAAATATTATGTATTATGTCCAGCATCACGAGTAGGACTGTATCACATCAACCGAAATGCTGCTGAAAGCCAATTAAAGAGTGGAAAGCTTATGGTGATTATGCTCCATCAATCAGGGCTGAATATCTGACTACTTGTGATTTTGACACGAAGGATAAGAAAATCACAGGACAACCAAACACATAAGACAACCTATAACTCTTTGCTCTTACGACACATTTTCTAAATTGGGATATGCTCTGGTACATAGAAAATTTGGATATAAATGGTGTCCATTCTGATCCTTTGTCAGTGCTTCGGATTACCAGGGTTCGAAGTGTATTATAAAAGATTTACAACGCCCTCCCCCACCACTTGGCAATTGATAATTTTACAAACAAATGATCCAATTAAGTTAAGCCTTAAAGTAAAACCGGCTGAACTATTCTCGTGAAGATACGACTTAGGAAAAAAAGTCAAAAGAGAAATAACGAATTTTTCAGATATTACTGCTTTCGATTGTCTCCTTTTACCACAGATAGCTCAATGAACTCCCTAAAAAGCATTTTAATTTGCAGTTGAATATCTCAATAACGCAAAATATTTTCAAGACACACATTGGTAACGTAGTAATCGGCTTTAAATTAGATTGATCAATTTGTAACTACTTTTCTACAACAAATGCGAAGATTTCCCAAAATCATCTAAAATTATTGATTAATTAATAAAGGAAATCGAATTATTACGTAATAAAAAATTTTGTACATGTAATTGCAATTCCAGTATTGATTGGCTATATACACCTTCTAAAAGTATATTCGAGCGTTACGTTACACTAAGAGCAAAGTTCAAGTTCCTCAATAAATGCAGTTTGTTGCTAAAATTCAGTAACATGGCTGTAGAGTTCACTGACTTGATATTTTGATCTGTTATTTTTAAAAACATGCTTAATATATTAAAATATTGAATAACAAGACAAATCGAACATTAACAATTTAACTAAATGTGATGTGCATGTTTTGTTAACAAGATACAACATATAAAATTTCCTGTATGAATAAATTGGTATTCAACATTAGTTTGCCCAATGAATTGCTATTAAATGATTTTGTATTGAAAGTCTAGTCTTCTTTAAATATTCGATTACGCTAATTTGAATATCTAGTGAAGCTGATTTGAAGCTATTAATCATAGACTAGCGTTAGAAAATAAGATGATTAATTTATCTTCTGCCAACAATCGATTCCTTCCCAGAAATATGTATGTTGACTTATATAAACAGTATACTACCTCAGATGAATAAAACGGCCGTGCTTTAATCCCATTTATAAATAATTGGCTAGATAATGTATCGGTTTTAAAATTTTAATACATAATGGAAAATTCCACTGTGATCGGAGTAATCGCTTATAACGAGTAATCTCTTATGACAGTCTTAAGAAACTAATCAATATAGTATCTTTCATTCCTCAATGTTTTAAACTAAATGTAAAGCTAGTCGTCTAACCTTTAACATTTAACTTTTCCAAAACATCCAAATTACGTCATAACAAAACAAAATTAAGAGACAATATTATATTCACCCAGGAATATAAATATATTTACTAACCAGAATAAAATTATAAGTAATTCGCTATTTATAGCATACACTACTCTTATACAGATACTAGAAATAATGCGGCAGATGTCTGTCTATATACATAAGGCAGCTATTCAGTTTCAAGAACAAAATGATTCATTCATCTTATCGTGTATTTTATTCTTAAGTGAGTATATATTATTTCCACACACTTTAGACATAATATATAATTCGCGTGTTTGATAAGTAATTATAAAATAAAACATAGAAAAACAAATCTTTATCAAAAAAAACTCAATGAATGTTTCACCATATATACAGCCTCAATCCATCTTATAAACGACAACACTATATGTTTCCGTTCTAATACGATAATTATTTAATTATTTATAAACAGATTCATCATCAATTTGCACAGTTTACAATTTACATACAAACCCAATTGTATAATTGTAAAAATATAATTACTTTGCGCGTTTAACCTCCATCAAATCAAATAAACCTATATATAAATTGTATTTATAACATATATTGCCAACCTTAAGGACGTGGAATAGTTTTCTTAGCTCAACTCTATAATATTGTATATATTATCATATTCGATCAAAATCAACTTTGGTCAGATGTGTTGCTCACGCCTGCCATTTACCATACCAAGTGCAAACAATTATGTTATTGTTTATTTATTTAATTTTCTTTTATTATTGAAAACGGATTTCCATCTGTGAATTTTATTTTATTATTTACTATATAACATTTGTCTGTCTAAATTAGGTACCGTCTTATTAATTTTTCATTAATTTTATTATTATTTGGTAGGCCAATCACAAACCTCATTCGCCATCATCATCATTTTACAGAAACCAAATCAATTAACGATTTTTTTTTGCTAATAAATTTTTAAATTTAATTTTGTATACAACAACAAAAATAATTATATTTTATATAAATTTTATAGTTGCGGTTTGATTTGTTTTTTTATATAATTAAATTTCCGCACGCGCTTTAAATTTCATCTCTGTATATATATATATATATTTGTATGTAAATATAACTTTTCCTTATAGAAGCAGATAAAAGTTACGTAAACAATACATATTGTAATTGGATGTTCCTGGTAAATCAGCCTCATCTGTCTCAACTTTAGCATTTAAGGAATCAATATTTTATTGTTTTTCTTTCGAAATATTGGTTTTCGACAATAATCGAACATTTAAATACCGCTCGTTTCATAAAATGTTTTGGTTCAGAAGGAAGCTAGAATATCAATAATTAATAGACTAATCTGTCCAATACTGGCTTGATTAAGATCTGTACAGCTGATATCAGGGTTACAGGACATTATCGCATAGGTAAAAAAAAATAATAAAGTCGCAAAGAAGAAAAGGGATAACAAAGTTAAAATGTACACCTGAACACCAATGATTCGTCAAAAGCTCACGAAACTTCGAATAGAAAATGAATGAAGCTTTAGGTATTATGCAGGTATACGACCTAAGAACAGTCTACGTCGAATGCAAGAGAAAACTAACAGATTACCTAATATCTTGAGCTTAAAAGCTCGTTCCTTTTTTAAGTTTAGGAGCAAGCTAGAATATCAATGAATGATGAATTAATCAATATAACTAGTCTGGCTAAAATTGATTTTGTTCAGATCAAGGCACCTAATATCTTTACAAAATACTATCTCATAGACAAAAACATAGATAAAAAAGCTTTACGTATATACTTGTTTTACACCTGAAGCCCCTATTATCCAAAACGGAATGTAATATTCCAACGGAATGTAATATTCCAACAACCATCTATAAGATTAGACGGATCTGAATTGGAGTGACCTCAGGAATATTTAATGTTTCATCAAAAGCCCAGGAGCTTCCAGTAGGAAAATGAATGAAGCTTTATGTGGTATGCGGCTACGACCTACGAATGTTTTACGCCTAACAACGCAAAACTAAATTTAAAGTAAGGCTCAGTTTCAAAATAGTAAGTTTCAGAACGAAAATTTAGATTACACAATTAACTTGAGCTTTAAAGCTCGTTCCTTTCTAGAATATTAATTAATGATAAATTGAGCAATGCGCTAATCTGGGCACAACTGTTTAAGTTCAAAATTGGGCAGCTAATCTTTAATATATCGGGGTTTACATACACTCTGTCATAGACAACAACTTAAATGAGAAAGCTGTGATGATAGAGTGCTCCACTTGTTTTACACCTGCACCCCTAAATAGAATAAAATATTTTGAGTGACCTCAGAAGTATACCATGTTTCATCAAAAACTCAGCAGCATCGAGTAGAAAAATAAATGAAGCTTTATGTGATATGTGATTATGACCTAAGAATGGTTTACGCCTAAACATTAAGCTTCAAAGAAAATTCACAATAAACTAATAACTTGAGCTTGAAAGCTCGTTCCTTTTTTTTCAGGAAGAAGCAAGAATATCAATGAATGATAAATTAATCAATAGACTAATCTAGCGACAAGTAGTTTAGTTCAGATCTGGGTAAATAATATCGGGGATTACAGGACACTGTCTATTCTAGCTTCCTGAGTTAGGAAGCTCGTTCCGTTCTTTTGGTTCAGAAGGAAACTACAATTGCAATGAATGATAAATGGATCAGAAGGAAGGTAAAATATCTATGAATGATAAATGTATCAATAGAGTAATGTGGCCAAAACTGGTTCGGTTCAGGTTTGAACTGGTTCGGTTTAGATATCGGGATTAATACACGTCTCTGTTTTATAGGTAAAAGATCAAACGGATTTTAATTGGAGTGACCTAAGAAAAATTCAATGTTTCATCAAAAGCTCAGGTTGCTTCGATCAGAAAAATGAATAAACTTTATGCGGCCACGACCTAAGATTGGCCTTAGCAAAACTAAATATGCAAGTGAAGGCTTACAGTTTTAAAACACTGCGTTTCAACGGTAATTATTAGATTAAAATTATAACTTGACCTTGAAAGCCCGCCTCTTAGGAGGAAGCTAGAATATCAATGAATGAAAAATTGACCATTTGGCAGCTGGAATATCAATGAATGGTAAAGGGTCAATAGACTAATCTAACAAAAAATGGTTCGATTCAGATCTCGACAGCTCATATCGGGGTTAATACAAGACACTATCAAAATGAATGAAGCTTTATATAGTATGCGGCAATGACCTAACACTATAGTTTAAACGATAGTTTAGATTAAACTAATAACCTGAGCTTGACAGCTCGTTCGCATCCAGACACTGCTTGACTGTAAATATTTAAAGAGGAAAAAATATTTGAATGCAAAAAAGTCAGGACAGACTTACTATTGATTTGGTTGTATTTAGGACATCCAACACTATTTGATGTATAGTAAGTGCATCAACTATTAAATAAATTGGCTAAAGCTAAGGCTAAGTAACACTGCAATGTAATCATACTGCAAATTGCGCCAGTTTAATTATCATAGCTTTTGTTGCAAACTCCATCTCAACACTATAACACTTGAACTGCTCGTAAAGAAAATATTGACAGAGTAAGAAAAAAACCAGTAATTGACGCTTGGTGGCGTGCAACTAGTTTTGACAAGTTTTAAAATACAAGTTACGATGTTCTGACATGATTCTGAACATAATAATATGTTTTGTTTCATAAAATGTGATTTATAATGTTTAGTTAAACTCTAAACTATATCAAATGTGATAGAAATATATGGAGCATGTAATGTAACATGTGTTATAGATATAAAACTATCAATATCCATACGAGTACATTAGTAAAAAAAATTGATATAGTTACACATTCCGTGCTAAACAACAATTTTGCTGATATTCCACAATCATACAATAAATTTGGAGCACAAACTAGTAAGTAACTACACGAAAACATTAAACCTTAAAAACAAATTATATAATAAATAATTTAAAATTTATTGATTAAAAAAACTTAACCAATTAATCTACATATTTATTGATTTAATGTTGTACCGTCTATATAGTTTTTTTCCGCGTCTGTTCGTTCGCTTTAATGTACAAAATCTCAGCAAAACCGAGTATATGTACTCAGCAAGTAGACAAAAGAAACCATTATCTCATACACCTAACAACAAGACATTACATAAATAATCAATTCCCAGCATGTTTGCATGTTAGTTGAAATAGCATAAAATATCAAAAAAGCAAAAAATTTTCCTACATGAGCTGAAACAACGCCCATTGTTCCACTTTAATTTTTGTATTTGAAGTTTTTGTGCAAAAACTATAAGTTGGAAAAAGTTATATTCACCTACCATTATATCAACATCATCATCATCACATCAACAATATTGTTAGTCACCGGAAAATATTTTAACGACATACTTCGATTTATATATGTATGTATAAATTTGATAATTCCACCAAACAAAATCGGAAAAATTAATGAAACCATAATAAAACATTTTCGCAAATCACAGAAGTAATAATTCTAATATAATTATAATTTCGATGTAATTGAGTTTAATTTTAATCAAAAAAATTTAAATGCAGGTTTTGATTCGTTTTGTACATGGAAAACTAATATATTTAATCTGATTTTATTTCACTGCAGTTATCTGATTGGGTGTACTCCTCGATTTACTCTTCTTTTTTATTTATTTTTTTTATTTTATTTCTATGCAATTTGTTTTGGGGCTCAAGGCACTCCCAACTCTTTCGCAGTTCGCTTATTTACGTCCTTACCTTACGCTTTCCAGGCAAATACGGCTATAGGTCCGATTTACCTTACCATCTGCACATTGCATAGCTCCATGCCAGCCTATAGTACTGACATGGAAGATGGGTCGGCTCATGGATTTTGCACTCCAACAGGGGGTCATAGATGTGTTCATTTACACCACCGATCGAAATCTCATGGTGAAAAATCCCTCTTGCATTCCGCCCTTATCGGGATTCGAACCCGGTTCGTCCCGCTCCAACTGTCGCAGCTTTAACCACTGCGCCACCTGGGCGGTTCGATCTACTCTTAATGAATTTCACAACTCTAGACTATATGATTGTATGGAAAAATCAATCATGAAAACTCTAATCAAATTTCCACTTGAACAATCTAAAATAATTATTGGGTTGCGTAATACAACAGCAGTTAAGTACAAACATACATTGTTTCTGTTTAGTTATTTTGTGTGTGGTTTGATTTTAACAAAATTATAAAACGACGAGTGGTTTTGAACTACAATACTTTATCTATATTTCGATATGGTATGGAATACGCGATGATTTTTTAATAAATTTTTGTATTCGCTGAAAATTATCATGATTACGATTCAACGAATCGATAAATTATTTAATAATTTATTAAATTATAAACATTTATGAGATATTCTATAGTAAACTAATTTGAACTAATTATATTATTTAACCAAGCTAAATTTTTAGTTAGGTTGCAGTGAAGCTTTTGTTAACGACAAGGGAAAAGTTATCATCAAACGAGTCTGTTTCTAATACTGTAATTCGACCTAAATTCGTAGAACTGTAGCAAGTTTTGCTATGGATAAGTATATCCATAATTCTAGCAACCGTTTCGACAGTTCGCAAAATTTTAATCATTTTAAGTGATTCAAGACTTACAGTGATTCAGTGAATTGCGTTGTTTATAAAGAAATTATCGTGAGCACCTGAGATTAAACTCTTCATATTGTGTCAAGTAGAGACAGAATGGACGAGTTTTAAATATCTTATATGAATTTATGTGTATGAAGAAGCTATATGGCCAAGAAAGTTGTTTCGTTTAATTTTTTCGTTAACGTTTCGTGGTTTCATACGCCTCATTTAGTATAAAGCAATTTAAAATAATGTATGGCAAATCTTAGTTTAAAAACATTTTCGTTAATTATTAGGATGAGGTAGGAATTGTTTAAATGGTTTGGCCAGCTCACAGCTGTTACTAAAATAACATTTAACACGTATGAGATATGCAAGACCGTCGTTTAAAATAACAAGAAATCATACCAGAAACCTAAGATCATTATCAATCTTCAATTGAAAATTTGAAAAACACAATCCGTCATCGGCCAGTGTAGTTGAGGTAATATATGTATGTATAAAAAATATTCACCAATATTTAAATTTACGGCGATACGCTTTCTTAAGATGATCGACACTTAGGTATTTTTTTGTCCCAACCTTCATCTCCAAAATCACCCAAACCGAGAAATCTAACGAATTAGCATCCGGCGAATTTTGATTGACGTGAGCAATCACGTGAGCGAAAGTGTTGTGCTCAAAATTTCAACGCTGCCATCAACAGATGAAAAGAGCATTTATATTGATGCCACGGTCCAAAAAAACGAGCGGGGAACGGCTTTCGGCTGTTACGGCAGCCCAAACCATCACCATCTGCGGTGATTGGTGTCGAATGGCAATCCGTTGGTGCCAATTTTCAGTAGAACGACCGGGCAAGTAAATCTGGTCGGTTTGCTTGCTCACCATTTGCTCAATAAAAAACGGTGAACCATCGGAGAAAATCGGCAAATCGCCACTTTCGTACAAGCATCACAACTCCTTTGCTCTTTCCACTCTAACTTTTTTTTGCGCATCGGTGAGACCATGCGTTTTATGGAATTTCAAGTTTTTTAGTCCAAGATAATCTTTCAATATGTGCATCGGTTAGAGAAAAATTTTCACCTCACGAGCCTATGTTATGCCGCTACGGTGAGAGTTTCGAGCTTATTTAGCCTTCATCTTCCGAATGATATCCGGGCAATGTTGAAGTGCGTTTCGGTCCAACACCTTTACGCATTGCAATCGTTAAAACGATTCATGCGGATATTTATTTGCGGATGTTTTAACTGGTTAACAATCTGCGGCTGCAGTTTTTCAGCCAAATATAGAGCAATCAAACTATTACGATTGAATTTCATATTGCGGATTACTTCTGAATGTTCTCACTAAATTGCTTTTGTACGTTAGTAAACAATGGAATGAACTTTAATTAGTGTATATTTGAACGCTCTATCACTGTATATGATAGTCTGAAGTTGGTAACACTTCGTGCCAGTCATCCTGTATAATCGTACAGAAAACAATTCTTTAGTGGTTTCGATGGGTGAGAAGGTTATTACAATTTTTGAAAGGTTCACATACTAATAAACGGTTTCATAACAATATTATCCGTATTTATTGAATTTATTTCAATTTGAATTTGTGAGAAATTCTCTATTAGGAGAAGAAAATTTTTCGATAATACACAAGCTGAAACAAATGGCCTTCTTTCTATTTCGAAATATAAAGAAAGTTATCGACTGAAAAAATCATGGATGAAAAAAACGAGTATTAAGCATAATTCGTGAGTTTTGAAACACTTCAAGAAGCTGGGCAAGGTAAAATGTACACATTTGTAGACTTAGACTAATAAACAGAGCTCATTGAACTCAGTTAAGATTTAATTATCAAATTTATTCGCAACACTGAGCTTAACTCAATTTTGGATACAAGAAACCCATTTCAGTTATGTAAGTTTCTGCTGTGACTACATAAAAAGCTTTTTTAAAGATGTGTTTACAACACTACTTACGTATTATAAAATTATATTCATATAAAATACTCCGTAAGGAATTTGTATGTGAGAGCTTTCACCAAAAAAGTTGGAGTAAAGCTCTCTAATTAGTTATCATATAAGTTAGTTTGCACTCGTCATATTTATGAAACAATTTTGAAGTGTAATAGAGCTTTCTCTACTAATTTGGTGTACACTCACGTCATCATCAATAAAGATTCCGCTCTTTACAACGAACTTTATTTAAAGTAGAGTTGAGACAGAGCTTTCGCTAAAAATGTTTCTTCAACTTATATCAAGTAATTAAGCTAATTCGTATACAGTAATTAAGCTATACAATATTAACAGAGCTTTCGCCAAAAATGTGGTAATTATCATCAAACCTGAACATTTATAAATATTTTAAAAACATTTAATCTGCATGTTTTTAAATAACTTAGCATAATATAATGGATAACAACATATCTTATAGTCAGCACACTTCCGTTCGTAAAATTACATTTTAACATAATAATTGACTAGACTCTATCCGTCTATAATCACATACCAATCAGGAAATAATATAATTTGCACGTATATTTACATGTACAGCTAATCTGTTAAGTTGTCTAACTCGGACAGACGACTTATATATATATATATATATATATATATATATATATATATATATATATATATATATATATATATATATATATATATTTCAATAGATGTGGTTGAAAAATATACCACAAGACGTACACACATACTTTATAATTATTTACCACACCATTTCCAATTAGTACCCACACTAATTATCTTAATTTCCATACAACAATACGAAGTACAACATAAAGAAAATGAATACCAAGAATTTAAATTAAAAACGAAAACACCAAATTAAACCCAACAACAATACAACTCATATATAAAAGTACTTTTTATATTCACAAATGCCTTATGATCACTCATGGAATTAATTTATGTGGTTTTACGGTCACTTGAATTGTTTTAATTTACTTAGTTACTTATGTTTTTCACCATTATTTCCAGT
Source organism: Tipula lateralis (assembly GCA_963932295.1). Classification (NCBI taxonomy): domain Eukaryota; kingdom Metazoa; phylum Arthropoda; class Insecta; order Diptera; family Tipulidae; genus Tipula; species Tipula lateralis. Next base: position 39,301,422 of record OZ010737.1, read on the forward strand.
ACAACAAAAAACCAAAGTAAAATACAGAATAAAAGAAAAAAAAATACTGAATAAGTGATCTTGATCGTGATTATCAAGATAATCGCGTTTATCGCATTATTATTTTTTTTGTTCAGTTTAAATGTGACCCAATTTTTATTTTTGCCGACAACAATATGAATTAAACAGAGGTTCTTAAACATAGTGCCGTGCAACTATTGATAGACTTTGGATGTTTCAAGATTGAAGAAAATTTTTATGCTTTTTAATTTTTATTTAAACAAATAATTATTAGTCATTTTCTTCTGTACAGTGGAGCAATCTAAAACATTGACTCTCGTACAAATCATCATACTATAAGGCAGGGAATATAGTGAAATTGTGAATATATAGTGAAATTGCGCGGAACTCTTGAATGAACCAATTAGTTGTGTGCGTCATCAAAGAGGAAAGGGGTGTCAATGTCAGATATAAACACTAATTTAGAAATATATGTAGATGACATCATCATAACATATACATAGTTGTTCTGAACATATTTTGAATTTTTTGAAAGCATAAACGTAACCAGCATATTTTACAAGTCATTAAATTTATTCGTTATCATCGTCTACCAAAAACTCAGTATATGTGAAGAACTTCGATTTCAGGTTTAAGATTCAGAGGAAAGTACTATGTGCAAACTCCTGCACCAGTTGGGCTACCTTAAATAAAATATTTCTGGTAGTAAAAATACGTGATGCAGCATAGGTTACCAGTCAATAAATATATTCGTAATCACCGTCAATGACTTGCTATATGGCGGCTAACGATAGTGCACTATCTGGAAGCTATATCAGTGAACCGTTGGAAAATATTTCCGTTAAAAATTAATCAAGCCTACAAATGAAGAACAACGATTTCAGTCTTTAGATTCAGAAAGTGTAAACTCCTGCACGACTTTTAATAAAATATTTGCGGTGGTGGCAACACGTTATGCAGCATATTTTACGTAAATATCTTCGTAATCTAACAAACCGCACTATCTGAAACCTATCAGACGAGCTACGAGAAACATTAAACAAGTGCTCAGGAGTCTTACGCTAAAAATTAGCCAAACCTAATTATTGTATATGGAGCACATCGATGTTAGTCTTTAGATTAAGAAAAAGTGCAAACTCCTGCACTATTTCGGCTATCATTAATAAAATAGTTCTGGTACTGACAACACGCTATGCAGCATATCTTACGTCATTAAATATCTTCGTAATCATCATCTATCAAAGACTTGCTATATGGCAGCTTACGAAACTGCAGCATCTGGAAGCTTTCAGAAAAGCAATGAAAAACATTAAACGACTGCTCGGGATCTTATGTTCAAAATAAGCCAAACCTTGTCATTGTATATCAAGAAGATCAATTTGAGTTTTTAGATTCAGGAAGTGCAAATTTTTGCACCAGTTCGGCTACCTTTAATAAAATATTTCTGGTACTGAAAACACGCTATGCAGCACATTACATCAGTCATTAAATATCTTCTTAATGATCAACAATAATAGACTTGCTATATTGCAGCTAATGAAAGTGAACTTCTGAAAGCTATCAGAGGAGTAATGAAAAACATTAAACGACTTCTCTAAAAATTAGCCGCACCTATTTATTGTATATGGAGAATATCGATTTCACTCTTTACATTTAGAGAAAAGTTCAAACTCCTGCACCGTTTTGGCTTTAATAAAATATTTCTGGTAGTGACAACACGTTATGCAACATATTTTACCAGTCATTAAATACCTTTGAGAATATTATTTATCATTATCAAACACTTGCTATATGTTAGCAAACGAAAGTGCATTATGTGGCAGTTATCAGAGGAATGATGGAAAACATTAAGAAACTGCACCGGGATCTTACGTTAAAAATCTATACATGAAAAACATCAATTTCAAGTTTAAGATTCAGAGTAAAGCGCAAACTCCTATACAACAGTTGGGAGGCTACCTTTAATCAAATGTTTCCGGTAGTGACATCAACGACAAAAACCAATTAATCTTATTAAATTCCAATTTGCATGTAACATATATATGTAACGTAAACAAATCGCCACATATTGAAGCTATTAAAAAAGGAGAGGTTTATTTTGATTAAACATCGCGCACACATATGGAATTTATATTTTATCGAATAATCAAAGAACAGAAAATAGTTTTTGGTATGGAATTTTATCCATTCTTGATTATTATTATTAGGGGCGCCGTTATATTAAATTTAAGTTTATTATCTATTTACAGAGAAAATAAATAATAATATTTCTTTCATTTTCGCCTTTTAATACTCGGTATGTCTTTCTTATATATCTATATATACACGAATATTTATATAAACAGACAGCCATACAGTATGATACTGGTATACAATCATAAAACAATTTAATTATACTTTCGATTATAATCTTGGAGATCTTGTAAGGGCTTCAACTATATATACTGTATATCACCATTTTCCTAAACTGTCATCATAATATTATTATTACGATCGGATAAATTAAGAAATAAATCACGTGACATTGATGTCAATGGAAAATGAAAACTAAAATATTTATATATACACAATATATTAATAAATAAAATATAAAAATATACAATATATATACTCTGTGTTTATGGTGTATGGACTGTCTTAAGACAGGAAATAGAAATTAATTTAGAAAAAATATCACGTTCATATTATTGTCTTCGCCTATTTACTTCTGATACCTCGTTTTCTTTTGAACACTGTACATATTCATATTTTTTTATTACAATGTGTAGAAAGAATTACCAATTTTTTGTCATCGGGTTGGAACTTGGTACGAGCCAATATACATACAACTATATGCAACCTTGTATATGATGTTAGTATTTGATAATATTTTATACAAATTTGTAATTCACTGCATGAAGTCATATATGGATAGAACAGCATAAAAGGGAACAAATATATATTTGCATGTCTATAGTTTGCTACCCAAAACGATATTTTCACATTTCCCGTGCTAATATGGTAAATCAATCACGGCGATTTATATATATAATCAGGTATCATAATTCAATAAAATCTCCTGCCTACTTATGTTGATTTATATACGCGATATATGAGTCTTATATAAATTATTTTAGTGTAATGTTACATCGGTTCAAAGATGTCAACATACAAGATATCTAACCTTATAAACAAAGCAGACAAGTGGTATAATATTTCAGAACCCAATTTAAAGTGAAGTGCGTCCTGGGAGAATTCTCGTATGTAATATATGTATTATGTATGCGAGTATGTATAACCAATCTGTATGTAAACGTAATAATATTTGTTTTGAGGGAATTGATATATGATGATAATTTTAGAGCATATTTATGTTAAGAAATTGTTAAATTTAACAGTGTAAAAGTATAAATATACTGATATTTGAAAAAAATTCACTTTTATAAGATAAATATATAGAATATATGTAGTTTTAGACATTAGTTTATAGGAGATCCATCACACAATATCATGATTCCAAGATACATAATATTAGTGGTAGATATACCAAGAAGTTAACCAAGATCTGCTGCGGATCGGGATTCAAACCCGGTTCCTCCAGCTGCCGCAGCTTTAACCACAGCACCACCTGGGCGGTAGCTGATAGTTGCTTTTTGATAGTTTGACATTTCATTATGGATGGCAACGCTTGCAATTTGTTGTAATTTTTAATCAAGTAATGGTTCTGACCGACAAACTTATCGTGCAATTAATCAGCTGTAGCCGCTGTAGAGAAAAGCATTAAAGAAATTCCAAATCAATCAATACGTTACCATTTTCAGCAACTAGAGTTGTGTCGTTCCATTTTGATGTCATGGAAGATTTCACGAAAAGATCTAGACTTAACAGCTTTCAAGATTCAACTTGTGCAGGAACTAAGGCCAAACGACCATCGTATCGAATAAGCTGAAAGGCAAATTGATATTGATGTTGAATTTCAAATCAAAATTTTTTCTCCGATGACCCCTTTTTTAGTTGAATGGGTACGTACTCGTAAATAAGCAGAATTGACGGATTTGGAGTGAGGATGTAAATTCACAGAAAATTACTGTTTGGTGCGCTTTATGGGCTGACGAAGCCATTGATCCATATGTCTTCAAAAGCGATGATTCCAACAGGTTCCAACAATATAAAGCCACACAATCCGCGTAACTGCTGTACTGAAAAAAACTTTTGATGAGAGTAGAATTTCGCGTTATGGTCCAATTAATTGGCCACCAAGTGTGATTTAACCTCATTGGATTATTTTATTTGGGACAAGTAAAGTCACTAGTCTACGTCGAAAAACCAGAGACAACTGAACACCTAAATCAACATTCGAAGAGTTATTGGCGAAATATAGCTGCAAATGCTGCGATAATTGATGTTCCAGATTGCACCTTGTACGCCACACGGCCGAAATCATATTTAAACATTAATGTTATAAAAATTTCTATTCAATAAAGCCCAATTTATTGATATTGAAAATATATTTTTTTGTTTTATTATGAGGATCGATCGTTAATGAAAATCTGTATTTAAGATATTCAACATTTACCAATGTTGATACAGAGGTTTCCATCCAAGTTTTTCATCGTCATTGTAGCAAATCGTATATATATAAGAACCTTAAGTCTTAAAAATTTGTAAAGGGCGATCAAGATATCGATAATACCTCTCCTAAGTTACCTTATGAAGCTATTTGATTTTTCATTATTTATAATCACCTAAAGATGTCGTTTTAGACCTGGTCATCATTATAGAAAAGAAATTAGACCCTGAGGCGTTTTTTATAGTGAAGCTTTAAGCACCTCCGTGTGGCAATCTTATTTTAAAATTTGATCATCTTTTAAGAATATATGTTACAACTATCCTAAATTTGCAACATTTAAGTCAAATTTAACCAGGATATCAAGAATAATTCCGAATCTCTGTTATAATAACCATGATTAGAAAACTGAATTAAATATTTTCACAGATATTTTAGGATCAGCTGTAAAAACACAATTTTTTGTGATTCAATATCACAGCTCATGATTCATATATATTTCCAATAAGGCAACCAAAAATACTGTCGAATATTATTAATTAGCATTGGCCATCACTATCTTCTTAAAATACGGATGATGTAAATATATTAGTAAGCAGTTTAGAATAAATCATTTAAAATTTTGGTTTGTTATCGTCTAAATATTTGTTAGTGATATTATACGACCATTTACACTATGATATTCATATGACTTTATCTTACTCGAAGACATATTAAACACATTGTTAATTTCACATACAGACATCTTAATGCTATATACATATATTCAGAAAATTTCGTTGGCAACATAGTCCAACACAGCTTTTTTCCTGTTGGTTAAACCAAAAACATCAAGATTACTGTGGTAATCGCCACTGTGAATAGTTTTTAAAACCAGAGTCTCCACTATTAAACCCTATTAGGGTGTGGGTCCAGCTTATGTATATATGTAATCGGTCAAATGGTTTTCGTTTAGATAACTTCTAATAACAGGTAATCCAATAACGGTTTTTCCCTCGATTATCCCATTGTAACATGCCTTCCCAGAACATTTTCAGTCCTGTTTGTTCTTCCTCGATTAGGAGTTGTGATCGAAAGCAGTGCATATGGGAGGAATATGAAGAACACAAGTAGTACTCAACAGTTCCTTCTTTTCCTCCCCCACACCGTTCGTAGTTTGCGATGTTTGTAATTTTCATTTTTCGAAACATATAATTATTTAGGGTGCAATGGCCTGTGAGAATGCCCAGCAAGATTCTTAAAGTGCGTCTATCACGTTTAAGAGGGTCTGGGATCTTTGCTGGTTAATTGATCCAAAGAAAGATTCTCGTTTAAGAAATAATGATGTCACTCCTAAAAATGGTCACTCAGATCCCTTTAAAGTGTAAGCCGCATCCGAACGAGCCAATTTATCAGCCAATATACTTCCTTTGATATCCATGAGTATGACCTTATTAGGCAATTACTGTCTCCAAAACAACTTTCAATGAAACAGTATTGGAAACAATCGCTAAGAGCAGTCTCGCTGTCAGAAAAAATGCAGATACGACGGTCTCTGCAGTTCATCTCGTTTGCCGCAATTTTCTTCTGAAAGACCTCAGGATTTTGTATACCTAAATTACAGCATATTGATCCATCAGTAAAGATCATCATGTCAAAGTAGTCTAAAACTAATCAGTGGGATAATCAGTCGAATATATTAATTTACCTACCATAAAATTCATTAAAAGACACGCATAGTATAGATTATACAATAATCCGGATATTATTACTTCTTGTTACAAATATGCGGTGTGTACAATACACGATGGTGACACGAGACTTTTATAATATAAAATATGCGATATACCATAAATAACATACGTCACATGCATTTTTAAATTATAAGAATAAGAATCACGATCTTACCTGCAAATAGAAAAACAGAAAATTTAAATTAGAAAAATGTAAAAATTTTATGATAAGAATAGTAATTAAACAAACATGTAAAGTAGTTAAAAATTAAGCATGCAACTTATGGGAAGGAAAGCTTTTAATTATTTTTATACTATCATTGGTTTTTGGGGGACGAATCTCATGTGAACCAAACATTGAGTCCACTACTGATATAATCACTGATCTAGAATTAACGAGACATGCACAAAGCACTTTTCGTTACAATTTACATCCAATATCATCACTCCTATATAAATATAGTTTTGATATTATATTATCCACGATCATTTATAATAGCCACAAGACATACATAATAATAAAACACTAAAATTATCTACTCGTATATATATGTAGTTTTTGTGATCTTGAACTGTACTTATCGAAACTACGATAATTATGTTATATGTATGTAGAAAACGTTGGTGCTGTTGCCATTATCACTCAGAAAATTGAATAGAGCATTTATTTTCATATATTTTTTTTATATTCAAACTACAATATAAATCATTTCGTTAGTTTTTTTGTTGTCTTCCATATACATATGTGTAGTTTTATATATGATTCATCAACAAAAAAAATTATATTAAAAAAAAACTATAATGTAAGTACGAGTTTATAAAATATATATGTATAATGAGAATATGATAAGAATGAAGAATATATATGTGCACAACGTATCTGGTGGATGAATAGATTTGTACACATGTGTATACAATTCTGCATCGTTATAAAAGGTTTTCCAATAAGAGGTTTAATTATGAATAGCATTTTGAAGCCTTCATCTTTTGACATTTAACAAGTAAAAACTACACCATGTCTTCAAATGGTACGATACACGCTTCAAAAACGCATTGAAATTGTTAAAATTCACTATAAAAATGGTGAAATTTGGGCACCTTCTCGACAATAGTGATACTGGTGGAACAATTTGAGCTGTTAGGACAAGTAAGTGATGTGAAGATTTTCGCGGATTATGTTATTATGAAAATCCGATATCGAAAAGTCCACTATAACGAACTTAAAAGACAAAACGATATCGGATTTTCCGAAAATCGTATATCAAATCTGGTATTTAGTAGAAAAATTTCATTTATATTATCGAATTTATTCATTTTGTGTTATCGAAATTTATCAATTTCAAGTGAATTATAAAACGCTAACTTATGCTAACGTCATTTCTTCGTACTTTGCTTAATGACTTAAGCCTTAAGGCTTTTAAAGTTCAGTTAACACAATAACTCAAGTCGGTCGATCACCATAAACTTCGTATTTTCGCTGGTTGGGTTCTTCAAATTAATCAAAATGTTTGGAATTGATCATTGGTGATGATGATATTCACCTCGGAGGCTACGTTATTAAGCAGAATTGTCACATTTGGGGCTCATAAAATCCAAGAATGAATGTTGAAAAGCCTCTCTATCCTTAACGTGTCACTGCGTTTGGTACTGTTTCTAGGCTAGCGCTGTTAAAAAACTGTTACGATGAATAGATTGCGTTATCGAGCTATGTTAATGATTTTTTATGGCTGGAATTCGATTTTTGGGGCCACCTGAAAGATAAGGTCTATGCCAAAGCTGACAATTGATTGATTCAAGACATTAAAGATGGAATTCGTGAAGTTATCGAGCACATAAAGTCGCAAATGTGCGAATCGGTCATGGAAAATTTCATCAAAGGGATATGGTGTTGCAAGCGTGCGCTGGCGGCCATTTGGCTGATATAGTACGTCAATGGCATACCTTACTCTTTACAATGAAATAAACATTTATTGATTTCTCTTTTAAAATACATGTTTTTGTAAAATTTTAATATAAAACCTCTTATTGCAAAACCCTTTATACTATATTGGAATGAATAAGCTAAAACGACTCCTATATATGTATAAAACTTATTTAATTGATGATAACATTAACTTATGTATCTAATTTAGTATGTTATATATGTATTTTAATATTGGGCTGTGCGCCAAAATATGTGTTAATCCGTGGATGGCTTTGTGCGGTATAACTCATTTATCTTGTGTGCCTTTTGGGTATAATGGAATTTTTTACTTATATAAGTTATTTAGTGTTGATTAATTTGTGTTTTATATATAGACATACCCTAAAACACAGACTACGTATATATACACATATAACGATATACGAAATGGATAAATTTATATCTTAACATACCGCCTTAAACCGTATATTCACTCTTCAATGAGGCTAATCATTTCATTTAAATCAAAATATATGTTTGTCAAACGATATATCAAATCTATGTCTATTAACCTAGATTTGTGAGTTTACTTGATCGTTGAATAAATTAAAATAAAAAGTTTTAGATGATTCATCGCTATATATTGTAAAGGTCGTATGTATGCGCAATTGCAAGATATTTTAAATAAGAGACTTCATTTATAATAAATTCCGTTGATTTCCGGAACGATAATGATGTACTAAGAGAGCAGCAAAGTTTCGAATATTGAAATATATTCAAAGTTGGCATGTCAGTTGATCTTGAGTTCAAGTATAGCATCTTGATGATTTACTATTGCGATCTTAGAGTTTAAATACAACTTTTATACGATCGGGCGTAATAAACAATTTGTGACAAATGTCAGAGCTCTATTTTCCTTATTGTTGCAATGTTTCTTATACAGAGGTAATTTGGATAATGTGCAGCATGTGAAACATTCGTCCTTGCTTTGTTGATGTTTGGTCCGGATATTCGATACACTAGATTCAAGAAATTTTCATTTGATAAGTTGAGAAATATTCATTTGATGAGTTAACCCAAGAGATTTATGTAGATAGGCAATATAAATCATAATCAGAATCGAATGTTTTCTGTAATCGCGCTTTTCTGTTACTTTCAGTCACATTTTACCAATGTTTCGATGTTAACCTGTTCAGAACAGTCTCGGAACATCACAATACACTTTCATTACATTGTATTCCTAAAAGTGTGGAGGTAAAAGTACATAAAAACAATCTGGTTTAACATAACTACTCGTATTTGCAGATCGATACATTATCGCAGGATGTAAACTGTAGGCTTTTTATCATCTGATAATGTGAGAAGGAAAGACACTTGCATGTTTTTTCCTATCTCAAACTACAAAACTCAGAAGCCGACCCAACCCGTACTGATCAAGTCAGTGCTGTAGGTTAGGAAGTACTAATGTCAATAGTTACCACCCAAATGGCGGAGTGGTTAAAGTTGCGGCAGCTGGAGCGGGAGGTAAGCTGTTCGAATCCCGATAAGGGCAGGTTGCAAAAGAGATTTTCCATGTCAGGCATATCCCATCATAGTACTATTGGTTATAAGCCTGAGTGACGGAGGACACAACAGATGTAAATAGTTACTTGGGAGTGCTTTGGTCTGTTCCATTGGATTATCAGTTTCAGTGACTTATATTTCAGTGGGTCTCCGACATGATAAATATTTACCACAATGCCAGGTTTGAGTGAAGCTTCCTGAAAAAAGGCGACCTACAGATGTAATAAGTGTTAAACGTACTTTGCGAAGAAGTGAGTGAAGAAAAGACTTGTATAAAAGCCTTCATTGTAAAATGTTAGTAAATCCAAAAAAGCAAAATTCCTTCAATACTCGAATAAGGCTATTTGTATTTAAGTTGGAAGTAATATAAGACGAAACAAAGCTCAAACGCTTGTGTTCAAATAAGAGGAAATCGTATTATGAACTCAAAAATCCTAAATGGCTATTAGTTTCAGGCAACTGTAATTAGGTATTTAAAATATGTCAGATAGAAGAGAATAGAAATTCAAGTTTGAAGTATAAAAAGTATACGTAGTTGATTGAGCATGATTGAAATAGTTACATAATCAGCGTCATTCATTACCAACAATCAGGTATCATAAGCAGTGCTGACTATATATAGTTTTAGTACAGTAACTAATTAAAAGAGGCACCAGTCTTAAGATATTTTTGCAACAAATGGAACCTCAACCAGTGATGGAAACTATAAGATACCAGTAACCATTACTTGATTGATAGAAACGAAACGTTTCTTACCTATACTAATAATAAGTTCTTTTTATCAAAAGCTTTAGTTAACTTTTTGCCCATTGTCACGAGAGTTGGGTATACACAGGCCAATCCGGAAATTTTTACTAGTCAACTTTTGTCACTGCAAGAACGCGTCAACTGCTATTCCCCTTTAAATAGCAAAATATGAGATTAAATATTGGTTAAACTTTCGCTTAAAAATGGAGGGGCCGGGTACTGGACTTTATAAGAAGTCTGGATGGTTCTATTATTCACTATTTATAATTTGCCATACATTTTGTCATTAAATCTTCGTTTGTCGATTAAACGTTCGAAGCTGCAGATCAACTTTTTCTCATTATACTAAAATTCTACTCATAAGTACGATATTGGGTCACCCGTATTCAAAAATCACCAAAAGCTACATAAGCTCGCCATATACAATTATAAACTACACAACGAATCAAATGGTCGGTCATATAGATGCCGTTTAATTGATGTAACCGATTGTAATCAAATGATACTAGACTTCTAGCTCGCCTCATTATAATTTCAGCTTGGAGACTTTCGCTATACTAACTTCTTACATTTAAATGTAATGTTTGGTCAGATACGAACATTTTGTTACAAAATAATATACATATATGTGGTATTGATTAAGAGCATTACCAAAATATAGCAGATTTAGGAAACTTGGATATTTTTGTAATTTACTTAGGTTGATCATATATGATTTGGAATTTTTGCTAATCACTCATATTAGAGTGCTGAAATTGGATAACAATTTTAACACGACTTTCCGATTATATTTTATAAAATCAAACCAACAAATTCGATTCCAGGATCACTCGACTCGTGATAAATAACGATCTTAACAACAAAGAACAATAGCACATGATACAATTTATCACGCCAAACTGCTAACAAATAATCATATTTTTGTTGGATAGTTTAGTTATAGTTCTGCTATTTATTTTGGGTCAACCAGTTCAAAACTTTTGCCCTTTTGCTAGATTATCTAAACATTTTATCTGAATATTAGCATATAATACTTACATCTATAAATACTAATGACTCATTTCTTGTCTCGAAAAATAAGTAATAGTTGTACGAGTTTTGCAGTCCCAACAGAAATAAATAACCAGTTGTTCAATAATTATATTAGAATTTAATTAGCTTATTAGAATTTGTCATTGAAATTTTGCCACTCATTTAATTGATTTCAATGCAATTTTTAAAGGTTACAAAATAAGAGACGTTCATTTTTATACATGTTTTTGGAAAAGATCACAGATTTATTACTTCCGTTAAAAATATAAATGAATCACAAAATTATAATCCTATATAAAATAATTTATGCATGTGTTTAATCATAAATGAACATACAGCTTGTATTGTCAAAAGGAAAGTAATTGCTGGATATTTAAATTGAAAGGTGAGTGTCAAAATCCTACGTGCCTTGGTCTTGAACAAAATTGTTATTTGTTGTACATATATTCAGTTAAACGATTTAATTTGCATATGACAAAAACGATGTACATGCTTATTTCAAAACATATAACAGAACTACATGATGTTTACATATAGAGTACACCATCTAATTTTAGTGGTCATTTATACTTGATCTACTTATATATGTTAATTATATGCATCACGCAAAATTTATATGTATTTGTTGTATAATCTTTGGTGAAATATAAATAAATACATGCGATAAGTTAATCAACGTCGTCTTTAAGTTATTATTAGATTGTGTTATATAAATATAGACAGCTTAAGTACAACAACCCTAAGTATACGGAAATATATATAATCGTATATTGTAGAGTAGTGGCTAATTTTATATTATTAGTTTTATTAAGACTTAAGACTACTTTCTTCAACTTGTATACTATCTTAACGTGGGTTGAAGTTTTCGTAAATTTACGAGCATATAAAATGCATTAGATTAACCCATAGTTATTTAATATATAAAAACCAAGTTGTCACATGTATCACTGCGCGTACGATTTCATATTTTTATATCGATCGGATGATTGATAAATGAATAACATTGAAATGAATTTATATATGGTTAAATATATCCAATGCATCAATACAAATGTCGTTTTGAAACAAAACAATTTAAAAAAAACTCGAAGGAAAATTAATAAAATAAATATAATTTTATAAAACGTGACCAATCAACAGTATCGCTGATATATATCGAATTTACAATACGATATTGAAAATATTAAAAATTATCGATCATTTATTGAAGAAAACAACAAATTATTCAGTTTAGTTTAAGAGATATACCAATAAAAATGGAACGGAGAGTCACATTTCGATCCTTATGTGTAGTTTTATACGTCTTAGATTGGCATAAATAAAACATATTTATGTCGAGTTGAGTACTCTTGATGTGATGCGACTGCTGTGCTATTCGATTTTGATGTTTTGGAATTTATGTCAATATTTGAGGAAATGACTGTAAATGTAATAATGTAATGACCATACGTAAGGCAGAATATGTCAAACTAATAATTTTTTTTACGTCTTTAACAGGTCATTGTTCAGGTAATTTTTTTTACGTCTTTAACAGGTCAGCTCTTCATATTGTTGCAAGCAACCAGAATATGCCTTCGATTTCATGCACCTATCGCAGGAGTAATGATAGATCCAAAATATTTGAATCTCATCACTCTTTCAAACAACTGAGCCTTGGTCTTGAAAACCAAAGATCAGATATTTGGGTTTGGACTCATTGATATAAAGACCAAAGGAAGCTGCACACTATTCTAGTGGTTTATCTCTTTCACTCCGTTGCTATTTTTAATCCAATCAGACAGATATCATCTGCATATGCTAAAAGTTGATTGGATTGTCGGAATAAGATATTGTCTTGAGGTGTTTCACTTTTACGAAGAATGTATTCCGATAGCTTGTTCTCAACTTTAACACAGCATTGTGATTGCGTTACTGCCATTTTACATAGATGTACATATTTATTTGGTATTGCTAAATATACCACAGTCTCTCTCAATTGGTCGAGTCATAGGCCTGCTTGAAATCTAGAAATACCTAGCATACATCGCGACATGTTTCGTAATCCATGGAAAAAACCATCCGTAGCGAAAAAACTTGCTCAGTGACTGACCGATTTGGACGAAATTCTGCTTGGTATAGTCACCGATAATTTCCTCCGCCAGAGGAGTAATTCTTTCTAATAATGTATGACAGTAACTTGTATGTTGTGCAAAGGAGAGTTATAATTCTCGCATTTCAAGCGATCAACCTTCTTGATTATTAGGCATTACGTGGCCAATTTCCATTCTTCAGGCATAAATTCATTTCGCCATACCAATCGAATTAATGCAATGAACTCATGGTGAAACATTTTTATTTAATCTTCGTATGGCCACGGTGAATTCGTCATAGGATGGATCCTCAATGAACATATTTATGGTCTGTATTTGAGGGTATTCAAATACAGCTTGTGATCCATGTGGAACATTAAGTAGAACAGAGAAATTTTTACGCCATGTGTCGAGTATCGCATCCACGTTAACACAGAAGATTCCATCCTCGTCCCGAATGGCAGTTGACCGAAATCTTAAGGTATGGTGCAGTTCGATGATTCCTTTAAAGAAACCACGCGAATTGAGCTCATTGCTGAGTTGTCGGATTCATAAGACCTTAGCCTTCCACCGTTCGGCTTCTTCTGTCTACAAATGCGTTTAGCTGTCCTCCTAGCAAAAACTACATTATTTCTTCTTGCAATTGTAAACTGAGGCTGCACTTCACTATGGGCTATATATGTTGTCGCTCAACAGCAAGACGACACTCCTCATCAAACCAATCATTTTTTGGTATAGTTTTCACTATACCGAGAGAGAATGTGCTAGGTAGCATCGACTACCGAGGTTTTCAATACTTGCCCATTGTTCACTTCTTCAGATTGGCAATTAGTTTGCAAAATGCTGTGAAACACCTTTTTGGTGTGTAACATCCGTATTCCAACTTAATGAGTTTAATCAAAAAATTAAGTTAAATGGTGGAAGGATGACAATTTAATACAGAGATTTGACATTTTGTACACAGACAAAAGTGTCACAGTTAAGTGTCTAACTAGAATCTTTACTTAATCTTAAAATTTTAATAACTGGAGAGAAATAAGGCGGCTTTTTTTTTGGTAAATCCTTTTTCACGATCCTCTATCTCAAACTTGATCTCCCAGAGGAATAATTTTAAGCATTTGAGTGTCTTATTATAAGATCGGTCTATTAATTTTGAAAGAATTGAGACTACTAAAAATAAAATGTTTACTGGATAAGATTTACTCGCGATTCTGTAGAATTACAATCACGTTTTGATATGCTGAATAATAGTTACCGCACTACAGTAAAAATGGGTGACCCATCTACTGTTTACAATTTCAACTACCGACTATTTTGAGTGAGGTAACATTTCTTTTTTGTTGTGTCCCCACCACTCAGGCTCAATTCGCCCTTTGTGACATCTCTTCGACATGAGGCTATATAGGAACATAGCTCCATGCCAGCCAATAGTAGCGAGATGGAAGATTGGTCGGCCCATGGATTCTAAACTCAACAAGGGATCACAGATTTGTTCATACACACCACCGATCGTAATCAGATGTTGAAAAATACCTTTACATCGTGCGCCTATCGTGATTCGTACCACAGTTCCAACTGCCGCAGCTTTAACCACAGCGCCATTTAGGCGATGTAGCAACAACTTACGTCATTGATATTATGACAGAAAATTAGTTTAATGTTTGACATTTACCAAATGACTCGCTTAACGATTGAGCTAAATTGGGAAATATTGAGCTTACTTTTAAAGTGGTAAGTCTTCTAAGTTTCTACAATGCCAACTTGCTAATCTGTAAATCGATTTGTTAAGTATTCGTGAAACTAAATTTTTATTGAATAAACCAACACGTACATATATATAGCAAAAACACTGCAGATCAATTCAATTGGTGCAGAAGCTGAAGCTTGACTACATTCAACGAGTTCGTTTCGCTATTAAGACTGTGAACTCTTCGAAGATCATTAGACTAATCATTCAGAGATAATTGAAACTTGACAGATCAAATAGAAGTTGACATTGATGAAATAAAAGTCCAAAGATGAAATTAATGCATAAACTGAAGCAAAATAACCAATCGCAACGTTGTTGGTTCGCTGTTTAGGCTGTGAACACTGGAAATAATATGATCATTTTTCCGTCGAAGATCGTTTTGATTCCTAGATACTATTTGCGAGGGGTGAGTGTTACGCTTAATATCCAAGGACAATTCAAAATTTGACAGATCACATATCATGTAGCCATTGATGAAATAAAAAACCAAACAAACTAATATGTTGTATACAATTGAGTTGCAAATAGAGGTACTTAGGCAATGTCCATTCGTCTTTGAAATTAGAGCGAAATTAAATTGCGTTAGATGTGCCATTCATTATTTCGACGGACTTCTTCAAAAGACGACATAGCATCACTACTCATGAATAAAAAACATTTCTACAGTTTGAATAAATTTTATGTTGTGTTAAGTTTTAGTTATTTTAATGGTTCTTAAATCAAAATTCTTCTTTTTAACTCGAAATTACCGACAAGTCATTACAATCGTCCCAAACACTTTATTTTCACTGATGCGCATCAAATTCAGAACATTATTGTTTTTGAACAAAAGATAATATTACAAAACTGTAATTTGCCATTTAAATCACGAGAGTAAATTCTGCTATTGGCAGCTTTTGAATCACATTTCCAACAATATAAAATTATTAACCTGCGTCAGCCATATACATATTTACCCTGCCTGATGCATTATAGTTTTTATAACGACCGTTGTTTCACTATATAAAATAACATTCTGAACGTTAATAAAAACGACATTCATTTGATTAAAAAAAAAAATCTGCATTGTTTTGATATACACGTTAATTAATTAACCTTCCAGACATCGAATTGCAATGAACACAATAAACACATTTTCTCTATATACATATATGTACATACCGAGCATGAAATATGATTTAATATATGAATAAAATTTTCCACCCAAACTACACACTACAATTCAATTAGCAGTAGAGCAAGCGAACACTTGACTCACTCAACATAATATATGTACATATATTGCATAAAGTTCAGTGTAGCAGAATTTTATAAAAATTCAAAAAAACCTTAAAATGCGCAAGACCTTTGTTTGAAATTTTATTTGTTTAATTACTTGAGTTCATTCATTTTAGACTGAAATATAATATTTTGAGCATACATATGTATTTATTTATATGGGAACTCTTAAAACATAATATATGACACACAATGTGTTTACGTACACGTTTTGTCAAAAGTTAATTAACGAACGAACAAGAAGCTGTATTACACGACTAATTTACATTTAATCGTTTTTTTTACTATAGTTTTTGGCATACTCATTGTCTGGTAATATTGTTTGATTGTTTTTCAAATCTTAAGACAGACACACATACAAATCAATATACAGTAGGTATACAAGACAAGACAACAAAAAAGGTGGTGAAATTGATATTTTTTCATAAAAGTTTTTTTTTTATAGATGTAATTACATTGATAAAATAGTTTTATTAATTACATCATGATTTTGGTATTTTTAGAGTTTTGTCTTATTTGAAATATTAGATTTGTTTTTAGTTTTCTGTTTAAACTATTATAAGCAAATGACTTTCAAAAATGTAGGAACTAAAGAACTATTTGGATAGTTTGGATAGAAGCAAGTTTTTTTCTGAATAAATTTTAGATTCGATATTATACAAGCACATATATATATATATAACGTATGTGTGTGCCAATCGTATACACATTTATGCGCGTTCGTAATCATTAGCATTTTAATTTGGGCTGGTGCGGTTTAAATGTAATTTAATATATTTTTGGTACAGTGGTTTTAAAACTATTGTCTAAATTCGTTTTATTATTTGATATACATATTACACTATATACAATCCAAAAGGCTAATGAAACGGATTTTATTGGTTATGCTAATTTTTTGCGCATAAATCATAATATGTTTTTGGGATTTATTATATAGTGTTCAAGGTAATTTGACCTTGATTAATTAAGACATGCTAAGATTATCATTCAACTTATATATAGGATGGGATATACTCCAATATGGTAAACTTATGAATCATGGATATACAATGTTAATAAATGTTTTTTTATATTTGATTGCTCTATTGTACCCGTGATTAAATAATTTACCAATTATAGAAACCGAATTCATCAATTATAGAAATGAAGACAGAAAAGGACTTAAAATTATGTATGTGTCTCATATAGGTATAACAATTCTAAGCAGTCTTCAAGACAGGCATTTAGCACCAGACACATGAAGCACCTATATACATCTATATTACACTAAAGAACAATAAAAACATTGAACTCTATTCGTGTGAGTCGCGCAGCCTTTAAATGCAATCACTATAATCGAATCTTCTTAAACGATAACTAAATTTAATTAGAGAAGCATCAATTTATTTCAAGACATGCTTTTTAATTGTACATCGTCTATAAGACTAGTTGAGCAAGCCAATTTGCACCCAGAAAAAAGAGCGGCAAATTGATAAAATAAACAGAAATATTGAAACAAATATTGTTTCAATTAACTCTTCATAAAAGCTTAGAAAGGACAACTTAGTGTACGTTTATTATACGATTAGTGTGGTTGTCCCGAAAACTGGCTGACACAAATGCTCCAAAGCTTTATATAAAACATTCCTCTTTCCTACTCATAGCGCCAGGATTTTTATAAGTAACTGGCTCAGAAGTAAGATAACTGTTATGTAGGTTGAGGGAAATCAAGCCATTGAAGGCTTGGCTCGCGTTGGTATGGCACATTGATTTATTTGACGGAAATATTTCGATAAATCATAAGAAGACATCGCAGAGTGGTCATAGAGCACTGGGTGGTTTCAAAATATATTACATATTGATTCTTTGTTCCTAGGTTAAATTCATCTAAAAGAGTGGTCTCTCCTTTGATCAGTAGAACCACGAAGCTTTTAGCACTCAGCAACCTAAGTTGAAGCTAATCATTGGTTCTCACACGGGTCACATTTTCTTAAGATATCATTTTAAAAATTGTATGACCAAAATTGGTTATGTTTGCCATATGGAACATGTGGGTCACTTTTGTCCTATTACTAATGCATCATTATAGAACAAAAGTTCGAATGTCAATTCTAATGTCTTTTGTGAGTTTTGTTGTTCTATTGATTTTGGACGCTCTAGTTAGAGGTTATATTCGTTAAACCTAAACTTCCAAGAAGCAATGTTTGTATATAGCCGATACAATACGTAGTTTGTATCTTAATATGTCTCCTTGATTCAAGAAACCATCAGATAAAGCAAAAAACCATTAAATGAAACATAAAATATCTGACATCCAGCTCAATTAGATCTGTCAAGTTGTTTAGAAAAGGCCTACAAAAAAATGTCAATCTGATTTGCATCATAAATAAAGAGGGCAGGAGCAAAGCTGATGATCTACTGTTTCTTACTCTTCCTCATATGTGAAGAACCTTCTACTCGCCTGCTTACCTAGTGACAATGTTCTGTCAGAACAGCCACAACTGGTCAATGCTTTTTAAGTGATAACAATTAAATCATCCTATAAAGTAAATATTACATAATACCTCTCCCTTTCTTCAAAACCTCGCAATTAACTAATCCCGCACTTATTTTTGAACTATCTATGAAGACATTTTGGATTCAACTGCTTTACATTTTTTCCTAGAAGGAAGGTTAATCATAAATTTTAATTCTAAGATTGTTAACGGAATATAGTGTTTTCTGGTGGGAGTGCTTTGTGATATTACAAGTTCACAGAAATGGATCTAAGTCTAATGCTCGCTATACTGCGCTCGCTACCATTTATTTGGCCATAATATCTAGGAGAGGGAGATGAACGAGAACTTCAGTGTTAGTAAGTGTCCCAATGATACATATAAGAATACTGTTCTCTGAACCTATTTATCAAATAGCAATCTCAATAGGTGTACTGACTGCAGTATAGCAACCAATTTAAGACATGAGGTCGTCTTCTTTTTAACGAATGGCAGTTTCATAGAAGTAAAGCACTGAATGTAATGAAATCGATCATACTAGTTTTCCAGCTTTATGTTCAATTTAATATCGAGGTAGTTAACCTTTTTCATGAACTTAAAATTAGTACCCTTCAAAGTTTGTGGGTCCCAACGGGAGAAAGGGTTTTTTATTGTACAAGACAAGCTCGGTTCTGTGTAAATTCACATTCAGACGGCAGCTGCTGGATCATATTGAGAAATTTTCATGAAACACTGAAACAAACACTGAATCCGATGTTTTATGGTGTAGGGTTATTCGAAAACTGAAGTTCAGTAACAGGCCATTAATAACTTCAAGAGGAGGGAAGCCAATACCTCATCTTACGATGTGCTCACGAATATGCTGGCTGAGATCCTGCATTTAAACATACTATCTATCCAGCTTTCTAAGCAAAAAGATTTGAAGGGAAGTTTCAACAGGTCTTTTTTTAAACTATGCGTGTTGTAATTTCGATAAATTCAAGCTAATCAAGCTTATCTACCTTTCCAAGGATTTTAAGAGTAAGAAAGATATACTTATGGGTCCAGGAATTGTAGTGCCCTTAGAATTGCAGTGATAGCCTTTCCCTCTTTAGTAATAGCTTAACGTTTATTTCAGTTCATTTTTTAGCATGTGACAGAGCTAATGTTAAGGTGGCCTTTCAAAATAAATTTCAGTGATGTTAAAGTTGTCAATGATTTGTTCAATATCAGTTTATTAACCCACAGGCTTTGGCTTATATGTTTATAATTTGAGGCATATTCAGAGATTCCCAAGTATTAAACTCAAAGTTCTATCCAGTCGTTGTAGAGAAATCGGGATGGAAGAACTCTATGCTACACTTTAAAACATTTTTGTATTTTACCACTGAGAAGCCTCCAGGCTTCGGCGGTTGGCATTTTTCAATTTGGATTTATCATGATGTCATAACATGGTTCATCATATCCAATACCTACCATTTGATTTACGTTTAATTTCTAAATTTCTAAATAAACTTTAACTTTACAAAATATTATAAAGTGTGATCCAATAGGATGTACTTTTTCTCATTGGGATTCTCATTGGGATTCATGCTTATCAACGAATTTCGTACCACTTTTTATTGTTGGATATTCATCACGTGAGTATTGCTGCTGTTGCTCAAAGTGTACGTGAAGACTCGCGCAATTAATCAATTCCTCGCCGTTTTCCAGCTCTGGGCCTTTCATATGGCACATTCTGGCGTAGTTTAAAGGGACATCATGGTTTGAAAGTATATACAAACTACAGCAAGAATTGAAATCGGTTTCTTTGCGTCTTCGATTTGGATTATGGATATTGGAACAGCTCCAAATTGTTCCATTTTTTTTTATTGAAAAATGGTGTTGAGTGATGAAGCTCTTTTGGATGGCTTAATGGATACGTAAACTAACAGTCACGGCCAGTCGCGGCCAACATTTAAAAGAAATTAATTTCAAACATTAATGTCATAAACCGTAATACAATTTTTGATTATTAAATTAATTGGTACGGGTTTCATTTCAAAAAAACTTCTGGAAGCTCTTATTGGTTGACTCTTTATAGCTATAATATATATATATATATATATATATATATATATATATATATATATATATATATATATATATATATATATATAAATACATACATGTATATATATATATATATATATATATATATATATATATATACATATATATATATATATATATATATATATATATATATATATATATATTTATATATATATATATATATATATATATATATATATATATATATATATATATATATACATATACATATATATATACATATATATACATATATATACATATCTATATATATTATATACTTATATATAAATATTTACATATATATATATATATATATATATATATATATATATATATATATATATATATATATATATATATATATATATATATATATATATTATATATATATATATATATATATATATATATATATATATACATATATATATATATATATATATATATATATATATATATATATATATATATATATATATATATATATGTATATACATATACATATATATATATATATATATATATATATATATATATATATATATATATATTTAAGATAAAATATGTTATTTTATCAAACCTAAAGGTGGAAGTAACATTAACGTTATATTCTCGCATTATAGTTCAATCGCACAACAGAACTTTCCAAATTTTAACGCAAAATACGATTTCGGTTGAGCTGAGAAATGCAACGATTAGAATCGATTAACAATACTAAGAATTTTTTTAGACAAAAAACATACAACAAATTCTATAATTATATAATACTTAACATGCGTTGTACGAAGTTAATTCCTAGATACTCCTGGGGTATCCAAAATATTAAGAATAAGACATATTTAAAATTCGACTTATAATCCAATGTTGAACAATACGATCATTATACTATAAATAAAAGTCAACGTTTTAAAAAAAAATTAGCAAATGATGATATCATTAAAACAATTAAGTTTTGAGAAAGTACATAATTTTGGAGAAATCTTAGATTTTATACATAAAAAATTTAACAACCTGCATTAAAGACGCGTGCACACTCCTACAGTGTATAATCCAAATTATAAATAAATCATCAAGTCGGTATTAAAAATTACTTCATCGCATGCACTCTAAAATCTATATATACCCTATCATCGAAGGTGTTAAGTGTTTTGTTTTATACCAATTTGAATACACAATCTATAGACTTTTTGTATATAAATGAAGGAACGAAAAGAAAACTTTTTATTTTACTTCGCCGTTATATTATATGGTAAAGCGTTTGGGTGGTGATTCATTGGAGTATTCTGAAAAAAATAAATTTTTATCTTTAATTTTGTTTTCGAATTATAATTTTTTTTTTTGGAATACATACGACACAATTTTTCTTACGTATTTATAAGATAAATACACATAAAAACCATAAAATGATGCAAGAAAATTGATTCAAATTTACATATCATGTGAATCACATATTATAATAAGTGTGTGTATAACTTATATACTTATTTCGTCTTAAAGTTGGATATTGATAAGAATTAAGTGATGAATCTTTAACAGGTTATATAAATTACTCATCAACGTGTGTGTGTATATTACAATATATTATATTGTAATATACGGTATGACATTATCAAGTATAATTAATCAACAAAAACAATAATTTGATGACACTAAATAAACTTTTAATTTTTTCTTTTGTTATTCAAGTTTATTACTATTAAGTAAAACTACTTAAATAAATTAACTTTTGAATTGTATTTTCTTAAGAAATTATTCTGTTTTTCATTGTCATTGTGCTTTTATACGTAATAATAATATATACTTACATACACATAATACAGACAAATAGTACTGAAAAATATTTTCACATAATTTCTATTATTCAAGAAGGAAGAAAAATACAAACAACAAAACTATTTTACAACAAAATTGTCTGTGATAAGAAATTTTTTTTTTTTTACTTCCATTATTTTGAATAAATTTTCTTATAAATTTGAATCATTCATACATATAATATATATACATAAGACGTAATCGTTTCATTGTGTATTTGGTAATGTTTGTTTGTTTACGATTTCGATTTTCTCTTGAAATTTGGTTATGCCATCACATAAACTAAATATTATAGTGTTTTTGGTGTATCGGTGGTGGTTAATACATTTTTAATTGGATATCATTGAGTACCACTGAATTATGCAAAAATGGTGAGAACATCGAAATCGAAATTTGCGATTGCAAAGTATTATAAAATAGTGTTGTTAACAATAACAACATGTGTCTGCTATACACTAACAGGAATTTGACAGAACGGTCGATCTCATCCCTAATTGATGTGTTTATACGACATGATAACATATTTTTTTTTGGCATCAACTATCGATTTTTTTAGACAACATGTGTGTATACCATATATATAAAATAATTTGATGAGGTTTTGATATCGAATAATTGGTAATTTATTCTATATAAAATGTATTAATAGTTTCGTGGTTTTAACACTCAATGTTTATTGGATGTGAATAATTATAAATTATTCTCTTGTTTAAGACCACAAATACTTCTTGTATTTGCTGTCTATATAGAGACGCAATCAATATGTGATTACATAGAGCATATTTTGAAAATTTTTGTTTCTCGTTTTTCAATATGAATTAAAAGTTTTAAGAACTGGGCCAAAATTAAAATCAATAATCGTTTTACTAAGTTATTTATCAAAAATCGGTTAAAGTAAAAATGAAACCATAGTTTTAATGAGAGAGTAGCCAAACAGAAAACTGGTTGTAGTGGTTAACCCGATTGCATCAAAATGTACCATCTTCGTCATTAACAATTTGAAGAATATGCCGTGAGTTCAGTATTAACAATATCAACATATTTAAGCTTACGATTTATCACACCGTGATATCGAGAGTTACATAACGCAGATTAGTGCTCTGTTTTTAGAGCGATTTGATTTAACAGTCATTGGAATCCTCCATTGGTTGTAAATTGTTTCTGTGTTGATATGTTGAACACACACCTTCAACATTTATTACAATTTAGTCAACTGGACTAATGAACAAGTTTTTAATCTGTCTTTGGCATATCAGCGTTCTATACGTCTTATACGATTAAACAAACCATACCAACGTTGTATACTGTTTATACTAGTCCTTAAACCAGCTCAAAATGCTTGATTCTTTTGAGTTGTCGTAGTAATTTGTAGAAGATTTCTTCGATTTCTTTGTTCTAGGGAGTTTTTAATGTGTTTTCTTTTAATTCAGAAAAATTTACCTCTCTCAGATATGATTCAAGGATAATACTCATGTCCCTCATGCAAGTCAAATGACTCTGTCGTTGTTATAAGTGGCTCATTTTCGTCTGCTATCCTAATTAGAGGATTTTGCATTACAATAAAAATAAATAAAAAAAATTGTTGAAATAATAACTAATTGATTCGTCTTTCCATCCTTTGGTTTATCTTCTTTCTGATAGGAGTTCCCTAAATTCTATGGGGTAGTTGTTTCCTATAATCTTATTTTTAGGTTTAAGGATATAATCCCAAGGTTTAAGGATATGATTCATTAATTAAATTTATTAATTAGTGTAAGGTTAGAAACAATGTCAAATTTGTAATATTTGTGTTTTCAATTATTGAATTTATGAATTTTGAATTGTGAGAAATGGATAAATGGAACTGTGTTGGTGGAGTGGATTAGAAAACATCAAAGCATCAAACCGACCTAAATATAGGAGACAACAAGGTCTATGAATTAAAAGGGATGTGTCGAATCTTTATCAACTGTAAAACCTGAATTGATGTTGAAATCGGAATGTCAACAGTTAATATATTTGCCAAATTTAATGTGTCCTCAACATAAAATACAACAAAAAATATTAATTGTTCTTTTTATAACTTTTATGGCATGGACAGGACGACTGATTTCTGGATGATGACGAAACTTAGGATCTCGAATCTTAGAAGCGAAATGCTCGAAAGCTCGATCAAGATTTGTTCAACTTTATTTCATAATCAATGAGGTTGAGTGATTGGTTGGTTTGTGATTGCTGTCGGAATCAGTGTTGATTGACCCTCCTGGAATGTTTCTTATAACTGCTGAATAATACAATTTCATTCCGACTTTGAATATGGAAATACTGGTTAATTTATTATGTAATGTGAAACTCAAAGATTGTACAAATACACTAATAGCGCAAGAGGAATTGTTGATACCATGGTTTAGATCAGGGCATATACTTAAAGGTCTAATTTACATAGAACCATCTGCACATTGCATAGCTCCATGCCAGCCTATAGGACTGACATGGAAGATGGGTTCGCCCATAAATTCTGCACTCCAACAGAGGGTCATAGATGTATTCATTCACACTACCGATTTAGTGATGTTGATATCTGTGCACTAATTCTAATCACTTTAAAAATGTTGTTGAAACGTTCAGTTAAAGAGTCAAGAACAAACAGAATTAGCAAATAATGTTTAATATAACATAATAATGACTCAAAGTCCGAGATGCCATACGAGTTGAAGCAGAAAGATGTTTAAAGACTTATGATCCACGAAAATCGATATTTAAACGTGGGATAAAACAGACCCTGAAAGATTTTTATCAGACTTACACCTAAATTTATAAAATCCTGAAAATTAACTGAATTCACCCAAAACAGGATTATATAAGCAATAGTTAATAAATAAAACGATATCTCTTCGAGTACGAGTACCAACTAACAAAAATAATTCACATCTATAAATTACATAACCTCTTCGGACTTCCTCGCCACCCACTTGAGCGCACCTAATAAAATAAAACAAATACAATTTTTTTAAATCCCTCCTGCACATCCAGCAGTGAAAGTGATAACAAACAAAAAATTCAAATCAAAAACTTTATACACAGAGTAAACGCGCAGAAGAAACAGAAAATGTAAATAAAAATTTATGGGTTTTCATTGGAATAGCCCCCTCGTCTTGGAAACAAATAAAAAACATCGTTTGAATATATATTTTTAAGACACTATCTAACTATCTCGACGAATATTTTTTTATCTATTTGATATGCAAGAGAGTGAAAGGGATAGTTTATGTATATAATATGTATATAGTGTGTGTACACGACTAAATAAGTTATTTTTGATGACATAATTCTTGAATTAATTGATTTTGTGAAAGTTTCGAGTTTTATTTGATCCAATGACTACAACAACAATTAAGCAGCTAAAAAATCAAATAGAACTTATTCATTTCAGACACATGAGAGATTCACACCTCAAGTTGATTAATCAAGATATATGTAATACAATGGAAGTTATTTCTTATAACATCTCCTTCACTTCATGTCTGTTGTAAATTCAAGACATAAACTATCAAAAGAAAATACATAATAATTGAAATTTACTATTAATGAACTTTATTTAATAAAAATAAAAAAACAAACAGTATTATGTCACTTTTACTATAATAGATATACACACATGTATATATGTTATTTAGTTTTATGTATGAGACCGGTCATGTTATTTTATCTAACACATTTTAAAAATTCTAAAAATACAGAATTTTAAAATTTTCTAAATCTCGTATATTCGAAACCGTGCGAATTGAAATGTAAATATAACCCATTTTCAAAATTCAATCATATAGGAGAGCTCTGGTCTAGATAAAAACCTATACGCATACATTCACACCATATCGTCTATATAAATATATGCTCCAGCTGTGCACGAATAAATCAAACGAGATCTGTTTTTTCGGGAATGACCTTATTTTCTATAATTGTACCATAATTTTTTAGTGTGTTATATATTTACAGAATTACGTAAAATTACACATCTGAAAAATTTTAATTGATTGATATATTTATTGACTCAATATAGGGTTAATTTATTGAATTTGACGATATATAAATATATATATATATATATATATATATATATATATATATATATATATATATATATATATATATATATATATATATATATATATATATATATATAATGAAATTTGCAAAGACTTTCATCATCTTAAATTTTTATTATAAAATCAAGTATATCTTCCTGTATATTTATACGAGAAATGTACAACTGATAACCCCTATAACTATTATATATATTCATAATATACAATTGTGGTATAACTAATCGAGATTAGATATAGTTCGTATATATAGTCTCGAATATGAATATATCATATAATATTCTTTTGCATTTTGGCTATGTACTGTAAATACTTTCATTTATAAATCCAATATCTTAAAAAAAATAGAAATCAATCAATAATGCAAGCATTGGAATTTTCAAATCGTGGTTCAACCTTAATTGACATATGGATACAACTGTCATTCAACTATACCATGATTGTTGTAAAGAATAGACAGATCATGCTTTGAAAGATTATTCATTAATTAGATGTACATTAAATGAGTGTCACTGTTTATACAGTCCTCACGCTCAGAAATACTTTCAATTATCTATACTTTTGAAAAATATATATATATATATATATATATATATATATATATATATATATATACATATGTATATATATATATATATATATATATATATATATATATATATATATATATTATATATATATATATATATATATATATATATATATATATATATATATATATATATATATATATATATTAATATTTATATCATGTATATCTTATAAAATCTGAATATTATTGCTTTATCATGCACTTCATCATGACGATACCTCAGAGAACGATATTCAAATAGTTACAACTTTTCACAGGTAATATTGCTTTGAACCACCTATGTAGATCTACGCCCACTTCTAAAATCTAAATATTTTGCAAAACCGGACAAAGTTTTTCGGAAGTTGTAACCTAGGAATTTAAAAGTTAAACCTTGACGAATCAGTAATAAATATGCTGCAAGAGTTTAATGTATGATTCTGATCTCGTGTATATGAAATCAGAGTCTTTATATTGAGTCGCAGCGATTGATTCAAACGACTCTTCAAAGTGAACCTTATCTCATAATTCACTATCGAAGATAATGTGAATCCAAAATAAAATTGGTCTCAAAGCACAATATGTTCAAGTGTTAAAAGTAATAAACTATTAAGCGAGTAATTAAGTTCAAGTATTAATTGGATCTCTCATTACTTGTCAGTAATACTAATCTGTCGTAGATAATATAGGAATAGTTAAGGTCTGATAACAAATACCCTTGTTGTATACCTCTTCTTCAGCTTTAAACCCTATTAAAAATTTTAACTATTTCAAATTACTAGTGAAAAGTAGTCTGGATTTTTGAGGATTAGAAAACAATTAGGATACTTGAGCTTATAAGCCAATTTGATCGTAAGACAAGATTCAAATGCAAAAATTATGGCAAAAGAAGATACAAATCGAAAACTACATGTGAGGAACGAATTAAATAAATGGATCAAAAGATTCACACTTTCATTATTGATGAAATAAACTGACCCGGTTATTTCAGTATGTCAGTTGGTTCAACACTAGATCTAGCACATATGAACCAAGTTTTTTACTTAATAAACTTTTTAAAGATTGTTTTTCAAGAAACGAAAAAAATCGTTCAAAGGCTGCCCCTTTGAACGATTTTTATCGTTTATCGTTTCTTGAAAAACCAGAAGCCCATGCGAGGAAATGAGAAGTAAACAACTTTCCTATATACATATATACCTTGTGTAGCTCATTTATTAAATCTAGTAGGCTAACGCGCCATTACTTACAATAAAGTGGAAAATAACCTTTTTTTATAAGCTACAGTTGCTTTTTCCAATCGATCAGCCACAACTTGTCGATCAGATAAAACATACATGTATTGGGGATAAAAAACGTACTAGAAAACTTAATATTGTTAAAGACCCAGAAGTAAGACACCATGAGAGAAACCAGTAATATTTCAAATAAACTCCATAACAAAAACTCATGTTTTCATATTAAACGTTTGAGGCAATATAATGAATTATTTCAAACTTTTCAAGTCAAGCTGTACAAAAGTGACAGTGAATTTATAAACATGTTCAGATCTATATGAATCGTTAGCCACTACCACTTCTTACATTACGAGATAATTTTTTTTTACTAAACCTCTTATCTCTCAGTCCGGAATAAGCCTTTCAGATAATTATGATCTCAAAAGATCAACATATGGTCCCGGAAGCATAACATTTAATTTATGTATATAAAATCTTCGTGCCATACCTTATCGAAAGCTGCCACATCCAGAATTAAGGTCGAACAAATTTGTGTATCTTCTAACACCTTTTCTATAATATCTGTAATTCTTTGAACCTAATCAAT
This sequence comes from Tipula lateralis, assembly GCA_963932295.1. Taxonomy (NCBI): domain Eukaryota; kingdom Metazoa; phylum Arthropoda; class Insecta; order Diptera; family Tipulidae; genus Tipula; species Tipula lateralis. The sequence goes on from OZ010737.1 coordinate 39,330,858, forward strand.
TGTTGAATGTTTGCAAATGATCTGATTCCAAATTGGTGATCCAGTATTAGGTCTCTACTTTCTATTATTGGTTTCATTCTCAAGAGTAGTTTCTCCATTAGCTTTGCAATTATAGGGAGCAGGGATATCGGACGACACGATTAAGCTTCATTAGATTCATAGGCGATATACCTATGATTTCGGAAACATAAAAACTTCCTCAACTTTCCAGATAGAAGAAACATGAAGTAATCTAATAACAGCATTAAGTAAGTGAGTAAGTTAAGCGATAGCTTTCTTTGGAAGTTGCTTTAGAATTTCTCCCGTTAAAAGGTCATACCCTGGACCCTTTGCTGATTTCATATTGAATTTTATTTTCCTAGTAACTTCTTTCTGGGTTATTAGATGAATTCTAACCCCATAATCATTGCTTACATTTTCGCTTATAATATCCGATTCGATCTCATTCGTTTTGAAAATGTCATCCTGATCATCAGCAAATTCTTCTGCTTTTGATTTGTTATCCCTAGCCCACAAGCCATCATTTCGCTTAATAGGAGGAGTCTGGGTAATTGGGGTTTTTATACTTTTTGTTGCCTTCAATATAGTGAGTAGTTCGTATCTTCCATCAGCGGTCAGATTTTCAAGATAACGACGTTTCATTTATCTTCTAAATTTTCCGCTAAGCTGTTGTGATCTGTTATTTAAAATTATCTACCAGATAATTTTGACAAATATTTTGAAGCCATTTCAAAGCTCACTAAGTAAGATCAATTGATCACCCAACATTATGAACTATGCAACTACACAAAATAGGTATTATATTACCAGAAGATACACTTAAACAATTTACTACCATTTACATGGTTAATATACGTCCAATCGAGTCGATAAATCACCATTTCGATACTGTTCGAAAATTAAAATCACCTTTTTGCTATACGCACATCCCAGATATAATCATTTAATTTTTATAGTTTTAAATACCCATAATGTATATAATATAAAATAAATAATATTCAATCAAGATTATCCCAAAATAAATATCGATCCGTACATAATCCAAAAACAAACACCGTATATCCCATGTTCAAATACATAGCACTTGAACATGACCTACATGTGAAACGGTTATATAAATTTCCATTACATAGCACATATATTTTCATTTTATTTATTTTCATTATTTTTTTTACATACATATTACATAAAATAGCCGTGAATGTCATGCCGTTAATATACATTAAACTATGTATACATAAAAATATGTAAATATTTTTCCTAAAATAATATTTAGACTTTTATTTAAAATACAAACTACATAAACCAACTATTATTATTGTATGTCTATGTTTTATCATAAAATAAAGAAAAACATATTTGATTTGATTTCTTATCAACAACAACGAAAATATGTTAATGTGGGCATATACATATACGAGTATATTCACATGTGCAACATACATAACCAGCAAAATGGTTTACAATATACATAAAACAATGTTGTTGTATATGTACGACATAAACGAAACATAATATGACTTTGGGTGAATTTGTTACTTTTCATAAAATATTTTAGTGGGTCATCTGGTGACAGATTAATAAGATTTGATCTTTTCGTTTCATTTCTCAAGTGACATTATATTTAGATTACATAATCGGTTTCATATTTTTTAAACCACCAAAAACATTAATTAAATTTATTTTTTATTTACATTATGGATTACTGTTTCCTTTTTTTTTTTGCTTAATTCAGTTTTGTTTATATAAGTATACATTTAAGAAAGTTTTATTTCATTAATTCAATATTTATTCTTGATTTTTTTTTAAAGGGTTTTCCAATAAGAAGTTTCATTTTGGATAGCTTGCTTTATTAGCTGATAGGACAAGAATCAAAACCTCGTGCGTCGCTCAAAAACAACTTTTAAAGTTCAGTTAACACAAAGAATTCCAGCCGGTCGATCACAATAGACACGTCGTATCTTTGCTGATTGGGTCCTTAAATGCATCAAAATAATCCGGATTTTTATCCAAAAATCATCTTTAATGATGAAGCCTATTTTCACCTCGGAGCCTCTTCATCCTCAACGTATCACTGTTTGGTACGGTTTTTATGCTGGCGGTGTTATTGAACTTTTCTTTTTCGAAAATGAGGTTGATACAACTTTTACGATGAATGGATTGCGCTACCGGGACTTTTATTGCCGGAATGGGACGGTATTGATGTGGATGAGGTTTATTTTCAGCAAGACGGCGCTACGTGCACACAAGCAACGAAACAAGCGCAATTTTGCAAGCAAAGTTTGCTGATCGTGTTATTTCTCGAAGAGGTGATAACAATTGGCCACCGAGATCTTGGGAGTTTTCGCCTTTAGATTGTTTCTTTGGGCCACGTGATAAGGTCGATTCGAATGCTCCACAATCGATTCAAGACCTTAAAGATGGAATTCGAGTGAAGTATTAAATATCAAAATGAAACCTATTGGACAACCCTTTACCATACACATTTTTAAGCTGTCAGTGGAATTTTGTATATCCAAAACATGTTTATATCGTAAAAAAATGTTTATAATCGGATTTTAAGGACACATACAAATTTTGTTGGTTAAATATTTGAATTACAAAGGATGTTGCTATTTTTTTGTTTATATAAATATATCGTTGTTTGTTTATAATATGGGCAACGGACAAACATATGGAAAAATGAGTTGCACATTTTTTGATTATTCTTGTTATCATTATAATGTTGAACCATTTATTATCTCCATATACCATAACCACACAAAAAGTGATTTTAATATTTAATTTTGTATATTGTACAACAAAACATATATAGAATGAACACAACATATGTCTACTGCCACACGGCTGAATACTTGTCTAAATATTGTTTTGTATACATTTTTTATACAAACCACTTAGCTTTAGAAAATTGACTTTGTGAAAAGGATGGATGATAATAGGATGGAATAATTATAATAAGTAATTAGTTCGTTGAACGAAAAAGGAAAATCATTCTGGTCTGAGAATATAATTATTTTTTTATGGTAGCCTTCTTACAGCCAATATAAGATTGGTACATTTTGCCGACTTCAACCAATACATCTGTTTCCTACTGTAAATTTGAACCAGATTTTTGGTATATCATTTACCGATGTGAGTAGATCTGGCAAGTATATCCTAGATGATAACTGAAGAATTAAATAGACAAAACCTAGCAAACTTGCAAACATAAAGTCACAATATGTAACCAAGAATTAGAAAGACACTTCCTTAAACGTAAGTAATTACATTTCTTAGATTCAAGAAAATATAAAATATGATCCAATATTACGAATTAACGGCTATGTAACCGGTATGATACCAGGAGTAACTTCACTGGCAATTGTTGACCTATATCGCGTCATCAATCTGACTCGATCGGTTTCGATCAAGAGTAATCTCTGAAACCATCATCATCGAAGTTTTCGCCTACCGGAAAGCGGTTCTCACTTTAAAGATCGTGATATCATTTGGTTCGAATCAGCACACAGAACAGGACTGAATTTGGTATGTGATTCTCCATATATAAATCTTGTCTCGATGTTAGGAGCCATCTTTCGTACTCATCTGTTAAGGTTCAACTCTCACATCTATACATAACAGCTGGTCTGATCAAAGATATTTTGATTTCAGAAGTGGGCGTAGTAGATATAAAGCCTGGTTTTCGAGCGGCATGGTGAATCTAGTGAGAGATCCAAGAAACTTAAATATCATTACTTCTTTAAACGTATATGGTGACTAATGAAAGCAATTTTATCTTGATCCCAGATCAGATATTTGGTGATGGACTCGTTGATTTCGAGACCACCGGAAGCTGAACACTCTTCTAGTGAATATTTTCCAAACCGTATAAACAACAATAAATCAAGAATTTTTGGACTGGTCTGATCAACACATGTACAATATTTCAGTTTATTTGCATTTGCAAGATTCTTCGATTTAAGAAGTGAACGAAGATTGCCTAACCACACTATTAGCATTAAGAATTCAAGATAATCGAGTTACTTGAACAAACTGGGTGGTTACTTGTATATGAAATTATAATATACAATGAAATCTCAACGTACTTCCATTTAAAAAAAACTATTGCTTTGCAAATTATTCAAATATGTAGTAATCGCACTGACAATTGAATAAAACTGACGGCTTAAACAAAATGCCTCCCCATTTTCACACTCAAACGCTTTTATATTTTTTTATTCTATCGCTCGTGTTTACGTTTTTGTTTGCATTCGCTTTCCTTATTTTAAGGGACGCTCAAAATCCATATTGTTACTTACAGTTATGCCCTGAAGGTCAACATCATATAGGATGTTCCCGGCCTAAATTATCATCAAGATGTAAAAGATCACATATAATTATGTTCAGTCGCTCGCAAAAAGATTTTATTCTTAAAACACACAATGAACTGAGGGACAAGGTGGCGGCAGGTAATGTCGAAGGATTAAATTCAGCCGCCAGAATGGGAAGTTTGACATGGGCAAGAGATTTAGCCCATTTGGCTCGTTTAAATACACACTATTGTGTGCGGCACTACAATGATTGTCACAACACATTAGAATTTCGATATTCTGGACAAAATTTAGCACTCATTACGCTTGACAATAAGGAGTTTAATATTGAATTGATTCAAGAATCGATTAAAAAAATAGTTGAACTGTGGTTTTCTGAATATAAAAATGCTGATCAAAAACTAATTGAAAAATTTGACGAGAAAAAGGGTTCTAATGTGCAAAATTTTTCAAATATAGTTCATGAAAGGACAATTAAAGTTGGGTGTGGAATGAATGAATTTAACCACTATCGTGAGGATACAAAGCATTTATTATTCGTCTGCAATTATAGTTTTCGACCTTACCCAGGTGTACCTATATATACCACTGGACCAAGTTGTTCGAAATGTACAAAAGGTTGTAACAGTGATTATAAGAATTTATGTGATGGGTCCGAAAATATAAGATCCGAACCATAATAGTTAATAAATAAATTTATTAGACAATTTAACTGATATTATCAGTGTCTGGTGTATTTTATTCGGTCATAAATATGTTTCCAATATACATCCAATCTCTTTGGTGTTAAAATCATAATTACTTACTCGTAGATGTATATCTTTTATTGCATCAATATAATTTTATAGATGTTCAATAGAGGATCTGACACTTACCTGAAAGAAAAAAATTATAATATTACAATATTGAGTAATAAATTTAACATTAATTTAAAAACTGGTAGAACTGGGCATGTAAAATTAAAAACCCACTAAAACTAAAGTAAAAAGCTTGGAAAACTTGCTCAAATGTGTATCATACTCTCTTTTTATGTTCGACTTAATTTTATTTTCGTTTATTTCTATGCAATCGGGGGCTCAGGGCACTCCCAAATTTTTCGCGGTTCACTTATTTACACAGTGTTCATTTACACCACCGATCGTAATCAAGTGGTGAAAAATTCTATTTGCATCCTGCCACTATCGGGATTCGAACCCGGTACCTCCTGCCCCAACTGCCGCAGCTTTAACCACTGCGCTACCTGGGCGGTCTTCGACTTAATTGACAATTTTGATTTAAACTGATCATCTGACCCTTAATCTAATATTCTTATATTCTTATAATATTCTTATATATCTATTATTCTTACATAAAGGTGTTATGCCTTTAAAATTTGTATTGCTCTCAAAATAATTTACAAGCTGTTTCAAATTACCAGTAATACATTCCTTATACTATCAACCGAATGAGCAAAGCAAGACGATCATCAGTACTACAAAAATCTCAGTTTGGAAGTAAGAAATAAGTCCACATGATTGTTAGAGACAGACACAAATTTCAAATTTATAATATTGTACATAGAAACAAAACGATCTTGATTGAACTCTTAGTAAAGACAATTTTTATTCTTATACTTGCAAGAAAAGCTTTTCGGTACCAGTAACTGAAAAGAGGAGTTTTTGGCTAGACTTTTAGTCAACACTGAACAGATCTATTTTACAGAACTCAGACTTTCAAATGTTTAACTTTGATATGTTTATCGTTCGAATAACTAGTTTAAAGGTAAAACTGACCGACCAAATAGCGCTGTGGTTAAAGCTGCACCAGTTGTAGCATGTGGTACATCTTTTGGAGACAGAATTCTTGGGTCGACCATCTTTCATCTTGAAATTCCACTACACTATGGATCGGCAATGGAACTATGCACTGCGAAGATAACTCTACGTAAATCGGACCTCTATAAAGCCGAGTGTCTTGAGTCTTCTAAAAAATATTGCAAAGATAGAAACAAACTGATAGTTCTATTATCATAAACGTTTTTTGATGAATCGAGAGCAATGAGCTTTGGGTGATCTAAGGAAATTATAACTATATATTATCATAACATATATGAAATATCTATTACTGCGTAAGGTGTAGAAGGTGTCTTGAGCCCCCTAAAAAATATTCCAAAAATAAAAACAAACTCATGGTTTTATAATCATACACGTTTTTTGATCAATCGAAACCTATGAGTTTTGGGAGATCTAAGCCAACTATATAACCATATCTGAAATGTTGATTAACTACCGTCTTTAATTGAAATCCCACCGCATCAATTTCACAAATCATGTAATAACTGGCAGTGCATACATTTTTTTATTTGAGGCAATTTTCCAGTAACAATGTACCATATGTTATAGTTATCTATGTACATGTCCTACAATACTGCTGCTTCGCAAGTTGTGGTATATATTTGGTAAATTTAACTTTTACGACTGTGTAATACATGGTAGCTATAACGCTACTGTCTTTCAGGTGGAAATTGCTGCCACTTTGAGAGAAACACTCTATGCAAATTATTTTAATTACAGAGATCTTTGTATTTGCCACATCTCTGGCTGCTCTAAAGAATATTGATTCCAATACTGTTTCATTGAAAGATGTTTTGAAGATGGCACTTGCCTGAATTGACTAAACAGTCTGAATTAAGTTAGACTTCACTACATTACCAGTCACCTGAGTGTTAAAGAAAACAGATTGGTTGATAAATTGGCTTAAGGAACGTTATCTTTTAAGAGGTGTATCGACCATTACATTGGTATAGTCTGCACTAGAAGAGATGAGAAAATTACGGTCGCCATTTCCGAAATCTTCTTTAAAACAATAAATTAGCTAAGAACCCAATACTGTTTGAGGTATGATAACTGCATTTTGAGAGCCTTGCTGGGTAAACATTATTTCCTTAATAATCACATCTTTCGAATTAAAATTCGAAACAACGAAAACTGCGAACAGTCTGGGAGAGGAGAAGAACGATACCGGATGTGTTGGGCTTCATTCAAAGAACAGCCAGATTTCAGGACTGAGAGTCACAATGGGCTAATCGAGCCTAAGTGACAGAAGCGAAAAGTGCGGATGCAAGTAAGTTTGGCAATGCATGAGGATATATTGGTGTTTTTGACGTTATAGACGGAAATCAGAACCAATACAAAATTAGCAAGAACTTAGAATAATCTGCTTGTAGGAGTTTTGTGGCGTTCACAATAAAGTACTAAAATTAATCATTATTCGCAAATACAACGAACAGTCACACAATAATAGAAAATTTACAAAAATAGAAAACATTTCGATTCAACTATCCGTAATTCACTAGCAGTAGACTCACTATATTCGAGGGCGGATTGAAAATAAAGCTCTTAGGTAGCTTAAGTAGGAAAACCATTTTTTTGTGCCAAAAACCATTTATTTCTCAACATAGTCTCCTCTCCTTTTATTTCGACACACTTAGTAAGACGATATTCCAACTTTTTTACACCATCATACGATTTCGAAAACCCCTCAAAATACGCGGTAGTTTTAATAATCACTTCTTCGTTTGAGATGAATCTTTGTCCTGCGAACCAATTTTCAAACAGGAAAAAGTCACTAGGAGCTACTATAAGGTGGATGATCAACCAATTCGAAGTGTATTTCAAGTAATTTTAGCATCGTATCTAATGCTGTGTGAACCGTTGCGTTGTCTTGAAGAAAGAGCACTTTTTTTTGTTTAAATGTGCTCGTTTTTCCTTGATTGCTTCAACCAATTGATCCAATAATGCACGATAATCCTTTCCTGTGATTGTGGATCCTTTTTCAAGATAATCGATGAGCAATTTTCCGTGTTCATCCCAAAATATTATCGAGCATTTCTTTTGTCTTTTTCGTCGTTTTCCCTTTCAAATAATAGTGTTTAATCACTACACGAAATTCGTTTCTTTCCATTTTTCAAGAAACACAAAAGTTGCTTATACTTCAAACTTCTACAACAAATAAACTAATCGATGAATTTGGGTGAAATTTTAACAGCTGACGTTTGACAGATCGCAATTTCTAAAAACCAATGCTGCCATCTAGCGCTAGGTAGCTTCATTTTCAATTCGCCATCGTATATGCAATACGCAATGCAACATACAAGTCCAACTTATGCCTGATGACATGGTTTTAATATTTCACACAGTCATCCTATAACATCATCATTAGATTAAAACCAGCCTAGTAAACCCATATATCAATTTACAAGATTTAACGTCTGCAATCACTGGTTGATTCGGCGCCTTAGTTTGCAATCTATAACACCACGGAGTTTTACCCATAACTCTCCTCGCTGTCACGTTTACAGCGCAGCATCTCACATTATGATATATACTACAGTTTCTTTTGAAATTTTTGAGGTTACATTTACATAGCATTTCAATTATTATATGTAGATAATCATAAAAATGTCCCAACATCAGAATTGTAAGCTGTCCGAATTCTACTTTTTTATATTCAAAGTTTTGATGAGATTACCCTAAGAACATTAAATTTATATTGCAATTTCATAAATGTCTTATGCAACAATATGCTTCAAAACAAAGGATACATAAAAATGTACTGTACCGCTCCCAATTACTATACAAACAATCCACATTTGTAAGAATATAATTACATTTGGCTTTATATAAAATAAAATAGCGCACTGCACGACCTACCCAAATCATTCAAACTGTCATAACGATTGAATATAGTTAAATAAATAATTTATCGTAGTATTAAAATGTCAACAAACTGCATCAAGTAGCTTTACATTAATGAAAAAAAAATATTAAAACTTATATCATCTAACATACAATAGAGTACACTATGGTATTTGTATACTGTACATATACAACAAAACACAGCAGAGAATCAAACAATATTCCATATACCAATCGATCGATAACTTATCAACAAAATGTATAAATATATGTACATATATATTGAAACTTATAACCAAACTATTCTAATTTTTTTCTAATATCATAAATTACGTTTTTTGTGCTTGCATATTTCTCGCTCTCTAATATACACTAAAATATGTAAATTATATCCATTTATAATGCAATAAATATTTTTTATGCAAACGAGTAATTTTGCATGAAAATTGCACTATTTATGAATTATTATTGTTCATTGAAAATATATAGTACTCGTATATGTACATATATGCTCTTAAATTATATTACAAATCTAATTAAAATATATTTTATAATTTTAACTGTACATATATATATATAAAAGTAATAAACTCTATAATTCTAATTTACTTCTCTTACAAATCATAAAAATATGTTACGTTTGATTATACATTAATTCTCCCTGGTCATAAGAAATAATTCTTAATACAAATAAGAAACAACATAGTAATTATATTTAAGAAAACTTAAATTAAAATTTAACAGCTATTTATTTCTAGCTGAGTGATGTAAGAATAAAAAATGATTAAGACGTTTATCAAGTGTACTTATAAATAAAGCATATGTATATAGTAAACGTAATAATTACTTTTATGGATGTGTAGTTCATATATATACGATATATGTACATACATCCAAGTGTAAATGTTGAATAATCTTTTCTTTTCACGTAATCTTATCTCTTTTTAGTGCAAATACATGATATATTTTTATTATTTTGTTTAAATAATTTAAGTTCGTTTCTTTTCAAAATAAAATTATTGATTGAAATATAGGTGAATAATGCCAAGCACTACTAACCCAAAAATTACAGTTTTAAATTAATTTGAAAGCTGATCTCGAGAAAAAGTGAATGAATTTATGGCGGATATATATTTATGTCTTAATACAAAATGAATTGGTACTCTATTATACATAGTTTTTATCGCTCTGCGTGTGGAATTTATTTACACATATACCCGTATCATATTGTAAATTTTGATATAACTGCTGCAGCTGTTCTTTTAAATACAAAGTGCATCAATTGCATTGAATTTCTAAGAATGAAATATATTATTGATTATTTGATTTCGATTTTTTATAGCTACATGAACTGAGATTGGAGATTATAAAATAATTCATTTTTTGTGTAATTTTTATATTAAGTTATAAGCTAGATCAGCTCAAGTAAACCTCACGTAAGGGAACGGTTCAGTGATCTCTTGAAGAAGAACTACGTTTTTATAGCTGAATATTGGTCACCAAGGCGCCTATGGTTCCACAGCATAAACTGATCGAAACCAAGCTTCGAAATATGCTTCGTAAGTTAAGGTATTCAATCGATGGTTCTGATACGAATGTAGGCTAAAATCTTTGCGCAAATTTGATTATCTAGTGGATAGAGTTTCAATTCCAGCGACCAACGACGAATTGATTAATTTTGATCTTCCACCACACTTTCTTTTACAAGTGTCATATTGTTTTTAGTGCTCTCATTCACAAATAAAATGAAACGTCACAATAAAACATGCGATTCAACTATCCTAAACACGCTAGAACTGTTGCAACACGACTTACAACATATATACGAACAAAATTCAGGATACAGCAACTCTGGTACCATATGCCTGATGACGTCATCGCCAGATCTGAAATCAAGCCAACCAATACTACATATTTTTACTATACAAGATATGATACCATACACTTGAGAAGACTTCGTTTCGACGGCTGGTTGATTTAGTGCCATAACTTATATCAATCAATCTACATACCTTTATTATAAATATAGCTTACTTCGCTGTCATAAATCATCTCGCATATCACATTCGGCAGAATTATATTGCATTGTTGTTAAAAAGAGAGAAAAAGTGTTACGCAATCTATCCACAGCTCGACAAAATGGCTTGTGAGATTTATAGATCGGTTCAAAATAGAGGGTGTCCAAATTTGAATTTACTTTTTAAATGGTAAATGGTGACAAATTTATATTTTTTGTGAACAATGTTTTCCGTTTACTAGCTGATCAAGTATAAAAATTGCGGTTAATAAATATGGAGGTATAAGATTGAAACACGCGTCAAAATTGTGAAAAACTATTTTAAGTTTGGTAAAAATAATGCATAAGTTGGAAGAAAATTTCGAACAAAATATGGAAAAACAAATTGTTCAACAAACTCCACATTTCAAAATATTTTGAATAAATTTGAGGAAAGTGGTTCAATTCTAAAATAAAACAATAAAAGTTATAGAACGATGATTACTAACTTTTTGTTTGACGAATTGGAGCCATATTGATGTACAGAATATGTGGTTTCAACAGGACCGTGCAACAGCTCATACAACAAAAGAAACGATGAATCTTTTGAAAGTGAAATTCGGTGATCTAATAATTTCTTGAAGAGGAACTAGTAATTGGTCATCAAGATCGTGTAATCTAACACCATAATATTTCTTTTAATAAGTTTTATGAAGGAGCAAAGTTTACGCTTATAATGACCATTCAACATATCAAACCATTCAACATCTAAAAGAAAACATAATAGACCAAATTACTCAAATTGAAGTATATTATATCAATATGTGTTGGAAAAATTTTACTCAAAGCTTGAAGGACTGCAGGAGGATGTAACTTATCTGACATTCTTTTTCCATTATTTACTGCCAAGTTTTTTCTTTAATATTCATTAAAGATAATTCAAATCTGAACACCCTTTACTTATTATAAGTAATACATTTAATATTCTGTATGTGTACAGTATTAGTTGGAGAATTTTAATGGTAAAATTAACTTCTAATTTAAGGAATGTAAATTGATTGTTATAAAAGCGTAGCAGATGAACATTTTTTCAAAACAATTCGGAATTTTTGATGAATGGATAAATTTTCTTCGTTGGGTTTGGATGAAATTCTACGATTTAACATGACAGACGAATCCACTTCTCTAGTTCCACTTAAAAACATAAATAAGTCTTCTCATGTATATGAAACTGTAAAAACGTAAGGTCGATTCAAATCTGAAAGTGATCACGGATTAACAACATTTGTCCAACGATAAACTCTAAAACTCTTCAAAGAGTTGAAAATTACTTATGAAGAAGTCGTTTTTTCACATCAGCAACGTGCCATGAAATACGCTGTCAGCCAAGCAAACATACAATATGATAGATTCTACCACACAGACTACTCGATAGAAATGAAAATGTGTTAGAATCAAAGGAAGTAATAAGTAACGTGATTTTTGAATACAGGGTGGCTGAGACCAAATGTTACTAACTTCACTCTGCTGTCATTTGTGTAGTTGTCATTTTTCGCGCCTCAATTTTTTGACAGATTGAAGTTTGGTTAGTTGTTTATATGTGGTCAATAAATAATTGTTCTAAATTAATATCTTGATAAAAAAATCGTAATGGAATTCAAACGTAATAGTGTAATTGCACTGTATTTGGGTGAAAATTCACAAACAGCAATAGTTGTCAGCTCCAGCATTTGAATGTGAATAAAATGTTTGTGTATCGAACCATAACTCGATACAACGAAACTGGTAGCATCGCTAAATGCAACAGAGGCGGTCCTAAAAATACAACAACATCAAAAGAAATGATACGAAAGGTGAAGAAACGAATCCAACGAAATCCTCGTCAAAGTGCCAATCAATTAGCCGCACATCTACATGTTTCACGATGCAGCATTCAAACCATATTGAAAAATGAACTACACTTGAAGTCCTACAAGATACAAAAAGTTCAAGATCTTACGGAGGCACAAAAAAAAGTTAGGCTTGAAAAAACACGAGCATTGAAGGCCCTGGCCGAACGTGATGAGATTCCAAAAATTGTCTTTTCTGATGAGAAAATTTTCACCATTCAACAGTATGTGAATAAACAAATTGATCGTGTTTGGTTAGAGCACAAGTCCAACGATAATTTGGACACAAGAGTTGCCATGCGCAAGCAATCACCAGCTTATGTTATGGTTTGGGCTGCAGTTACTGCAGATGGACGCACTCCTCTGGTTTTCATCGAACATGGAATCAAGGTAAACCAAGAGATGTACCGCCAAAACGATGCTTTGCTACCTTGGGCATGTAAGCACTTTGGTACGAACCGTTGGACATTCCAACAGGACTCGGCACCGTCACACAAAACTCGAGCGACACAGCAATTTTTACAAAATTGCGTTCCGCGGTTGATTTCATAGAAAGAATGGCCACCATATTCACCAGACTTGAATCCCATGGATTTCTCCATATGGTCCATTTTGAAGAGTAAGGTGTCCACTAAAAAATACGTAAGTGTTGATGCATTGAAGTCAGCTCTTGTTCTAGAATGGAATAAAATTCCGCAAGCCCACGTACGGTCAGCATGCAATGCTTTCTATGGAAGACTGAATCAAATAATCATAGCCAAAGGAGGTTATATCGAGCAGTAACATGTTTTTCATAAAATGTAATATGTTTTCAACATATTCCACGAAATTTCAGCGTTTTCATTTGGTAACACTTGGTCTCAGCCACCCTGTATATAAAATAATGGGCTTTTGGCAGGCAATTACGAAAAAAAGAAAATGTACAATGTATAAAACTCTTTCCACATTCAATTGCGTCCAAATAAGATTCGTATACATTGTTATCCAGATACAATAATAGAAACCAAGTGAAAAATCTAGGCTGTTTATGAAGTGTTTTATAATATATTCTGATTAAACTCCAATTTGTGCCCATCTATGAACATGAACTGTCGTCTTTTATGCTTTTTTGGGTAGGCCATTTATTCTATTTGAATTTTCCTTTTTTTAATCGGTATAACTCTGATAAATAAAGATTTATTGTAAATGCAACCGATTTCCAAAATTCATTTTCTTAGTTGATATAAAAAGAAATTTTAGCCACACCTTATTTAAATGCCCTCTATTATTTTTTTTCACTGCGTTTTCAAACATCATAACGTGCTATGGATGCCTTATTAGAGAATCTGACTATTGACACACAAAGAAAACAATTAAACATTTTTTATTAATTACAGTTCCATCGAAATAAAATTTAACACTCAAGGTGCTTAATAGGTAATGCCGCCTTTATTGTTGAATGACTCGCGAAAACAAAAGTTCGTTTAAAACTGTAAAATAAAATAAAAATACTAGAACCCTCCAATTCAAAATTGAATTGTACGCAAGTGTAACATACAATAAATGGGGATGGGAGACATGATTGATATATCCCCATTGTTTAATAACCAAATTGGCCTCCGCACCCAAACCATTTCACATGAAAATTATGGTAAAAAATAATTCCCATATAAATTTGACAGCACACGCTTTTATAAGCAAAAGGGTTAAAACTATAAAATAGAAATTTTATATTTATTATTAAAATTATATAGATTAGTTATTATATCGATTTATAAATTATTTATTTACAAAAAAAAACTTTCAATATTTATGATATCTCGTAGACGTTTATAATATAACCCCTCAAACAACAATATACGAGTATATAAACTTCATTTAACAACAACAAAATCAGTAACCCAAAAATAGTAAAAAAAAGAAAAACAAAACATAAAAATCCAAACCTATTGTAGTGGAAAATTCCAATTTTTCAACAAGCGAACATATCCAACGATGGATGGTTGCCTCGAAATCAATGTTCTTTACACTAATAATTTATTATTTTATTTTTTATTTTGTAACATGTTAACTATTAAATAACGGAGATCTAAATATTATGATAATGAATTATGTCTGGATGACTGATTAACCGATTTATAGTCGACGTCAATTTACATTAGAAATATATAATTTTCTTATCAGCCAAATAACAGTCGTTGCGGAATAACTATAGTATGTAGATGTATATACTACTACTACTCATCATCATATATGTAGATGTTTTGTATTTTAATCAAAACTGCTAATTTAAATACCAAATTAACCCTTTTTCAATTATGTTTGATTTATATAAACGCAGGGATAAAGATAGATGGCAGACAAAAGAAAAACAATTTCTTTTATCAATACAAAAATACCAAAATTGGGTTAATCATATTCAATATTTAATTTACTGCGCTTCCTCAATCAAGGTTCAAACCCGCTTTCGTCGTTATACGTACGATGGATAATGAAGTAAGAAAATTATTTACAGTACTTATGTATATAGATAGATAGATACATGTATGCTTTGTATAACACAACCCAAGCAAACAATAGGCGCGATCTGTTGTCGATGTATGGTTTATATCTAAACGAGATTCATATACATCAGAAAACCCCGTATATTGATCTATAGGGTAATTGTGAATTTGGAGCATAAATAAAGTAGACTCAGTGCATCATTGGTTGTCAGAGTTACGATTCATTTGTTATATGCATTGTAAACTATTACATACAGAGGTCGACACACGAAAAATTAGCAACTTCACGCTGCAGTAGCAACCCAAGAAAGCATGACAACGCACTCAGTTAATCTAATAAACGTCAGTCTGTTTTGTTGTTAACAAGCCTACGGAAGCATTACAGGCCTTTTCAAGTTATAATGAAACTGTAGGATCAAAAATACCATGGAGGTGGGCATTCAAAAACAGCAACTTCGCCACAAGTGTTTCGAAAGGTGGAGGCCAGAATTCAACGTATTCCACGACAAAGCCCAGTCCAATTTATGAAAAATATCAATGTGTCTGCTCGTATCATGAGGCGCAATGCGCCTGCTCGGTGCATATTATAGATCTATATAATCTATAATAATCTACAATTGACGTCCTAAAAAATACAAAAGTGCAAGATTTTACACTTGCACAAAAGGCAGTTCGACTAGCAAGAGCAATGGTTCAGCAATAGGTAAACAAACAAAACAATCATGTTTGGTTAGAGAGCAAATCAAAAGAAGATTTAGACCAGCGAATTGTTGCACGGTAACTATCAGAGGACGCTCAACCGTTTTCATTGAAGAGGACGTTAAGATAAATTCGCATATTTTTTGTTAAATTTGAAATGTTATTAAGATATAATCATGTTTTGAAATATAAAAATAAAAATTGACAAATTTACATCATTTTAAATTGGTTCAAGTGCCGACCCATGTATGAATATTATTATGACTTAATGAATGAATAGTAAAATGGTAACTGTTGGTAAACGTTTACCGAAGCAAACTGCGTATGGAAGTGTGTATTAAGTGAAACGATCTGACTTGCTTGAATGCAAATTATTTACATTAGCTATAAGCGGAAATTCAAAATAATTATAAAAATTAAAGCCAAACAAATAATTTAACCATAAAAAGTCCTTCGGATCGATGTCGATTTCTATTTATATTCAAGATATTTGAAAATTTTGATTGATTTTGGCATTAACGATTGGAAATTAGTGTTAGAGCTTCCCAAACAATATTATGATATATTCCCATACTCTGAAATCCTGCATAACTGAAAGAAAATTCAAGCAAGAGTATCACAATTTTATTTATATAAGATTTAGAATCATTTAGAACCCAAATCATAAACAACTCTATGAAAAGGTTGCTTATATACACTAAAATATCTAGGTATGACGTAAGATGCCAAGTTGACATATAGGGAAAATGTCAAAATAAAATTTATGATTAAAGATCGATAGGAAGATAGGAAAATTTAGTGTCTCACAGGTAGACAATTCACAATTTATAAATGAAAGAAAGCCTATAAATTGTTTGAGGTAAAAAAATGAATCCATCTGGAAGAACATTGATCAATTGCGGCTATGTAAAACATTTGTCTAATTTCAAAAAGTCGGTTTTAAAATAATGAATATGCACAATCTTAGATATTGGAGAAGCTATCCGAAAAACTTAACCTTAAAATCACATGGAATATAACTTTTATTTTACTAAAAGAAGTAAATTGTTGTTATCTCAAGAACAGAAGAAACATTGTGGGACTAGACCGGTTTAAACGCTTTCAACTTTGATAGTTTGTGTTCGAAACAATATACTTCTTCAGATCAGTAACAGTTCGGAAAACATGCATTTTTCAAGCATGTACTACTCCCGTCCTGCCGAAATTCGAATTTGCGGTGATTTTAAAGTCAACCCAACAGATATGCCATATCTACGAACCTAACTGTCATACCAGTCCATGAAATAAATGGAATGCTGGAATAGTACAAGCTGTCATTTGAAATAATCAGTGAAACCAAAGTTTTTTAAGGATTTAGTTGAGGGTAATAAACCGTATATATCGATTGTGTAGTTGTTTTAAGTGAAACATTAAGAGATATCGCGTGACCCACACTAAAACCTTGTACTTAATTAGAAATAAATAAAATTAATCATAACAAAAATTTTGAAATTAATAGTCACTATAGTTAGAAGAGTTTACGATATAATTACAGAAGAAGTGGATTATAAAAAAATGAATATATATAATATATGATATAATAAAAATGAAATCATTGTTTTATCTAAGTGCCATCAATACATAATAAAAAGAAAAAAACCCAAAAGATTTCCAGCTTTAAAGAAGACGACAAACTCCTTACACAGATATAGAAAGTACATGTCCATACATATTTAAGCATTCCTTGCATCAATTATTCAGGTGAAAGATATTCCCGCGAAAAAATTATCTTTATCTTGAGGACCTAGAAAATGTAGAAAAAAATTAATCCAACTGGTTTGATTGATCATTTTTCGATTTATATATAAATCGAATTAAATTATTTTATATTGACTACCCGTTAAAAATTGTTTTCATGCAAGGTCACCAAATATTTTTTGCCCAAATCACCTAAGTATTAATCTGTATTTAGTTTTTATATCTTTATTGTTTTAATGTCTTGTTTATCTTTTCAACGAAGACTATTGTTCACACACACACAGCAATTTAGTAAGTTAAGTACGTTAATCAAAAGTTTTTTGCTATAAAAATATTGCAACCTTGACAACATTCTTTTTGACTTATGTCGTCTTCAATTCTTTAATTTTAAGAACTGAAATGTGTCTCAGTAGTAATTACGATTTTTAAATCAATTAACACAATAAAAAGGATTAACACTTTTATCAACGATAATTGCAAAACGATTAACATTTTAAAACATTAAATGATGTTCTCCTGTATACAATAAATGTATCAACGGCAAACAATTTTGTCATGCGGAACATTAATTAATTCTTCTTATAAAAATTAAAATGTAAGTAAAAAAAAATTATTTTAATATAGAGAGTAAGCAAAACTTGTCTAAACAACCAAATTAATTATTAAAAAAAAAAGTTAAATTAGAAATCGAAATTATTGTCGTTTACAATACTGAGAAAGTTTTACTTTTTTGATTCGAACAGTGAAATTTTAAGTTGATCACACCAAATACTTATCGGATCGTTATTTAAAACGCAAATTTATTAGTGATCGACGGTATTTAATTCGAGGTAAGGAGATATTAATGATATAATTTGGTAGGATTACAGAATATTCCAAACCGAGAATTTATTGTCTATTTTTCTCACTTTAAGATGATTTTAAAAAGTTTAAAATTTATTTGTACAAACCCAAAAAATTGGAAATAATTGGCATGAGATCAACATTGTCTACCAAAACTAAATTTTCGTCTACGACTTCCAACTGTCAAAAGATTAGTTTTGATGATTCAAGGGAAAAGTGCATTGGTGCAAATTTCTTTTTTATTGTTTGACTTGATCAGGGAATAAAAATCGTTTGATAGCTGGAACTGCACAGGGTTTGGTACTATATTCAACAGCTTTTTAATTTCAAAATTTTTCGGTTTACTAAAAGCTATTGCTCATGATTTTGAAAAGCATTCGTTGGGATGACCGTGCGGTTTAAGCCATAGATTATTATGGACCAAATGTTTACATTATTAAATGCCGTATTCTAAATGGTCAATAAAATGAATTGAACGAAACACAATAGTATAAATTTCGACCAACAGCTGTCCAACAATAAACTATGAAGATCGCTTCCCAGTCTGGATTTCATAATAAAAAATTCGTTTCCTTATTTCGTAACGATGTAGCTTTTCTGTGCAACTGAGTCATAAAGACATACCATGTCTTTACTTTTACCATTTTTATCTAGGAAGCCGTTGTCTTATTTAATAAAAGTACGTCATGTTTTCATTTAATTTTTTAAATACGTGGCTCTTTCTCTATGAACTGATATCGTCTAAAGAAATTGATAGTTTTTTTTATTTTTGAAGTCGAAATTTATAGAAATACTAGGAGATTAGCATTCTATTATTAGTAATACTTCTCTGATTAACGAAGATTGAGATTACTCGGTCTTAAAAGCTAGTAAATCGCAATCTATTATTATTTACCAAAAATCATTAGGTACGTTTTCTTTTCCTTTTACTTATCCTAATCCGTTTTCAACTTCGGTTAATAATTTGGGGATAGTGTCAAAAACAAAACTCTTACATGGGGTGACCATTAAGTTAAAGGTAGTAAGAAGATATTTGGTTTACTTGGTTGTCTGTATAAATTAAAAGCGTTTACCGAATAGTCAGTTAAAAAAGAGAATATTTACATCCTACCTCTTTTAATATCTCCTCTATGGCGATGCTGACTTATTTGGTAGATTTGAAGAGAATATGACTATTCCAAAAAGCTTCAGAATAAGGAATCGTTTTATTTTTAGAATTAGGAAACTACGTTTGGTCTTGGTTGTAGTTTTTTTGAGTTTCGGATTTGCGATTTTACATTAGGAAATTGTCGTTTTGTTAAAGAATATACATCGAAAATCATTGGAATATTTTACAGAACCAAGCATACCAGAGCCAGATTAATAATAAACTAGACGATTTTTTGCTTTCTGCCATTGTCCATTTAATTCTATGTAGAAAGTGTGCCGTTGTATCCGGAGCTAAATAGCTAGAACTTCTATATTATCAACCAAACAATACTCATCCCCTACAGATTGGCAATAATTATTCCAGTCAAACTGAAATATTTCATCTATCTACTAAAGTTTAAATTAAAAAACAATAAGTACATTTCCCAACAGTATACATTTCTTTAAATTGGCCTATCACAATAAAATTGTCGAGCACTTTTGCCATCTAAAAAAAAAATTTCACTTTATAACAACAACACGAAAAATAAACTACTGTCAGCCTTTTATTTCGCATAGCAATTTTCTCCCATGTTGCATACAATATATATGTATATACACCCAAGACAATGGAATAGTTTTGTATTGTGTATATATAACATTTAAATATACTTCTTGCTTTGAATATATAATAATTTGAGGGACAAAATAATTCACGAATATAATGTATACTTGTAATTTGTCAAGTGATGTCACGTTTACAGAACGCGCCATATATAGTATATATATAATACCTCAAGGTCAATAGTCTTCCTTATATATTATATATATATTGTATATACAACTTATTAATCCCTAAACAATAATGTTATAAATTTCTTAACATAGGCTAAGTTATTACATAATAATTGGAATTTATGTTATGATTTTAGGTACACGATACACATATTTTCTTTATATTGTATCTTGAGATGAAATATCAGCGATACGTGTGAATTGCGTTTAAAGGGAAATAAATTTCAAATGAATTTGTCGACCAATATAGCTTTAATTAAACTCCTATCGTTTTGATTAAGCTTTTAATAATTATATCGTGGTTTCTTAGTTTGATGACTATACTCATATAATTATATAAACGTACATCTAGATAAACCTTATTAACATAAAATTAATTTACTTGAAATTTAACTTTCGTTCTCTTTATTCACGTAGGTGGTATAATAAAATTATATTTCTTACATTTCGTTTCATATAAATGTACGTACATACGGTTTTTGTGTAGTGTAGTATAATTTACACAGGAATTTTTAACATGTGCACATACATTTGTAAATACTCGTTGTAGATATATGTACATATATGCAACAATATAACATATATATAGTTAAATGTAAGATCACGTATACAATATATAATCTTATTGCATTCAGATTGTGTATATACATATTATATGTACACAGTGTAGTTTGGTAAAAGATAGTAACGTACAAGTGGCAGCAGCAGCATTTATTTGTTATCTTACATATATTATATACAATATAGTGTGATTTTATGTTTATGAATCATCTGGTGCATTTTAATATAGAAGTATACGATACTTTGTATATTATAGGGGAGACTACATACGATCAAAATTAGGTGACAAATTCGAGAAACAGACAAAACTCTCTTGATTGATATCCGCTTTAGATGTTGTGCTGTTTTAACTTTAAATAGCGACACTTTCAAATAATTACTATATATATATAAATAATCATCTACTTGTATTCGTATAGTTGGTTTCATTAAATTGTTATTGTCTGGCTTGTATGATATAAGCACAGAAATTTATTCCATCGTCTAAGAAAACAAATCCAAGAGAAAGCATTACATTTTATTCTATTGTTATGGCACGCCTTCGAACGTACATATATCGTACATAAAATACGTATACATACATTTTTTCCTCCATCGATTTTTATCATATATATAACTATATAATATAAATTATAGTTTTCTTAATTTAATTAAAATAATATGTATTTTATAAGTGTACATAAACTAAAAGAGTTACGCATATTTAAAAGTACAAAATAGAAAATATATGTATACAAAACTTGTACAATTTGTGTTTTCTTATATATAGTTTATAGATATATAGTATTCTATATAGTCATCGAAGCGAGACCAAGAAATAAAACACAATATACAAAACTATAAACATAGTGTTGAAAATATATAGATAATCTGTTGTGGGCCTCGATATATAGACAGCATAAAGTTTGCTAATTGTAAATTATTATTTTAGCTTTAAGATTTGTTTTCAATGACCCCAACTGCAAACAATAGTATTGTTCAGGTCGGAAACTTAGATTTTATGCACGATATAGACTATACGCATGTACATTTAAATTTGGTCAGCTGCTTAACGTTTGGGTTGCACTTTATTTGTATCTAAGGAGGGACATAATTAAACATTATCTTCGTTTAAGGTTTTGTTCGTGCCCCTATTATATCTGTATCAATCTCTTAAATGGCCTCGTCAAAAAAATAAAAATAAAAAATTCCGTCAATTTCCTGTATGTGCGGCATTTAAATATGTAAAACTTAATACATTTATGTAAACATACAAGAGGAATAACAAAAGTTCACGTAGTATAGTACCAAATTGTTTGCAATTGTTTTATGAAACGTTTTTCAAAAATTCAGAACGATCGGTTAGAATGGAGAAAATAGCTGATGAAATTCAACCAACAACGCAAACAGAAATTCTTTCGGTTTTCGGTGTAAACTAAAACTACTACAAATATCCAGTGAATTGAATAAAGAACGATTGTACCTTCTCTACAGACTGTTTCCAGGTGATTCCAAAGATTCCAGTCGGAGCATTCTGTAAAGGACGAGCCCCAAGAATGTTGACCTAAATCTTCCACTGATGACGTTACTGTGGATTTGATGAAATCCACGACGGATTCAAAATTATTGGTGGTGAATTGACCTCGAATGCCATGAATGTATCGCGAATATTAAATTATCATCTGGGATACTCGAGAGCATTATCCTACAGTAAATTCGTTACTGGTGAGGGATCTTGGTTCTATAAGCAGGTTCCAGAAACCAATAAGATAGCCCAACTTGAGCAAACTCACCCGTAAAAGCTAGCCAAAAAATCAGCAACAAAGGCAATGATGTCAGTTTACGTCACTCGATCAAAAATTATAGCTGCTATTCTCCTAGAAAATTTTGTTGGATAACCGGAAGAAAGTGGATTTTCTACGCTTCTTTTTAAATCATAGCAACGCGCTCAACCTGCTGAAATATAACTTAATTGACATATCTGACATCGAAGAAATACGACCAGCACCATATTTCCCAGATCTAGTACTTTGTGATTTCTGGTAATGTCAAAGAATTATAACTCAATTGGATTGGTTAATGCGGTTATTGCTGAACTTGATAAGCCTTAAAAGTAAAATTTTGAAGATTATCTAGGCAATAAATTCCAGTCAATTAAGCGAACTTTTGCTACTCCCCTCGTAAGATCATAAAAATACGTGTACAATTATAGTATAGGTAATAATTTTCTAATTAAAACGTGACCTTGAACCGGAAAGATATTCTCTTTTATAGTACTAAAGCTATCATCAAAATGTCCACCTATATACCATAAACCTATTAATTTACCTGCCTATCAACCTACCGCTGATAATGTGACAGAGGTTGTTGCCTATAATACAATATTTATGTTATGATTTTGGTTTTTCCCGTCTTAATAATATAAAATCAGTGGTTTTCTTATCAAATCAAAAAATCTGTTTAGATTATATGTGTGTGGATATATATGTGTGTGAACAACGACGTACAGTATTTAAGTAGTTTTTCTTTTTATTTCCTTTTACCCTCATTTAACCAAAAAGTCATTTGTATACTGTGGTGTTGTTTGTGTTATTGTTGCTGTATATAGACATACATGTATTTAAGTATTTGCTTACAATTATTATTAAAGCTTGAAACAAAATGTTTGATATTTTTTTTCTGGTTTGATAATGATCTAATTGGGTAGACGACAGGAAATTAAATTGATGATGTTAACTGTATACAAACAAAAAAAAAAAAATTAAGATGTGATGATGACGATGATGATGGATTATTATTGGTTAATTACGTTAAATACTCTCACAAGAAATTAAACAAATTCTTAATTAAATGATAGTTTTTCTATCTATATATGCGCTTTATATACGACCTTTAAATGCATATTTAGTCAAGAAGACGTTGTAGGAGGTACTCCTCGTATACTTAATCAATTGTATGTAATAAAATTAGAATTAATTGTTTGGATTTTTTGTTCGTGGTTTCCTGGTAGCTTAAATTATTAATCATTTCAGTGTTTTTTTTTATAATAAATTGAACATTGTATTATAGCACCATGGGATACATAACAATTCTTTAAAGTCATGTGAATATATATTATATAGTTAACCACCCAAGTTCAATAGAAGCATATGCATATAAATCAACATTTCGTTGACGAATTTCACGATCAATTATCATTTCTTATTTAATTAATTTTGACATTTTATGTCGAATTTGATGTGTCAACTATTCTTAAATAATATTATGTAAGACATATTTTGAAATTTTATAAATTGTACATATTTGTTTATTTATATTGTTAAGAAGTGGAAGTTACACAGATGCCTTTGTTGCTTAAGTAACCAAATACTAATTGTAAATGATCTGAGGTATACCATAAAAAGTTAAAGCCTTAACTATCAAAGCAGTACCTTGGATAAAATTATATTTTTAGTAACATTCCTACGTATAATAATAGCCAAAAGAGCCGGCACGGATCAATGAAAGAACACAAGATCTAGATGTACTTCGTAGTACTTGTGGCGACCGGCATCTTTTAGAGGAGAGAGTTCACAACATAAGTACTAAATAAAACATTAGTTACAAATACAAAGAACAGTCACGCCACAATAGTAATCAAATCAATAACGTAATAAGATGGAAACCGGCTTAGCGAAGTAACATTACAGATCACATAAAATGCCATACAATTCAAAACACAAACTCTACACTAAACTCAAACACAGTCTTCAACGACTGATTGCGATTCAGCGCCCTGCTGTCAATCAATGCCACACGGAGTTCCAGTATAACTCCCATCAGCTGTCACTTTCACAGCTATTTCAGAATCATAATATCATTTATCGTATCCTACATTGTACACCATGTGAAGATTATCGAAGCCTTAAATGCCGTCACTGAACCGGATCAATATCCGATTCCAGATATCCAAAACTTTTCGATGTACCTTGCAGAATGCAAAGTTTTTTCGAGAATCGACATGGTTAGAGCTTATCATGTAATACCGTTTGCGTCCAAAGACGTGCAAAAACCTCTCAAACAGTTGTTTGAGAGGTTAGTCGAATTTGGAAATATACAAGTGACTCGTCATACTCAAGGAGATACATGACAGTTTGAATCGAATAACAACTGATAAGAGTAAATACCTGTTCGCTAATATAGTTTAGGTTATCTGCACTTAAGAAGAGATTATTTGGATGTAAAACTGATTCAGCAACATGAGCCAACGAGTTTACTTCAGACTAGACATTATAGAACAAAATACTTCGACGAGCACAATCAAATATTGAAAAGACTAAAATTTACTGATTGAGAGTTATTCAGAGGAAAATAAGACGATCTAGTTGGAATACCAGGAACTGCATGCTCGAAACTTTGCGTAGGGTTATATGAGGCAGCCAAAATATCAATTAAGAGAAAGACATACGACTATAAATAATATTTCATAAGACAATTTTATCGAGGAAGCTAGAAAGTTAACCGCTTTATTAAAGAACATACTTTCATAAGAGCTTTACGAAAGTATAAAGGTCTTTTCAAAGCTACTAGAAGTTTAAGAGACTAATAATCGAAACATCGCTCTAACGAATAAAAGTGGTCAAGGTATGCAATCTAACAAATGAAACAGCATTATTTCAATTGTCAAAGAAAAGCCATGGTCGTTGATTGATTAATAGTTGAGTATACACCCAACCATCAAGCCTCTATAAGGCATCCTGCCCAATTCAAATCCATTTTTCTGATCCAACTCATGCAGATTACTCTACTGTTCTATTTGTTTGGCAAAAAATCGTTTGTTTGTAATATTGAGAGCAAACTTAATTTTTGCCGAAAACTGAGAGTTCTCTCAAATTCTTGCAGAACAATATTTAACAAGATTGACGTAGAAAATTTGCCCCACCATAAAATTAAAATCTCCAAGCACGAACTCTTCACCAACTTAACCAGAAAATTATACAAGAATGAAATATTATGACTATGAATTGTTTCAAAAATTATAAAAAAACATTTCTGGTCTCCTGTCAACTATTTCCTAGACGTTTGGAGTAAATATAATTGCGTTTTGTCATCGGTATATTTGTATTTGTGAGGCAATTGAAGGGAACAGATTGGAGATTAGTGAAAATAATATTGTTCCATTTACCGAAAGATATAATGGCAAATTCACTGAAGAAGGCCCATTCAAGAAGGCCAATTGTGACATCCCTTCCGAGTCGTACACTCTCAGCCCACAAATCTGAGGATCTATTATGAAATAAATCCTAGTTGAATTTTTCCGTTAACAGATAAATCCGTGCCATTATGAAACTAAAAAGTAAAATCGAATCAGATTTTCCGATCGCACAAGACAAAATCCTACTGCTATTTAGTTGTCGTATTTTCTTTTCGATTGATCATATTTTGAAGTTTCATATCATTAAGCCAAAATTTCTTGGAATTTTAAGAATTTATATTCTTCGATCGGATAGGATTTATCCGTTTACGGAAAACTCTGATTTATTTCATAATAGACCCCCTGTTTGTTCTTCTAATGAAGTCCAATATATCTGAAGGTCGTTAGTAGATCCTCAAATAAGAATTGTTATCTAAAGCAGTGCAGTCTATGAGAAGAGTATAAAGAACAGGAGCACAAGAAGTGCTCAACAGTTTTTTTTCCTCCACCCCAACAGTTCGCAGTTTGCGATGTTTCGAATTTTCATTCGAAACATATTATTCAGAGAGCAATGTGCCGTGAGAATGCTCAGCAAGATTGGTACATATACATTGGTACATATACATGAATATATGACATATAAATGCACGGAAGTGCATGTAAATAGTGCAAGGATGAAGTTAATTATGATCTCGTCACTTGTATTAGACATCGTTCAATTAAGAATTAACATACGATAGCAAGTAAAACTTTTCACCATATATGTAAAAAGTTAACCTATTAAGGTTAAAAATACTGAAAAAATTTTAGTGCAGACGTCCAAAGAAAATGATCTTTATGAATTAAACCTAAAGTTAATCTCGAGCACAAACAGCATCCAGTCCCTTGTTTGGATATTCATAAAAACATAATACTTTGAATTACTTACGATCACATGCTTTGCAAAATGTAAACTTAGATAGAATATTCATCTTACCTAGAAAGCAAAAAAAAAAAATAAACATATTTATTAGTTATAACATTAAAAGTTAAATTTTATTGATTTTTAGAAACTCTCTTAAGAAGTAAAGCAACAATTCGGGCAGTCACCAATAGGAAATTATTTTAACTATAACTCTTAAAAACTGGGTTAAATTATCGAAGAGCAGCTACACATGTACCTATCATGTCATGTCTATCGAATAATGATTTCCAAAAATTTTGATTATTCTTTGCAACAATAATAAAACACCATATGGTTAAGATGTCCTTATATAAATTAAGTTTACTTTTTGTTCGTTTGGGAAAAATATCATATGGAAATGAGTCCTAGACGAGAGCAGATTAAAAAATTAAAATTTATACAAAATTTGCATTCATAAAACATCTGGTGTTATTTATCACGTTTAATTCTCTCTTTAAATATGCTAAACTATACACTATACCATACATTATAGTTGGTTCAAAATTTTTGAGATAAGTTCCAATGTGGTATTTTTATGGCTTTTTGTACAAATATGCAAGCATAGTGTTTGATCTCAGCGGACCATGAAGAAAGAAAAATTGAATTTTCTTAATGTAATTTCTTACCATTTTACATCTGAAAAAACCTTCAAAACATTGATATATTTATGTTATACTCGTATATAGAGTTGGTCGTAAAGTATAATATTTAATTTGATTGTTAGTTGAATGGTAGCATTTTGCCCAAGCCCAAGAATATATATGGTACATAATAATAATTTCCAGGTATGCATAGTATATACATACATTTTAATGTACGATTTAACCTGAAATTGGAAATGACTTGAAATTTAAATAATTTATGGATATTGTATTGTTTACCCAGTGTAAAAAAAAACAATTTTATATCTTTTCTTCTATATACTTAATAATATGGAAGCAATATAGTAAGAGGTTTTGCAGAAAAATATATTTTTATGATAAATAATAAATACAATAATGTTTGATAAATTAATAAGTGAATTAAAAAAAAGTGACAGCTCGTGGATGGAATGGATTTTGAATATAGAATATATACTGAGTCATATAATTTTGTATTAAACAAATCCGAAGTATCAGTGAATTTATTATTTTAACATATGTCAAGCACTTACTTGAACATTTTAAGGTCTGTTGAGCATAAAAACTAAGATAGATAAACTAATGCAGTTTAAATAGATCGTGACACCCTTCAACTAAGCTAAGTTCATTTTGCTTGGCTAAATATCAGGTTAACATCACTCAAATACTGACTTTGATATTATTCTATATAATAAAAATAATAGCATCCACAAAATTGATCTGTTAAGTTGGAAGAAGCGCCTGTATAAACGTATATGAACTATGCTTATATCGTTAGTAAATGTCACATCAATATCAAACTTGGACCAAGATCTTATATTTCAGCCATATGTGGTGTACCATACAGACGTATAGTTCAAATTTTAGTATTTCGGTTTCAGTGATTAAATGTTGATTGCATTTTAGTAATAGATTAGTTATCAAATTCGAAGCTAATTAGCTTCACTATTAGCTTGTCATTACTTTTATTAAATGAGAACATATCTTTGTGTAATGGTTGCATATTTGCAGGGTTGCGGAATGGTCACGCATATGACGAAAATGGATTGAGAGTTTTTTTTAACTTTTTGCTCATTGTGAGGAAAGTAAATCGGATAATAATACCTCTAACTATCGTCTGGATCCACTGCTTAGTATTACTTCACCGTTGATGTGATATCTGTATTCGTTCAAAGCATTTTAAACTGCTTCATAGCGATATCATTACAATGACGAAAATCATACCTGTCGTTCTAAAAGCAATACATCTAGGTGGCGTAGAATTTCATCAAACATGATTTTCTAGAGCTCTGGGCGAAAAACTGAGACTTTGTATTCCTTTTTGAAAGGCAATCATCGATTTCATAAAGAAATAAAAAAACTAGAAATTAAGTAGTAGGCTTCAGTTTGATGAGAAAAGAATTCCTGACGTCTAGTGTAAAAATTAAGTAATACATTTTTAAAATTAAGCTCTTGGTACAGAGCATCCTTTACTACTCACTTTACTATTAATATCATCAACTTTTGGGGATTATTTATGAACCAGGTGCCGTGTTGTGGTCGATATACGGCTTGTACTCCATAAATTATCGAGAGATCGAGCTATATAACAAGACCATAACCTATGTTTTTCAGATATATTAAGATGAGAGTCAAGCTTAACAGGACCTACATTCCCCACTAATTTTTCCAAGACCGTTCCTTTTGGCTGTGGTTTCACTATAGCAGGTATTGATTTTTTGGCAATCGCATCGTTGAGGATAATTATTTATTTAATTTTGTGTTCGATACTTTATCTACTCAAAAAGTTTTAGAAATTTGACAATATTCGATGTAGAAATAGTAGTTTCCTCCGATTTATAAATGGTTATAAATCAAGGCATCACTTATTGAGAGATTGCCAATTATTCACATCTAGATATCCTGGTACTAGGCTAACGTATCAAAGGTTAAACGAAATTTGCATACTTAAATCGTGACTTAATTTTATCACAGAGCATAACATCGGCTTTAGGATCAGTGTAGATTCTATCAAGTATGGGTTTGAAGGTTGTACCGGCCCATTTTTTATCAAATATTTTCCCTTTTTCTTAATTTTTTGGATGCCAATTCAACTAATGCATCTCTGTTACCAAGAGGGCTCAACCGTTGTTAGTTAAATAAAACAAAGAGTACACAAATTATGACAGAAGTTACACTTATGCCAACCGAAAGTCAAGATTTCCATAATCGTTTGAGCATAAGTATAGTTATGAGTATAAGCACAAGTTCTTAACCACATCTATTAAATACTTGAATAAATATCCATATACTTATATTAAAAAATTTATAAATTTACTAAGATTTTGATGTTAAAAATCTAACTTCTTTGTCTTGATATTGATTCATGTTATAAAACAATATATTTGATATTTGGCATACACTCGATTTTAGTCCCCTGAAAAAATTATCACACGAACTTTTAAATAAAGTACAAATAACATTTTTACCCTTTCACCATTGCCCAGACCATAATGAAAACAAGGGAAATCAAAATACCGACAATCACAAAGCCCCTTTTCATATTTCTAATCATATATATGTAAGTATATTATATATATATATATATATATATATATATATATATATATATATATATATATATATATATATATATCATCATTATTCGTTATGCATATATACTCATACATAAAATATCATAAATTGTAGTACATAACTTATATGCATATATACATATGGAGATATTTTTTAACCTTATCAGACATACTATACTTATACTCGTAAATAAATAAATTTTCATTTTTACACATTACTTTAATTAATACAGTAATGAAATGAAAAAAAACCACACCACCCACGTAAGTTTTCACCCTACAAAGCAAAAAAAAAAACTAAATTTTATTTTCCATTTTAATTGCATGATCACATGACAACAGTGTACAATATGTAGAATGACATATACCAAGTGGTTGGGTCGTATTAAATCCCCAACTAACTATATACTTAGTCCCACATTGAATATATTGTCTAAACAGATATAATCATGACGATTGCTTGCTTGCTTTGCTGCACGATGATGGTGATGATGATGATGAAGTTGTCTTTTTATTAAAACAAATAATAATTTTATGTAACTTTTCAAACAGCAAATACATAACAACATAACTAAACTTACAAACCCGATTTATATTTGTATTTCACATTAATCACAATCATATCACATCATCAACAATAATAACAACAACAATGTAAAATGAAAATTTTTTTTTTATAAAATGGAAAAACTTAAAAAACAACCAAATGAAATATTAACAAAAAAAACCAGTGATGGATTTAAACGTTGAGATATTAGAATGTGAAGTGAATAGAATATATATGCTTCATGTAGCTAATATTTGCGTACGTAGAACAAAAAAAAATCGCACACACAAGTCGTTTATTATAATTTTACTTGAACAGAGATACAAGAGACGTACGAGAAGGCAAACAACATAAAGGAGCGTACAAATGAAATCATATATCAACAGATTGCAATATATAGAATTATATGACATGAATGCGTGTGCGAAATTAATATTTAATGATACGCATGTATCTTCGCTATGGCATAGGGGCATGTTTCGGGAGAGCAAATGATTGAACCGATTTATATATACATATCTATATAAATCATCTACGAGTGTTTTTGAATGGTGGATATAGATTCGAATGTTTCGAATCCACATAAGATATAAACGAATAATAAGAAAAGAATTGCATATTTATGTCACCCACCCATTTTTTTTTGTTTGTTTAATTATTTGCAAATGATATGTCGATTTAATTTATTCGTAATGTACATAAGTATCGCAAATATAATTGATGATGGTTATCTGTTCAGTTTTCACACGATTCGTATCAACCTTGGATATAATACTATTTTATTTATGTAGGTATATATAGTTCTTAAATTACTGTAAAATAACCGCCTTGAAAGTTAATACAATCTACGAGGGAAGTTACAAAAGTCTGCTTAGTATTCGACTCTTAAATATTTTTTGAAGAAACCAAAAATACCAAGTCCAAAATTGACAAAGTTCACCAACTGACACAAGAAATTATTGCTGATCAATTGCCGATTAAATAATTATTTTAGGATACACGAAGAAATCTGCAAATTCGTTGAACTAATATTTTAAATAAGGGCCAAAAATAGGCTCGACTGCATTTTGCTAAATTTTTCCTAAATAAATTCGAAAATGGGCAGACTAGCAACTTTAGTAATGTTGTTTCTGGTTACGCCTCGTGGTTTTATAAGTATGATTCGGAAAACAGTACGGACAGGACATCGAGCTCAGCGACCAGGAGCCAACACAGCCGTAAAAACTAACAAACAAAACTTACTTCATATGACCAAAATTTGTAGCTGCGCACAAATTACAGTCAATTTACTTCATATGTTCAAAAACTATAGCTGTTTTCCCCTGGAAAAGGGTCAGTTATACCGAAGACTGCTCCCCCTAAAGTATTCAAAACTTGTGAGAATACCGGACGAAAGAGCAGGTGTAGCACTATGTTTTACATCATAACAAAGCACCAGAGCTCATACAGTGCGGAAATGACGAGTAACTTTATTGCGATCTCTGGCATCGAAGTAATACGACCAGCACCATATTCCCTGAATCTCTTTGTGATATCTGGTTATTCAAAAATTAAAACTAGTTTGTGGTCTTAAATAGTAATGCGATTGAAAAGCAAGATTGTAAATACTATATTGAGAAGTGGATCTATAGGCTTAGCGATTATGTAGAGAAGATAAAAAAGACGTAGATTACAAATAAATACGAAAAAAATAATTTCTGGTCAACTAAGTGAACTTTTGTTTCTCCCCTCGTACTGTATTTGGATATCTTTCCTTTCCAAAGTAAAATATATAGACGGGCAGGCAACATAGATACCTTCAAAATTTAACTAGAAAATCAGTGATGTAATTTCATCTATATGACCTCCTCTGATGGCGTGCAGAACTAATGACGAACTATCCACAGATTAATGTGAAGTTCTGAGACGCCGAAGATTTTACAATCCCTAACATAAATAAAACTATAAAAGAACTATTTAAAGAACGATTTTTCTACAAATCTCGAATGTCCAAGAATTCAGAAACTTATACATTTTATCTGCTCCTACCAAAATAGTTCTATTTTGGTTCGTTCTTTTTATACTTATGTGTAACCAAAACTTTCGGTTGATAAAGGTCCAAACAATTTTATTAATTATTATGAATATCAACAACTCGCCCGCAGGCCGGGTAGGAAAATCAAATAAAACATAAAGTTCATAAATTGTTATTTCAGTGGTCAAGAAAAAAGTAATAATTATCAAGGAGGTTTTTGTCCCTTGAATATATTTATTATATTTACGGTTTTTGTACTTCCATGATAATCGTGAATTTATGTTCTTTGGTTACGAAGCTTAATATTTAAATGTACATATTTTTGAAATAAAATGCTCCAGAATATTTTTTTGTAATCTTGTCGTACAGGCTTTAAAGTGTGAAAGGGTTGAACATTTCATAAATGTCAAATTATTAGAAAAAACGAATAGAATACCAACGTAAGGAAATGCTTTGTGCAAGATAGGTGTGGCTCGTTATACAAAATTAGACCCGAAATGAAAATTAATGGGTAATTCTCAAGGGTATTTGGATCGTTTGATGCTAAACAAAATGGATTGGTTTATTTTATAACTGATGATGATATTTTGTTTAGACCAAAAGAGCATTCAAAAGAATCCATTGAAAACAAACGAAGTTATATGTATACTGAATGTATCTCGGGATTATAAAACTCTTTAATTGGTCGATTATCTTCAAACACAAAGTAACACAATTTAGATCAATTACTTAGATGCAAAAATTCGTGAATAAAAATCAGCTTTAAAAAAGAAAATCGGTTTTTATCAAGACAATGTCTTACGATGGCCAAATTTACGATGGAGAAGCACTCTCTGACTAAGGATTTCGTTTACCTTATGTTGTCCTTAAAGTTGAATCATTTTGCGTCGTCTTGGTTTAAATACATTCTCGTAAAATAGACGCGATGGTCTTTGTTCTAATTAAAATTCGCTCCAACGTTGTTCTTAAACTTTATTTAAAAAATGTCGATCCTGTCAGCATTTCCAGTGGTTAGTTCTGAAGCTAAATGATCTTATACTCTTTTGGACGGTTTGTACCATTTCAAAATTCATAATGTATCAGTAAACAATGTGTGAAATAGCAACATTACTCTCAGTTGATTTAATGCCTTCATGTAGATATACGTCATTTCAATAATTCTGTTCAGACCGATGTTGCAGCAATGATGATGATTCAAAAAAGATAATGGTGATCCTCTTTTTGATAGAAAAATGGTGGTTTTGCCAAACGAAGTTCGTAGCATTTCTGTTTCAGATTCATCGTTAGATCCTTTAGTTTATTCGTTATTTTCCCAAACCTTGATACCGGCTGCCGTGTTAATATATTCGTTAGTTTATTCGTTATTTTCCCAAACCGTGATACCGGCTGCCGTGTTAATATACCACATACTATATAGCTACTACTTCTACTTCTACAGTACCTCCAAACAAATCATTGTATGCTTCTTATCTACTCCTAATTCATGGTAGGTTTAGCCTTTTGCGTCATAAGCAACAAGCATTTCTGCAATGGGTGGTTGATATGTACTCGTATGTGCCGATTGAAGGCATAAGGTTGTACAAATTTAAGGAAAAAGAAATGCTCTTATTAATATACTATCGAGTTGATGCGTTGATCATTGATGGGGATGATAGAATAGTGAGGTTGCTGATATTGATAACATTGTGTGCTGAAATACCTAATATTCAAGCACATCTAGAACTATAGGAACTTATTAGGCGATATATGATTCATGGTTCATGCGGCGGTCTTTACTTAATCCAAACTCGGTCTGCATATGAAAAGGAAAATACAAATTATCCAATAGATTTCTGTGGTTATACTCCTGATATACAAATGGATTTCCTGTTTATAAACGACGTGATTATGGTACGAATGTTGATGTTCGTGAGAATTCTGTTGATAATCGATTCTTTGTTGCATACAATCCATATCTTTCAGCCAAATTCAATTGACATTTTATAGCAAAGTTATAGCCGAATCAATATAAATAATAGCTACGTTAGTTGACGTGTGCAATTGAAGATTCGAACGGAAATCGTTAGAACAACTATAAAGACTATGGAAGGACAACCACTGGTTTTACTTTATCGGTTAAGAGTATCTCAGCACACCGCGGTCTCGAGTCCGGTTCTCGCCGTTTATCAAAAATTAACATGCACCGGATGTGACATAAAAAGCAATTTTGTGTAAAAAAAACATTCGTTGGGTTGACCATCTATAATATGCACCAATACTTATTAAAGGTTCGAAAGGTGTCGGTTGAGACGTGGATGCCCCGCCATAGATTATTATGGTAAATAAATTAGATTACATAAAATATGACAAAGATTAGAAAGCAACATATCAAATAGTTATTTTAAGAGGATTTGTAATTTACAATGAATTTAGTATCTAAGTAAGATTTTAACTTAGCGACCAAAAATCAAAGACGCTTCAATCATCGGCTTTCAATTAATGATATGGATGATCACATCACTGACTACCAAATTTT
This sequence comes from Tipula lateralis, assembly GCA_963932295.1. Classification (NCBI taxonomy): domain Eukaryota; kingdom Metazoa; phylum Arthropoda; class Insecta; order Diptera; family Tipulidae; genus Tipula; species Tipula lateralis. The sequence continues at coordinate 39,366,342 of OZ010737.1, forward strand.
TAATTTTTGATTTAGAAAATAAATTGATTTTAAAGAAAACCGAACTTAATATATTGGACTTACTAAGTATACTGCATCTTCCCAACTTGTTCCAATCACCCTTACACGAAAAACGATTTTTTTAATATTTTTAGATATTTAAGTGGTCTCGTTCTCATACAACAAACACATGTCATTCAATTCATTACGTTACTACAATAACCCTAAAATATAACACTTTATACATGGAATTGTTTATATAACCGATTATATTCTATATACAAATAACTATATCGAGCATATTATAATCGAATGAATTAAAGTTTAATGAACCATTTACCGATAAACGATTGTCACATCCAAACTCGAAACAAACACACGAAGATAAAATTTTTGTTCTATCTAAAAATAAAAATGATTAGCCGTGCGCATCTCGGCACATATATATGATGATACACCGCCCTCGATAACTATATAACTATATATTTTTATATTTATACACATTATAAACCATCAAGGTCTTTCGTAATTCATAGACATAATAATAGGTTAGAATGACACACAACTAAGCTTAGAAAAACATTTGATTTGACATAAACTAACCCACATATACAACGTATATCGTAAATTTAGTACGCAAACATGTTATTCCAAAAATGCTAATTAAATTAGTACATATCGTAATTTATTAAAACAACAAACTATAGTGACGTATATAGTTACATAAATGCAAAGATGTGCAAGATTTTATCTTATAAACGTCTGAATAGCATTGCAGATGGTAGTTTTGTGTTTTGTACCTGTTCCAAATTAATTATAAATTACTATTGTAGTGTACTGTGTTATTATATACTAAGACATATATTTTGCCTATCTATTTACCATTCATATGCAAGATAGTTTCTCCTGCCAATAAATTATATATTTTATAAATAATTATGATTACCTGAAGCATTAATTTTTTACTGTATATGCTATATTATATATGGAGTACAACCAACCACATGGCATATTTCATTCAATGCATAAAGACGAAGAAAAATATTGTAAGATGACTAATTTTGTTCAAAATATAATGAATGACACCATGAAAAATAAGTATGTATGTATGTAAGTTTTATAAAGAAACGCAAAGAGAAAAAAAGGGCAAAAGACTATATGACAGCCTCTATACTGGAGGAAGAAAACAAACTATATAAAAGAAAACATAAAACTATTTTTCTTTTATCTTCTCCTCGGGATGGATTTTTATTTATTTGTTATGTCCTTTATGTATTTTCATGGCAATGTACATCTTCTTTGTTACAATCTTAATAGTGTTAACTATTTGTATTACTAGAAAAAAAAACCAAGATTTATTTTCTAGTTTATACATATACAATAGTATGTTAGTATAAATAAGTTTCCAGTTGTTTTATAACCAGATAAATTTACGCACGTGGTTAGGCATAGGCGTAGTATTTCGAAATCTTTATATGAGATAATTAGTGTACTTTTTATGTCTTAACGAAGAAAAGTATTATAGTTATTAAGTTTTTTGATTAAAAACGTGTACGTTAAAAGTGAGTAGATTAGTAAATTGACCCATCATCAGTTTATTAATATTAGTTTAGTAAATATTTGAACTGAACTTCAGAGTCGTGTCTTAGAATAGGTATATCAAAATTTAATATTAAGTGCCGCACAGGTGGCGCAGTGGTTAAAGCTGCGGCAGTTGGAGTGGGATTCCCAATCTGTGGCAAGATGCAAAAACGGATTTTTCACCATCGATCGTTTTGGCGGTGCGATTGGTGATGTGAATGAACACATCTGAATCTCCTGTCGATTAGAATACATGGGCCGACCCATCTCCTTATCAGTACTATAGGCTGACGTAGAGCTATGAAACGCGCAGATGGTTCTACGAAAATCGGACCTATAGCCGTACATTAAGTGGTATCACAACGGACCATCGCAGGTCTAAGTGTGCGGTAGCAGCCACCCAACAAAAAAATCAAGATGTGCTGGGTAATATAATGTGTAGGCTTAATTTTGCTGAAAGCAATGATCATAAGACCCGCGCTTTATATTGCAATCAGCTATCAAAATTATCTATTTGGGAAATAATGTCTTAGTATAAAATTAAACTAAGATACATCCAACTGTACTCATTGCTTATATAAGGTTGGCACGGAGTATTCTTAAAAATCATGTTGACAAAATTGAAAGCATTAGCTGTATTGAATAAAAGTTGTATTGAATAAAAGGTTTTGGGGTGCGTACAGGTTTAATATAAATTAACTTTCTCAAATAAATTAAGGTAGTACAAAGGTGATAGAAAAGTGACTCTACAGATACCAAGGTAACTGTCCAGCAATTAAGGGGTTACTACTTTCGTCTAGTAGTGGGTATGTATTAGGATATATCAAGGAGACGACTAGTTTTAAATTGAGCTTGCTATGTTAGTTGAGCTTACAAAGGTGATAGAAAAGTGACTGTCCAAAAACTGTTGGATTAATGGGTTACTATCTTCGTCATGTAGTGAGTATGTCTAAATTGTGGAGGAGTTTAAACCAATTTTAGTTTTAAATTGAGCTTACTATTTCAAGTTACTTAAGTTTTCTATTCTAAGCAAGTTTAACTGATTTCAACCTGTATCAGTGTATATTTTTTATGAGTGGATTTCATTGTCTGACTTCGGGATTGAAAATTATTGTTATCTCCAACAAATGTATGAGGGTCATGGTCATAACTCCTACATTGTATGCATATGTTATGTATGGCTTTGGTAGTATTGAATCGGAGGTCACATCTATTGAATTTCTCGAGGTCACATCTATCTTAATAGTATCCTGTTCTTTATACTCTTCCCATAGACTGCAGCGCTTTCGATCACAATTCTTATTTGAGAATCAAATGACGACCTTGAGGATACCAAATATTTTTGGTCTTCAATAGAAGAACAAACAGTATTCATGACTGAGAGTGAACGTCTGGGAAGAGATGTCACAATGGGACAATCGAGCCTGAGTGACTAGTAAAAAAATGTGTTTTTTTTTCTTTAATTTTATTTGGCTTAATTAATTTAGTTAATTATTACAGTTTCCTGAGCCATAAATTAATAAATTTATTTCATAATTTTGAATAAATGTTTTAACTATAATCTAAACGAATAATTGCAGATAGGTGTTGCATTCTGAAGATTTTGGATTGATGATTGCAGATTAGTATATTACAAATGTGATTGTCTTGTGCTAATAGTAGTTTACTAACGATTTGCCAGGTGTCTGTAACAAGGTCGCTCTTTCCTAACTAACGTACTTCCCTATCGTTATACCTAAACTTTTTAAGTAAGCGGCTATAAGGATAGGTTCGGCGTTTTCCGGGAATCCTGTATGTCTAATGAATCAAACGTACTCGTCTTTTATAAGAGAAGCCAATTTTCTTCCAATCTGGCTTTCGTACCAAAGATAACAATCAAATATAGGTGAAAAGAGATCCCTGATCAGTGAATCAAATCGTTAATTATTTATAAGTATTTTTATTTATTTCAACATCATAATCGTCTTATAAATTAATTGTGTATAAAAATAATAAAAACTTTTTATGATAAGTATTATGTGATCAATAAATTTCACGATCGATTCACATCAATTAATCAATAGTAATTTTAATCGTTCTGAGTCGTTATATGAAACCAATCATCTAACCATTTATTGCGTTATTATTACTTTGTGATCATATAATAGATGATCATGATCATTACGTTCTCGTTAATAAAGCAAATAATTGATTGAAAATCAAATAGTATTTTTATACAAGATCCGATAATTGAGAATTTTCACCTAATAGGGGCAAAACTGTAACAGTTGTTTGTTAGTCTGTGTATCCGTCAAATGGATTCACATATTATAATTTCTGTTGGGACTTACAATGATCATTTTGTAGATAGCCACACAATTTCCAAAATATTTAGGTCAAGACATATGTAATCTTTGGTCCACAGACAGACCAAAAAATACACTCGATGAAACTAAGTTTTAGTATAGTTTAAACAATTTGTAGTTGTTTAAAAACAATGGCTTCAGCACACAAAATATACGAAACAACAGAACGCCACTCCCAGCTCTTTCACGTTTTGGTTACGTCGTACGCGTACTTTAAATAGCAAACGTATGGTGATGGCTCTGATTTATGAAGAACCATCTGCACAATGCATAGCTACATGCCAGCCTATAGAGGCATGAAGGGCATAGGTGCTCATAATAAGATGAAGAAATCTCCATTTTGAGTTTCGAGAACCCAGTACCCAGTATAAAAATACCTCCTTAGACGGTTACGGCTCCAGGCGGTTTTAATTGGGTATATCGACTCTTCTAAGAGAATTTTTAAGACAGAAGGAATTTTTAACTATTTTAACGGTCTCCTAGTTACATAATTTTCATTAAAATATAAAAGTTCTTCGAAATACATAACAACATATAGATATACGCCGCTCATGGATTGAACTAATGACCATAACTATTAATTTATGTTGTGGTGATAATTTAAATTTTCCCAAATTATATTTTTATTTTGTTTAAGATGAGATAAGATAATAAATTGTGGCATGGTAATGACTTCATTCTATTGTCTATATGTTGTACAATAGTGCTTCTGTACTACATCATATAGATACATACATTTATAATAGAATATGGACGCGGTTAATTTACATAATGCACCATAATACTTATTTAAATAATCATTAAATAAATAATATAAAAAAATATTTGTTTAGGGACTTGATTAGAATTTAATTAACGATAGTACAAATTTTCATGAAAATTGATAACAAATAAGCCGACTTAATCTATACACACACACTCATATATACATAATAATTGTACACATAAGCACTGATAACATAAAAATATATAAGTATAGCATTGAAAATATTATTGATCTTAGTCAATGTTGTTTTGATATTAAGGTCGATATACATAAATTATGTACATTTTGTATTACATATGTATAGATGTACTATACACATGTGGGGAAGTAACATCATTCTTGGTTCGAGATATAAAGAAAAGACCAACAACTATATGGATTAAAAATAAAGATGAATTGAATACAATTATAAGCAGTATTAGTCATGAATATAATGTTTATTAATTTTATCATTTATATGCGCGCATTCAAAAATAACAGTTTAAGCTGCTGTTGCATCTTAATGAAATAATTGAATTTGATTCATTCATGTTGAACTTGACAAATGAACTGTTTCAATAATTTTTTCTGGTTTAATGTCGATTTCATTTACAATTATCAAGGTTGGTTATATGATAATAAGCGGAACATTGAACCATTCATTTCCGATGTTTATGTAGAAAATTTGATAAGTCTTAACCTTGATTTGTGTATAATAAGTGAGTATATGGTACACAATATACACTAATTAGAAATATTTTTGTATGGCTTAATGCCAACTGGTACACTGAGTGAAAGTGCCAGTTTGATATATATTTTTGACTAATTCGTAGCATTTGTGCTAATTGATATACCATACAGGGGCCAACGTTAATAAATTATTTTTAATTTTGTTTATATATTTTTAAAAATAATTATTTGTGTGAGGAAGTTATGCAAAGTATTCAGTGCAATTTGGCTATTTATAATTAATATTGTCATCTTTCAAACGATCAACAGAAAATGTTTGCTTCAAATAACTGAATACTTGAAGCATTATGATGATATCATCGATATACTCATAAGCGGCAGTGATTATTTATAAGGTTAGTAAATGGCTGGCACCTAGGTTGACATTATATTCTTATAGTAGTACTGGTCATACCCATGTCCTTGAATTTATAGACCACAAGTAACTGCCCAAGCCAGAACGAAAATCATATTCAATCGTAAATTCTATGCCCCGAGATGAATTTTTAACTACCTTCGTCTGTTATGAATCAGTTTCCAATTAGTGATGAACGTTGTACAAGAAAACTGCTTTTTAAATGCACATCCAACCGATTTCAAGGATGGACAATTTATCAAATTTACAAAAAAAACAGTGCAGTCACTTTTTCGCAAACAAAACTGCAGCTGAAAGTCATCGTTTTCTCGTGATGAGAATGCTCTTGCAAAAATACAGTGCTTTGAGTAGTTTAGGCGCTTCAAAAGTAGTGATGTTGACATCAAGAACAAAGAGCGTCCTGGTCAGCCGAAAAAGTAAGATGATGAAGAATTGGAGGCATTACTCGTTCAAGATTCGTGTCAAACGCAAGAAGAACTTGCATATTCAGTGGGAGTTGATCAAGCAACAATTACCAGACGTTTGAAAGCCTTGTGATTCATCCAAAACAGATGAGAAATTGGGTGCCATACGAGTTAAAGCCAAGAGACGTGGAAAGACGATTTTGCATGTCCCAACTGGCCACAAAAAGAAGTCGTTTTTTTATCGTATTGTCACTGGCCATCGCCAGTGGATCCATTATGGATCCATTACAAAACAACGCCGGCCCATCAACACCAAAAGCCGAATATTCACGGGACCAAGGTCATGCTGTGCATTTGATGGAACCAGCTAGGTGTGATCCACTATGAGCTGTTGCCAAGTGGCCAAACCATCAATGCCCAACTCTATATCGTCAACAATTGATCCGAATGAAGCAGAAATTCAGACAGAGCGGCCAACGTATGCGACTAACGATTCAATCATTTTCCAACACGATAACACTCGGCCACATATTGCGGCGTCGGTCAAAAATTACCTGTAGAATAACAGATGGGAAATTTCGTCTCACCCGCCTTATAGACTAGACCTTGCTCCTTCTGACTACCATCTATCCATGCAGAATGCCCTATTAGGAATACGCTTCACTTCAGTTCAAGGTATCGAAAATTGTCACGATTCGTTTTTGCCAGCCAAGCCGGCACAGTTTTTCTGTGATGGAATCCATAAATTGCCAACAAGATGGGAAAAAGTAGTGGGTAGCGATGGGCAATACTTCGAATAAAAAATCTTATATTATTTTTCCAGAATAAAGGAACAAATTTCATAAAAAATTCTGGATTTCAATGCATACACGTAATATATTCTTAAAAAGGACATAAGATTATTGTGAGATATGAGCAAACTCAAATTTCATTATCTCCAGCAGCAGTTTGTAATAATCATGAAGTAGTTATAAACCAATTTGAGCCCGTCTTATATACAAATAGATGATATAGAAGAAGAAAATTGTGCTACGCTGGTAGAAATTAGTTGTGACTGATTTAATTGGAGCAATATTTGTCAGACTTTCCAGAAGAATGTTATTTTATAGAGAACAAAATTTAATAAATAAACAAATCAACACCAATCCAAATACATCGAAAACCCTATGATTTCCAAGTGATATCAAGAAAAACCACTACCGGTTAGAGGCAAAAATTATTTCGTATACTGACAGTCAAATCAACTTAAACCTATAGTTTTATTCAACCAACCGACAAGTACAGAAACTCAGATAGATCATTTATAATTTCTATTAAGGTTTGCTTATCCTCGTCAATATCGTTAGAAATTTAGTAAAATAAATGTAAGAATGATTGATATGTACGTTGAATTATATACCAATTAAAATTATCTCCACAACCGATAACTTTCAACCTTATCGAACTTTTCTGGGTCGATCTAAGACTCATAAATCTAATTTTAAATACCAAGCAATTGCGCTTTCAATTGATCTCTAAAGTTTAATTTACAAGTAATACCTTGTTTTATCGGCCAAATGTCAGTTAGATTGATTGTGCTCGCACAGGTTAGTGTCGCTATCAATAATCAAATAAACAAATACACATTTTTTGCACCTTTCTTTATTTATTCTCGAAAACTTGATATTCAATAAATAGAAATAAATTCCAATCCCGTGAGTCAATGATTTTGATTTTATTTCACAATAAGTCAAGATGGTCTATGTAATATGTGTATATATGTATATTGCAGAATGAAAAGGTTAAAAAATTAAAAAGAAGATCGCGATCTTATAAGAAATGAATAATGAATCTTATACACTGTATCGCGTAGATAAGATCTAATTTATAAATTTCCTAGAACTATAGCGCACGTATTGTACATGTATATAGTCAGCATAGGTCAATGTATATTTTTATCTATAATCTTATCATGTAAGATGTAGGTCGCGTAGAATACTTTCCTACGATACTACTACAAATCGTATATATTTTACATAAAGCGTATCACACAAATTCTTAATTTGCTTAGAGCAATTATTCCATAAATTTCATTAGATCTCTGACGAGGAATATTCATATTTTACGATGAACTTTAAGATTTAAGATATATACTTATTCTATATAAAGATTACAATGTTTTATGACGATGATGATGAAATATATATAATAAAAATCGTGTCACAAGCATAAAAAACCAATTCTACTTGTTTTTATGTAGTTATTTGTGCAAAATGACCTTTTTATAAATAATGTAATTCGTTCAATTTAACCATCTACAATTTTTAATTAAAACGTGATGGAACATCTTGGGTTAATATTTAATAACAGACAAAATGCGAGATAAATAAAAGTTTCCAAACATTTTCAACATACGTGAAATTCAACACAGTCCGAAAATACGAGCCAACAAAACCAATACCACCTACTCCATTTCCTACGTAAGTAATTTAATCCAACAAAATATTGATAGTGAATATATAAAACATAAATTTCTTAGTAATAAATAAATATAATGATTAAGAAATACTTTCATAACCACCCGAAAGATAAAAAGAAATATGTTAAAAAGCAAACTTAAAAGTTTTATAAGTTTGCACAAAACTATTGCTAATCCGCGTTTCTATAAAAAAAAATTATTGAAATTATTACTTAAGTTAATTATTTGTGGTATTTCCACGAAATTACCTGCGCATATAAACAGTAAAAAATAGTTATTAAAATAAAAAAAATCGCGAGATGTGACGCGATAAAAATTTCTTGATAAAATGTCACACTTTTATATAAAATTGATAACAAGAAATTATCGAATATCATCCAGGGGATATTATATGTCATATAAACTGTGTATGATTCATTAGCCATTACACTATGTGCATATTATACAAGTTTATATATGATAAATATATACACTTGGGTGCAAAAAAATCGCACATTGCCTAATTTACCACAAAAGTTCAAAAATATGAAAAATATTTTAAGTTTTTTAAAGCTCATCCAGTGGTACCTCATTTGTGAACGGCCCTTTGTTAATTACGTTTTCAACCGGAGCAAATCATTGATACCACAAATAATGTGATGACCGCTTTCCTGTAACAACGTCTTTGTTAAATGGTCGTATGAATTCGGTTCAACTGGGTCGGCGGTTCTTGGGAGGTATAACACTAGAGATGAAGACATGTTCTGCTTCGGCATATCATTATAGGGGCGAAGACAGATCTTGTGTTCATCACCCGAGCCAAAACTGGCTGTACATTAAGAGGAATGACTTCTCAACGGTACATTGAGGAAGTACTAATGGAATACTTTGTAACTTTTTACGGGTTTATTGGTGAAATTAACTTTAAGCGGTGGAGTGGCCAGCACGAGGCTCGGATCTCAATGCCACCGAACATTTATGTGTCGAATTGAAAGAAGGGTTCGAGCCAAAGATGTTTCTCTAAAGTGTTTCCAGCAGCTGGGACAGGCGATCGTAGAGGAGTGGGAGGCGATACTTCAAGATTTTGTGAAATTCACAGAAACGTGTATCTCAGATGTTTACTCCAAAAAATCAGTTTGATGACACAAATACAAAAACGGTACCACTGGATAAGTATTGAAATAGACTGAATATTTTTTTACTTTTGTGGAAAATTGAGCAATGTGCGATTTTTTTACACCCAACTGTATATAGTTATAATTCAAATGAATAAGAATCGCGTTTTGTATTTATATTTTGTTGGACTTTGATTTGCATATTTATGAACGCAACAAAACATGCGATGAATTTCTTCAAAAAATTATATTTAGATGACTACGAGATCATTGCTAAGCGGTGAATTTTATTGACGCCAAGATCTATATGACCATTACTTTTATACAATTTCGTCAACTTTACTTTACCCATGTCTGATACACTCTGCGGTGATTGCGGTCAAGATGCACCGAAATATTTATACTAAAATACCATTCATACATATTCATACATAATATATAGTAGGAAGTAATTAAGCCGAAATATTTATTTCTCATATAACCCCGAACAAAAAACAAACTAACATTGACATTTTGGTGTTCCGCGGTTCTACACTCTTATTGTCTCATATTTCATAACAATCAACCAAAATATACTTATATGTTTGATGATATTTTGATTTATTTTTATTACTTTTGTCAATTAGATTTCATTAAAATCAATGTCTGTAGTCATATTTAAAAATGGCTTTCGATCGATGACGAGGTCAACATATTTCATTAGGTCGAACGCGCGCACATAAAATAAATAGACCGTAACATAATATACATATAGCTAATATATAGATTCAAGGGCTTATTGTAAATATCTAAATCAACACCTTTTCCATCTATATATGCGACAGGGCTTGACGCCCTTGATTATCTGTAATTAGTTAGTTATCATGCGAGCCCACAATAAATATTTATTTTAAAATTTATTACCAAATTATTTTGAGGATGTGCCGCTTTTATACCAAAGATAGTTTGGTATACATATAACACATATACACTTTAAAATTAATAGTTTCCGATTTAAGTAACGCTTTATATGGAATGCATATATGAACGAAGCGGACTTGGAATAATTATATGTTTTGATTTATTTTGCTGTTCAATAAATAGATATAAGATTGCAGTTATTTGATCTATTAAAGATGACTTTACTTCCACTTACAAATAGTGGTTTGATTGATGGGTGCTTGGTTATTTATTAAGTATTTGCAACTACGATAATTTATATGGTATATAGTTATTTGTGTGGCGCCAGCCAAACTACTGTTAACTTGTCACAAGTCTTTATAATTTTTTTTTCAATTTAGAATGTATTGGACTAAAACTAATTGATTTACTGCGATATCGACATGGATAATTTTTTTATGCATTTTTGTAATTTGAACTAGATTGTATTGCGTTAGACTTAGTGGAACCTAAATATATATAAATTATGAAACCATTTCGTAATTATCTATATCATGTGGTTAGATATAAATAGGAGTTGGACCACCAACGAGTTAAAACAAATTCAAGATACCAAGGCATAACTCATCTGAACTGCTTTTGGTACCTGACTTTTATTTGTTCACAAACTCCTCTCAAAATACAACTTTCGCTGTCAAACATAAGTTCTTCACAATCACAACTGCGAGTAGTTTCTTGTCCACTTATCACTAACAAAAAATTCGTATAACAAACCATTTTGGTATTCTGCTCTAAATCGTTAAGGAAAACTACCAGAAGGCTGAAGGTCAGAAGATTCAATCTTCAGGTTGATTGAGATAGCTTCCCATCGCTCAAAAGATGTATAAAAAGAATTAAGAACTAGTTAATATTTTGTTATATAGCCTATCTGGTGTTGTTAAACCGCTCTAAAAAGGAAGTAGGCGACCTACTTCTTACTACTCACAATCTGAGCTGCATACTATCGCAACCGACAATACACTGTAGCCACTACCGATTTGATGGTATATTCCAATTAGAAATCTTTAATCTCGTCAAATCAACTGGTTTTATGAATGTGGATTGCAATATGGATAATTTTTATTTCAAAAGTTGGCAAATCAGACTATACCGATAATAACGGTCTATTACGTTTCGTCTATTGCTTTGTTATCAACCTTACTAAAATCTTTAGATAGGATTGGTGATAGGTTTATTAGGAACCATCATTTAGTTACCGCTTCGCTCATAAACATGAACATGTTTCTTGTGGGCACTTTTCTCATTTGAGGTTATTTATCCATCCAGAGAAATGTAGTTCTCACCAGACTTGTCCAATCATTGGTATTTTTTCAGATGGTTTTCTCTCTGAACAGAATGCTGGATTCGGTATCTACTGTAGGTATCTAACAACTTTTGACAGTTTGGGAACATATTGATAGTTCATGATTTCAGGTTTTTATCTCGCTGCCAACAATAAAGAGATTATATTTTCCACTGATAGTAAAACTATCCTTAACTATTCTGAACAAGCCTCTAACCAGAAATTTTTTAACCTTCCTGGTTACAACAACAAGGTAACGGTCATGTGGGTGCCTATGCACTGTAACATTGAGGGCAACGAGAATCTAGACTGTTTAAATAAAACTGGATCTCGCTTATATTACATAGGACCTGAACATCTGTTCCTTTGCCTCTTGACATTTAAAAAAACAATTAAAAACGTCGCCCTATTGAACCTAAAGATGATATTGTTAGCAACCCCTACTTGTCGTTAGACGTAATACTTTGTCAGAGAATTTAGCTCGAAGCTGGCCCATTACGCCCTTATCATGAAAAAGAACAACTTAACAATATTGGTTACTATTCTTACTGACCATTGCCGTTTCAAAAACCGTCTTCATCGCATGGGAATGTCAGTGATCACGTGTGTAACGAATACCTTGAGAATGTTGATAATAACTTACATTTCATCAGCAGCTAATTTAATAGAACAATCCCATGAAAATAACATGAGAGTATCTACAATCACCTGGAATTACCCTAGTTAGAAATATATTTCACCTCTAAATAATATAAACTAAATTATCTTCCTTCATATAACTAAACATGCAATGTATGTACACATAACAATCTTTTGAAGTGTTGCTAATATTATTACTCATTACATGACACACTGTCTACCTAGTTAATTGATTATTTGCTTCACTTGATAATGTAATCTAAACTCGCGTACAACAAAATACATACAAGTATATATTCACTATATGCCGACAAATTATTTTCGATATATTACACCGAAATATGGCAAATTCGTGCAATTCACGTAAATAATTTAATAATTAAACCAAAATATAAAAAAAGCAAATATCACAGAACTCATGATTGACAGACATTCCTTTTATCTTTGTTCATATTACAAAAATATTTTTTTTTTTAACTTCGACTTTGACGACGAGTTTATTTGGGGGAATTTTCTAACTGAGCTAGAAAAACTGTACGTACTGAGCTTTGTATATGTTTTTACTTAAAAAAAATCGTGTAAGAACAACCCTATTCATGTGTATATAGCCTTTAAAATGTATACTCGATATATAAGGGAGGATTTTTTTTATATATGTGTAATATAATAAAAAGGGAAATTCCTCTTTCGCATTTCACAGACTTTCTTTCAATTTTTACCATAACTTTACTAAGTCAGGGTTTGAAAACCATTCATATATCTACTAATTATTAAATATACTACGATTCAATCTCCATTTTGGATTGAGAAACTTTTTATTTATGTCGGGAACAATTCACGAAAAATATTATCTTTGAAAGTCTGTAGAGTAGACGAAACACTCCCAACTACTTGCATCTAAACGCCATATAGGTGGACGATTTAGGTAGTTCATTGGTAGCCTATAATACTGATATGTTAAATGACGGCCCATATATAATACAGTACTTTAAAGTTTCACAGATGAGTTCAATAGCATTACAAATTTCGTTGGTTATATAAAGCAGTTCTTGCTGACTAAGAGGGTTTATATTGATATTTCAATTCGTAATTATTATCTAATATCTTAAACCGAACAAACGGTGGTCTTTCTGATTATAATCAGATACGAAGTATGCGCAGAAGGAAATAGCAAATTGGGTCGAAATTGAAGCCACTTAACTGATTATCGATAATTCATAAGTGTTGGCACTAAGAAAATCTCAAAAAACCAAAATTCAATCAAACACTTTTCGTACTTTTCAAACGGAGATTATTAAATTATATGGAAATGACTAAATTGGTATATTATAAATTGGGATGTTCCGCAGCTGCATGCATGTGGGTATATTATGTGTTAGTACATGGGAGAGAATAAATTTACTTAAATTGAAAATATTCCCGATTCTCTTTAAACCAACAGCAAGAGTCATTACTACTAGGCAAGTAGTCGTTATAATTCGAAACCATGTGTTGCTTAACAAGAGGCAACAAAACATGGTGTTTAATGTTTAATGACAAAGCTAAACCGAAAGGACATTATACTTAATCATTTTCTCCTTGGTTGTCTTCTAGGAATTAAATAATTTAATTCGTTCGTTTACTTTCAGTTCATTTCATATAGTCATCTATATCAATAGCCCATTAGATGACATGATAATATTATTAAATTGGATGAATGCTAATAGTGACTTGATTATATGGAGCGATATGTACTTTCAGTACATCAAAGAGTATGGGATTATAAGCAAGTAGCTCAGAGAAACTCAGTTGACAAACTTAATTCTAGATTCTAATCATCTGGTCTTAAATGTTGGAAGGATAACCAGAATGGGGTATGTGGGTTGAAACTACATAAGGAGATAGATTAAGTGCAAAATGTGCAAACATGTGCAAAATAGAAACATGTATAGAAGAATAGTAATTCGACTGGAGTTATAAAGATGAGTTCAAAAGACCCAGATAAAATCCCAGATCAAATCATCGAATAAGACTTTCTAAATATACAGGCTAATCAACGAATGCTTATGTGGTGCTCAACATAAGTTAGAGATTCGGAAAGAGCCACTCTGGATATTGAGTGCGTGGAGGAAAATAAAGGGTTTTCCAATATGGACGACAGTTAATATATTATGTATGGAATTCGATATCGTTCATATCTCCATCACAGCACTTTTGCATGTGGCGATTTGTTGAGCCCAATTTTCGATAACTCGGCGTTATATTTTGATGGAAACTACCACTATCATTCGTTCAATATTAGCTCAGATTGATGGCATGGGCTAGTGATTTAACGTAGCCTCATAAAAGTCTTGAGATGTAAGATCACACGATCTCTTCATCACTGAATATAATTTTGCGATCATTTCTAGAGTCCAATTTAAGAACGTACTTCGATCCATATGATTGGGTGGCTTAAGTTCTTGTCTTAACTGGAGTTCTTGTCTTATAAGGGTGCAAGCCAAAATCCTTTCGCATAATTCGCCAAAGTATAGTCTGAGCTATGCCCAAATCTTGAAAACTCGGTGAAATCAATTGTATTGGTAACGGGTGATTTTTTAAGAGCTTGAGAACTTTTTTTAAAAAAAAAACGCATAAAATTTGCAAAATCTCATCGGTTCTTTATTTGAAACGTTAGATTGGTCCATGACATTTACTTTTTGAAGATAATTTCATTTAAATGTTGACCGTGGCTGCGTCTTAGGTGGTCCATTCGGAAAGTCCAATTTTGGGCAACTTATATTTGGGCAACTTATAGCAACTTTTTGTTGCCAAAAATGGAAGAACTGAACTTAGTTGACATGTGGTTTCAACAAGATGGCGCTACATGCCACACAGCTTGCGATTCTATGGCCATTTTGAGGGAAAACTTCGGAGAACAATTCATCTCAAGAAATGGCCCGGTAAGTTGGCCACCAAGATCATGCGATTTGACGCCTTTAGACTATTTTTTGTGGGGCTACGTCAAGTCTAAAGTCTACAGAAATAAGCCAGCAACTATTCCAGTTTTGGAAGACAACATTTCCGAAGAAATTCGGGCTATTCCGGCCGAAATGCTCGAAAAAGTTGCCCAAAATTGGACTTTCCGAATGGACCACCTAAGACGCAGCCACGGTCAACATTTAAATGAAATTATCTTCAAAAAGTAAATGTCATGGACCAATCTAACGTTTCAAATAAAGAACCGATGAGATTTTGCAAATTTTATGCGTTTTTTTTTAAAAAAAAGTTCTCAAGCTCTTAAAAAATCACCCGTTATAAGGAAAACATTCAAAGATTATTTTGATTCTAATTTTCACACGATTCTGAATTGCATGTATGCCTGGGAGGATAATTACGACTAAAAAATAGAATTAACGCTCTTGAAGTTGCAGTCACCGACTCGGAATTTTTGTAGTAAATGTATAATATTTCTAAACGTTATTTGTTCGTGTACTTCACCATGTTGAAAATTGTATCGTTACTGAACGTTTTGTCACTAAGAGACCGACCAAAAGGCGCAGTATTTAAAGCTGCGGCAAATGGATCGGAAGGAACTGAGTTCGAATTCCGATAGAGGCAGGATGCAAAAGGGAGTTTTCCCCATCTGATAACGCCTGTTGAAGTGCAGAATCCATGGCCAAACCAATCGTCCATGTTAATACTATATATGCTGGCATGAAGCTATGCAATGTGCGGATGGTTCTACGTAAATCAGACCTGTACGTCCTCGATGGCTATATACTTAATGGTAGTAAAATAGGATGTAAATAAGCGAACCGTGTAAGAGTTGGGAGTACATGAGCCCCAAAACAGATTGCAAAAATAGAGTTAAATTAAATTATGTCAAATATAGCATTTTCAAGGAAAGTGATTGAATGGAAAAAAAAATTCACCTACTATTCTTATATTGTATACCTTAAGTGTACACTTTATTAACTAAGGGAACAAGAGTTGTCTTCCAATTTGCCAAAGATTTTGTGATCATTGGTAACGGAAGACTTAAAATACACAATAAGTATTGGAACACCAAAAGGAATAAATGCTATATTTACGATTGAATCAGTATCCTGTAATCTGGTTCGTGCTATAAATGCTAAATCTTGAGATAGAATTATCTGCCCCTATCTTATAAACGCGACTGCAAAGTACGACATATCTGCATCTTCTCTGACAATCATGATACGTAAAGAAATACTGTTAAATTCAACACTGGTTCCTCGAAACATGATTGCAGTTTAAATGAAGTCAAACTATGAGACCGGGGTATCTTCTATCTGTGGGTGTATTATTCAGACATATTATTATCAAATATGTCTTTGAGAATATTCCCAGTTCTAAGAGACAACCATTTGAAAAAGATCTCAGTATGTACTTCATTAAACACGAAAGACGTAATTTGAAGGACTTGCTGTGGGTTTTCTCACTGGGAACATTAAATAAACCGGCGCGAATACGAATTGTAAACTGCGTGAGCAGCCTAACCCTTTTAAGGTTTTCATCTCTTGTTTTCCCCCTACAAATTGTTTTAAATTCTGTTAAATGGCTTGTATGTAACCTTCAAGATAGGATGCTGTAGACAAGAATCAAGAATGTCTATCAATGACTTAAATGAATATTAAGTAATTTTAGATTTAGAAGAGTTTCCATTCGAATAGTTATGTAAATGGAGATGGATAGATTATCGATGAAGCATTTACTTTGTGACTGTGTCCGAATCTGGCAGTCATTTCAATTCATAAAGTGAAGTTGCATGTAAGTCATAGCTTACACCTTTAAAATATAGTTAAGTAAAGAAAGTATAAAATTGGCACGGGAAGTTGGCTATCGATGATAAACTGTATTGAAGTTAGAATTGATTCCCCATCTTCAGTTTTTTCTTCTAGCTAATAGTGCATTTTGGAATAATTGTAGTTTAGATCAATTCTTGGCTGCAATTTAGCAACGTCCGAGTCAAAATTCATTTGGCCATATTCGGCTTCTTTCGGTTTCAAATGTGGATTTTAATTGTGACAAGTGCCTCAATTAATTTTGAGATAAAATTATAGAATTTAGCGTATCGAAAAGCTCAAGTTCGTTGATGAATCAGTTAAAAGATTATATAGCATACCGAATACGACTGTTACTCCAGAAACATTTTAAAAGTTTAAGACTGCTTTTGGAATTCTTACTTTACAGTGATTGTAATTCAGATTCAGAGACAAGTCATTAGAATTTTGGAAAGCTGGTGTAGAAGTACGAAGCAACCGAAACCGCAAGTTGGGTGTCTTAAAGAAGAAGCATTAATAGCGAATATTACGAGATATTGTTTAGTTCGTTTAAAGGGCGGAATTGCGGAAAATGACCCAGGACAATACATATTCTTCCCCATCCTAATACCTCCAGAAAAATTAATTTGGGCCCAAGACTATAACATACCACACAAGTGAATGATACTAGCAAGGAACGTCACAATCAAGCTTCATGTTTCTGTTCTGTAACAACTCTATTTTCTTATAGTTAAACAGTTAGCAACAGGGAAAACTTATGCATCGACGACCACCGGTTTTGAACCTCTACCAAATCGTTTAAATACCTCGAAACAAAATACTTAATAAAAAAATACATAAATCTTCATCTTACCTCAATTTCTTTCCGATAAAAATCCTCTATTGTTGGATCATATTTCTCTATAAAACAACCCGATACAAATTGTACCGTTAAAGCTGATTTGCCGACACCACCCGATCCCAATACAACCACTTTAAATTCACGCATTTTTATTATTAAATTTAGCAAATTTTTTTTTTTTTTCAATAAATTTTTTTTTTGGATTTTTTTTATCTTAAAAATGTATTTATTTATTTATTATTTACCTACACATAAATATAAAAAATGGAATATAAATCACTCACTGTATTGTGTATATGTAGAAACAACAATACAGTTATATAAAATTAAATAGAGAAAGAGATATAATTAAATCGACGAAATGAAAAAACTTTTTGTTGTATTTTGTAATTTTCACACGCGATTATAAATTATAATTTTTTGTATACACTTTAATTATTAATTATATATATATATTATTATAACAAATAAAACAATATAAATACGATTATAATAATAAATTTAATCACATATTTAGTTATTACTAAAAACAACCAAAACTACTTGCTCGCGATAAAATATGGTTATCCTTTTCTAATATTCTTGTACAAAAACAGTTGATCACTTTTATTTTTATTTTCGTTTGTTTTTTTCTTGTTTAATATAATATTCTACCGATTTTAGACTAAAACATATATTTGATTCTGTTTGACAAACGAATGTATCGCATAAAATCAGATAAGGATAAATGAAGTTTGATTTTTTTTTTATCTTTTGTTTCGTATGCATGTATATAATATATAATACAAAATCAGGGGTTGTAAAATACAATGAACTGTATTTATTAATGAAATAAATCGAATTTTGGAAATTATTCGAATTTCATTCAGGTGATATCGAACAAACAGCTGACTAAGCAACTATATAGCGAATTACGTGAAAGATAAAATAAACGATAATCCGGTTTTTGTATACGAAATGAAAGTGTTTTCGCGACCGGTAAACTACAAATCCGGTTGGCACACATACACAGCGAGTGTACCCAAATGTAGTTACCACACCTGATTTAAATCCTTATATGTAATAACATTCTTTTGTTTTAGAACCAGTGAATAACAAATTTTGGTGGAATAATTTTTAATGTTTGTTTTGTTTTTTTATAAATTAACAGTAAAAAAAACAAAACAACAATAAAACTACTATTTTTTACGAATTAAATAAGAAAAAAACAAATGAACTTTATTTTATAAATTTACCAGCTCACATACACACACAATATCAACTTTAAGATATTTTTCTTGTTTCACCAAAAAATTATTAAAAATATATAAAAAAAAAACTTAAACACAAAACTATTTAATATTTTGTATTCGGTACCAATACCAAGAAAAACTAAAAAACAACACTTTTTTATTATATTTTAATTATTAAAAAATTTATATTTTCTTAAATTATTAGTAAAGTAGTAAAATCACAATAAGTAATATAATTTAAAATTATTATGTTCTCCCGTTTCGGCCATTTTGTTTAATTTTTATTTTATTTTATATATAAAAATACAATTTAAAGACATAAAAAAAATATACAAAAGAAAAATTTTGTTGTAGTAGATTTATAAAAAAATTTTCTTTTTTCTTAAATTTTTCCAAAATTTTTTGAATGGCTCGCGTATTATATTGTATATATTCTCGACTCGACTGACGTACAAAGTATGATGTTATTATTGTTCATTGAAAAAAAAAATTTTTTTGTTGGAACGAAATGAATGGTTTAAAGTTGTAATCGGTTGAATGTTAACGCGTTCCAAAATATCCATCGTAATTATTTTGCGTTGAAATGATTAGTGAATATTTTAATTTTATTTTATGTGAACTTATGTCGGGTAGTGTTGTGAAACAATGTTTTTGGATAGGTTTAGCACACTTTAGTTACACAATTTAAACAAAATGTAGTCTTTTGAGTTTTCTACAACTCCATGAAAGTTCACCACCTTGTGTGATGAGTACGTAACTAGTAATTGATTGCTCGTCCTACGACTTCTGGTTGTATATTGATAATTCTAATCAGACGTTCCCTGCAAATAACGTATAATTGTATAGTTTTCTTAACGATATCCGGATGCTGTTTATGAGCCAGATCTGTGATTTATAATTTTTTTTATATTTCACCTTTCAACGAAAATGTTATAAAACTGAATTTTATTTTAAAATATCAAACTTAACATGTTGCCTGCTTACCTCACGGATTACATAGCTCGATGTTGTCAGACTGATTGGTTTAGTTCAAAAAGTTAGTGTGCTTTAGACCACACAACTGGAGTAAAACTTGTTTAGTATATATATATATATATATATATATATATATATATATATATATATATATATATATATATATATATATATATATATATATATATACATACATATATATATATATATATATATATATATATATATATATATATATATATATATATATATATATATATATTTATATATATATATATATATATATATATATATATATATATATATATATACATGAAGATGGAGCTAAACAAGTTTTACTTCAGTCACAATATAGATTTCACGAATATGTCGTAATAAAATGTCCATTTTCCAAGTTATTATATTCGAGAACTCATTTGATTTCTGATAAATTGCCATTACTGCTATTGCTATTACACTACCATTACACTAATTGCCATTAATACGATTAAAATTCGGGATGTCAACATTTTCATCGTCATTTGACCAGTTTTCTGATAGAAACAAAATATTGCTTGAATCGATTATGGGATCGCTCAAGTCCGACATCTGCTTTCTGAGACTTAGGCTATTAAAAAATGCTGTCACTCATGAAATCAAAAATCGTTCTTCCTATTGTTGACAATGTATTCAATGATAATCGGCGAAATTTGTCTTGTAAAGAAATGATTGGCGTATCATTTTTTCGACCAAGGTAAAATCTATTATCATTGTCTGTTGGCACTATATACAATCCTTCAATACGAATGAGAATGAGTCTTTTGATATGCATAAAGAACTTCATTGAATGTTCCACCTTGGGATTTATGAATTGTTATGGTACACTAGAGGAAAATGATATCGTTTTGCGTTTATTGCTTTGTTATTATTCATAGCAATGGTATATCGTTCTTCTCGCCTGATCATAACACTCACTTTTCATAACACTCTCGTCACGCATTCAACACCTTACTCACCAAGCCAAGCGTGCGTATAGAAGTTTTACTTCAAAAATATTCTTAAAAGCGCCATGGAAAGTTCAAATTTTCAAGGATACCGGACCGGATTTGGAGCTTCCACGAAAGCGAATTCATTATATATGGGTGCATTCTATATGGGTGTGTGGATTAAAGCCGTAGAGTACAAAACAAATGTTT
The DNA here is from genome assembly GCA_963932295.1 of Tipula lateralis. NCBI lineage: Eukaryota > Metazoa > Arthropoda > Insecta > Diptera > Tipulidae > Tipula > Tipula lateralis. Next base: position 39,387,902 of record OZ010737.1, read on the forward strand.
TTGAAAAAGTTGAAAATATATTGGACAGCTTGTCAGAAGGCGACTCGGCTGCCCTCATTTCAATTAAACAAATATTTGCTAGTTAACTTGAATAACACAAATGGTCACAACTTGACAAACAAAATGTTAGTATCTTCACTAAGTGTCATAAAATACCAGAATAATAATAGCCAAATCATGTTTTTATCAGAGACATCTACTCTAGTGAAAGCGAGAACCACAACGTCTGCAAAACCAACAACAGGGCCAATAAAAGGAATATCAAAATTATTATTGATGTATGTATGGTAAATAAAGGAATGACTCAAATCGGATCTCAAAGTAGCAACATATTCACATACTAAATTTCACTAAATGAGTTACCAATGCGGATCCTTTTCCTATAATGTAAAAATGACTAAAACCAAGCATCAGAAGTATAACGTATAACTGAAGTGTGCAAGTGAAACCCCTCCGACCTCTCGCCCCAAATCTGTAGGAAACAAGAACAAATATCAATATAGCGATCTGAACTAGTCATACTTAAGTCAGAAAAACAAAAAGCCTGGAAATTCGAGATGATATTTAAGAAAGAACTTTCCAAACTCATTAGTGGTATCAGAACAACACGCGCTGAATCTCTTACTATAATACGTCAATTGGATAAAAGTAATATGATGAAGATCATTTTCTATAATGATTGTTCAGTTTGTCACGATTATAAAATTGCTGATTGATTCGCTTTTAATTTGCTTGTGTATTCCATACTTGTTAGCTGATATGTGGGTCGGTCTTTCAGAAGGATTATCCTTCTTTTGTGAAAGTTTACATCTCCATTAAATTAATACAAACAATTCAAGTATTTTGGCCGTTTCCAAGAATATCAGATAACAAATTAACTTAAATTAGAGCTTCAATATGGTTGGCAGGAAAATAAACGAGAAACCCTAACTTGATAAATCATTTTGATATAATTCCTATAATCTGATTCTGGGATCGCTTTTAACCTGAAAGCAGAAGGCAGGTATAAGGACGTAGGTCACTCTATGCCTAAAGCACTGACTTGAAAGATGAGTCGGCTAATGAGTTCTGTTATCCAACAAGGGATTGTAAATGTGTGCATTAACATCATCGATCGTAATCGAATAAATAAAACATTTTAATTTACTGTTTCATCTAGCTCCTATCAGGTTTCGAACCTGGCACACTCTACCCCAACTGCTAGAACTTGGTCCAGAAAAAAATGTTTTGTATATAATAACAAATAATAATATATTACTTGCAACAGCTCAATTCCACATTTTTAAATGTCTCCAGCGAATGAATGCACAACAAATATTAGTCATTAAAAAAACCAACATAAAAATTATTTTACCGGTAATCAATTCTTTTTGGTTAGATAAGCACCATCTATATAAGAACATCTAAAACTAAACTAAAATTTTTCTTTACTACATTATCGATAAATACAAATGTCAAAATTACAAAAACAAAAAAAATCTAAACTTCAAACTACACGTGAGGTCGTCGGTCGTGTGTTGGGTATAAATTGAGTTGTGTTGTGAAATACAAAATAATTAAATAAATACAAATTGATTTACAATGGAGGAAGATGAAGTAGCCCAAACTAACTTTGTGCCATGTATTACATTTGTACCGCGTGGTGTGGCCAAAGAAAATCCAGAGAAAGTAAGTCTATTATGATATAATTGCGTGTGATCAAAAGTGAGGTTATGTTTTCTTGGTTGTAGATCACATTGACGCAGGACGAATTGGCCCGGATTATTAACAATACACACCGGGATTTAAAGTATGTATTAATATACATTATCATTTAAGATAACAAATAAGTATTTGTTTTTAGTGAGGTCGTTCGTCGTGAAAATCGGGAAGGTGACGAAGACGACGATGATGATGAGGAGGAGGACGACGATATGGATACGGAGAGAACTGCCGAAACATCTGGTCCATTAAATTTCGATCTGGAAAACTATGATGAAGATGATCGAGGACCGGAAATGGCTCTAGCCGATGTGATAGATCCGAACGAGCATATCGAAGATGGTGATGATTCTGAGGCAGAGGACGATATAATTAAAGCTACCGATAATTTAGTTTTATGTGGCCATGTGCAAGAGGATTGTTCCAACATGGAAGTTTATATTTATAACGAAGGTGAAGATAGTTTGTATGTGCATCACGATTTTCTGCTCCCAGCATTTCCACTATGCATCGAGTGGCTTAATAATGATCCAGGAAATTCCGATCGAGCTAATATGTGCGCCATTGGAAGTATGGATCCAGTGATAACAGTATGGGATTTAGATATACAAGACTCGTTTGAACCGATATATAAACTGGGCAAAAAGAAGAAAAAAGATTTCGGCCACTCAGATTCTATTTTAGATTTATCGTGGAATAAAAATTTTTCCCACATCCTCGCTAGTGCCTCTGTCGATCAAACTGTTATATTATGGGATCTGGATTCGGGTGAGCCGAGCACAAAAATCACAGCATTCGAAGAAAAAGTTCAATCAATATCATTCCAACCAGTCGAAGCTAAAACATTGCTGACGGCAAGCTGTGATGGATATTGCAAGTTGTTCGATTGCTACGATCTCAACGGATTGAATACGACTTTCAAAAAATGGAAGTTAGATGGGGAAATTGAAAAAATTTGTTGGAACTATGGCGATTTGAATTACTTTTTAGCGGGCACTGGTTTGGGTGAAGTACACATGATCGACATTCGTAACGAGGGACAACCGGTCTGGACGCAAAAATGTCACGAGGAAGAAATCTCCGGATTAAGTGTAAACCAGCATATAAACGATATGCTCGTAACAACGTCCACCGATGGATATCTCAAAGTGTGGGATTTTAATACGACAGAATGTAAACTTTCGTATACGCAAGCGATGAAGGTTGGTCGAATTTTGTGTTTAGCTAGTTCGCCGGATAGTGCGTTTACAATGGCAGTTGGTGGTGATTTTCCGAAGAAAAATTTCAAAGTGATCGAATTAAATCATGAAGCTATTCAAAAGGTGTTTGCTAACAAAAGTAAAATAAATTTGGCGCAAGTGGCTGAAGAAAACGACACCGAAATGGAATGATGTGTTAAATTGTAATTTATAAGGTTTTTATATAAAGCAAATTATAAAGTTTATATTAATAAAACATTACAAATGTTACATCCAAGTTTTATTAAAATCAAAGTCATCATTTAGGAGTTTAAAGTTGTCAATTATTTTGCCGTACATTCTGTTAAATGTTTTACGTGGTGTTTCATATAAATGTCAATAGGTAATGCACATTAAAAGATGTGACCATTCTTACAATCAATACTTTAAATGTAAGTAAAATTTATTATATATATCACGAACATGTTAGTGGCGTATAATAAATATTGCGATCAAATAAATACGATCAAAATACAACATATTTTGAAAATGTAACAATAAAAAAGAAGATTTGTGCCTCCTGTGAGGATTGAACTCACGACCCCTGGTTTACAAGACCAGTGCTCTGCCACTGAGCTAAAGAGGCATAGAGACATTGCAAGATAATATAGTGTTATGTTGTGTCTATTAATTGTATGTTGCATCAACAATTTAAAAGATATTCGCTCGACCAGGTACTTGAACGCTAGACCATTGCAGAGACCGAGCAGGGTCTTTAACCCTGGACTAAGCTCTCGGGGCTTATAATTTCCATTGCAGAGCTACCCGGAGTTATAATTTCCAGCTAAGTTTGGCATTCAGAATGATTGCCGAGATTAATGAATTGGTTAGCTGTGGTCCAATCAGCCATAAAGCTTTTAAATTGATGCAGTAATGGTTTCTGAAACAAAATTGTACAAACATTTTTGGTTATATAAGGCAGCGTGGCCGAGTGGTCTAAGGCGCTGGTTTTAGGCACCAGTCAGTAATGGCGTGGGTTCGAATCCCACCGCTGTCAGAGGTTGGTTTTTTGTTGATATTGGTGAAATGAAATGAGATTGGATTGGGAACTGTTAAGAAATATACCTGTGGAATTAAAAACATAAGCTCTAGCTTTATAGGAGAAAACTGGACTTAGTTTCACTTACGTCTAAGATGGTGTTGAGTTGCCACTCGTCTCTTAAAGCAGACTAAATGTGGCGATTCAGGGTCTGGTATACAATGACTTCTACAGGAACCGTGACAATATGGGCAAGGAGGACAATGTCAAAGAGTATCAATCACTAGTGCACCAAAGACGAAGTTGTCAGGTATCACCTCCTCTTATATCTACTTCCAAAATCGAAAGAATTCAGTTTCCTATAGATACAAATCCATGTGGTTTCATCGGGTTTAATATGCTTAAATATTGAAATGGTCTAGCTCTTATATGTAAGAGGCAAATATCCAACGAATCAGCCATATTGATAATAGAACATAACCATCTCTAAATGGAAAATCAGTTTGGAGTTTTTAAGTCTTATAGATCTACACAAGCTTACACACCCGATTATAGATTTGATTACACCTAGTCTAAGTGGGAAAATCTAAAATTGGAAGTTCTTAGATGACTTAATTCTCTCTTTGGCCTTTTTGCGATATTCTTTTTCTGAAAGTGGCAATGAAAATCAGAATGTGTAACGGAAAGTAAAGAACAGCTAATGAACCACTAATTATAAGAATATCTGTCCGCTTATAGTAAACCTAACAGATCTGAGACGACGGGAGGACTATATAGAGCTGGGTAGACTGAGGGAAGACTAGAACATTTTTCAATATAAAATCATGAACAACAATAAATCAAAAGACCATCGTCCACGATAGAATCAGGCAGTTGCTGAACTTAATAGAGTTCTCTGTGAAAATATGAAGATCTGTATAGGTTATCTATACAGAGAAGTGAGATAGCCCTACACGAAAACAAATTAGGAACCCCTAAAGGTTCTAATGAAAATTATTTTCTTGAATATGCGGCGACTCATAAAATTTAAACCATCAGGAACAGATTGCATATTTTTTAGACTCCTATAGAAGTTTCCGTTTTAATTGTGTCTTGTGGTTAACTCATTGATATATTCCAACTGATCGATAACGGATTTTAATTTATCAGGGATGTGCTAATTGGAAGTTTGGAAAACACGTGGAGGTGGTTCTGCGGCCCCTTGAGTTTTAGGTCGAAATGTGTGCAGTAGTTACAGCCGCTCATCTGCATGATAGAGAATTTTATTATATTACTATGGTGAGCAATGCTTAATGTGGAAGAAGGTGGGTGAGTGGTTACCGAACACTCCACATGGTCATTTTGGACACAATGAAGTCGTAACACCAATATAATGGGTAATTTATTTATTGCAATATAATTATTAAGCGAGCTCTGTGGGAGGCCGCAAAAATCCATATTTCGAAAGAAACATAAGACCCGTAGAATACCACAATAGTAACCAGAGCTTGTCGTAGGAGGCGACTAAATCTGGTTGGATTGCTGGGCTCTGTAAAAATTTCAAAAGTGTTCAAATCGGATACCGCCAAAATAACATAACGAACCTCTGCTTAAGTACCCGGCCACAAGATTATGAAAGAGTATCGGCTGGAACTTGTGGCTTTCCAAGAGACTCGATGGGCTGAAAAAAGAAATCATGGGTCCCAAGGCTACACATTGCTATATACAGTCTTAATGTGAAATTTTGGAAATGGATTTCTCATTGGGATCTATAGAATACCCCCACAGTATCCAGAGCTTATCGTAGGAGGCGATTAAATCTGGTTGAATCACTGGGCTCACGACATGCATCCATAAAAAATTCAAATGTAAAAAAAAATCACCAAACAAAAGAAAGTTGAAAACCGCCGAAATAACAATGAACCCGTTTGAAGGAGTGATGAGATTCAAGTATCTCTCATTACTCACGATAACAGTGTTCTTCTATATCAAGGTTCGTCTAGCCGCTGAAAATCGGGTTTTATATAGAATGTTGATCAGACCCGTTGTCAGGTATGAATGTGAGAGTTGAACCTTGATGGATGAGTACGAAAGATGGCTTCTTATATTCTAACGCAAAGATAAAATCACGTTCTGTGTATTGATCCGGTCCAAATGATATAACGATTTTTAAAAGTAGAAACCGTTTTTCAGTTGGCGAAGAGGATGGCTCCACGGCGTACAGAATAATCTGGCATAGTCTAATTGTTTACAATGATATACAAAGAGTGGGCTCGTAATCGAGATGGAGTCAGGATGTTGCCAGTGAAAACGTATTTAAAAAAAATTGAGTGTAAGTATCATCGAAAGGCAAAACTAGGTACCACTTATGGTAGTCCGAATGAAGCCAGACTTTACTGGATACTTGCTTGGAAAGAACGTTTTGGCCTATAACTTGGTTTGTTTTTCTTATCTCCCGCGATATCCAAAAAATTACTTAAATTACTTACTTAGCTCTGGGATAACCTTATCGTCAACTGGGCACTGTTCAGTGAGTAAGCACATGTTCCAAATTAAGTTGACCACATCTTGTGCTTCTCTCCACACAATGTACTGGTTCGGATCATGTCGGTTATTATTTGAATATAAACGACCTTGAAGATACCGGAACTGCATTCCGTCTTGTTTTGCACGCTGAACTGAATTGAATGGTGTAAAGGGGCGAGATAACCAGGACTCGAACAATTCTTGAATCGTTTAAACATCTCGCAACTACACCTTTTAACATGATATACGCGTATACAACCAACCAAATCCAGATGCTAATGCATATTACATAAATACATATCTCAAAACATTAAAAAAATTTCCAAAATTCGAAAACTGATCGATGTCAATGAACTTCACAAACACACAAAATTCGGTTTTGATTATTAGAAATACAAAAAAAAAAAGGTTTATTCCTTGTGCTCGGCTCGTTCAATTCAACAGAATTGAATTGTACGTTTTGTACACATATGCATTACTTTGGAAATTTACACGAACACACAAAAAAAAAAAAAAAATTGTATATAAAGAAAAGATGACGACGACGACGCGCACATCAAGAAGACGGCGAAGAAGCAGCAAAACGGCGGATGTCGTAAAATATATTTATACAAGTTTTTTTTTTGTATTTATTGAATAAATAAACAAATTTCATCCCCAAATATGTTGGCTCGTACACACATATATAATATATGCATGCATACAGTGTTTATCTACGATATACATACAATGCACATGCATCGTGACATTGTTGTTGCTCGATTTAGAAATAGAAAACCGTTGAAATGAAAACCGTGAAAAATTTATATGAAAATAAATAATTTATTCACAGAATTCTGGGATGCCGCAGCTCTATGCAGTCTCGTATGTCGAAATTATTCGTATTTTAGGAATTGTATTGTTTATCTATCTGGATGATGGCGGTTCTTTGTTTGGCGATGCGTTCAAATCGTTCGATGCAATGGGATATTCTTGTTGCGAATATTTTGTGGGTATATAACAAGGTGGATAGATATTGTCTTTATTGACGGTTTAGGGTGGATTTTGCGCATTGTGTGTTTGCAAAATTTTCTCGCTTCCAATGAAATCCACGAATGTTATTGTTTTTTGTTTGGCAAAAAGTAGGAGGGTTTCGCAGACATTTTGTACATTTTTTTGTAGGAAAATTTATGTATACGAACCAATGAAAATTTGTGAAATGGCCTTGTGATGCTGGGCTGCTTCTACTGCAAAACCCATTTTTTGGATCGATTGCATTTTTTTCAAGACTTTCAGTCAATAAAGAGTTTCAAGGCGAACGATATTTCATTCGAATTACATTCGTTCTTGTAAAATTGCCAACATGGAGCATTCAACAATGTTAGACCAGAGGCAATAATTTACTATGTATCAAGTTTGAGCAGAATCAAACACAAAATAATTCCTAGCTAAGCTCTAAGTACAATCAAAATATTTATGTTTGCAATTCGACATCGTTCATATGTTCACCACGGGCACGTTTATAGGTCACGATTCGTTGAACTCAATTTTCGAAGACGGAGTATATTGGTTCTGAGGTGCTCCTGGCATGAATGTGATTATGCGAAGAAATTGATCATCTTCCAACATTTACAGAGCCCAATCTAGATAGAATCTGGTGAAGCCGATGCCAACTTTCTCTTCGACAAGCTAAGTTGCTTTGGGTATTATACGTATTGCTTAACCTCTCTGTTTTCCAGATTTATGATGGACCCCATCAGGCCCGAACGTATTGGTCCGAAATGTACAAATTAAAATTGTGGTCCACCTTGCTTAAACTGCCCACCTTACAACTTGGTAAAACTAAGAAGCCGATTTATAGGCAGCTCTGATTAGGAAGGTGCCATTTATGCACTGAGGTCCCAATTTATGCACTCAGTGGGTTCATTATATTCCCTAAACATCCTATAGTTCCTAAAAATGAACTTTGCTGTCTTATACAACTATGGTGTGTCTTTCATCAGTATAGCTGACGGCAAATCAGCCACTTTTATACTGAGTATACCCATAAAATATGGGTTCACAGTCATCCAGTCCTGCTCGTGGAGCCAGGTTATTTTCCTTCAAATTTAAAGGACTCACTTTCGTGAAATCATTGAACTGGTGTATTTTCCTTCTCAAGGCCAGTAGTTTAGTCCAGCCAAAAATACTTTCACAGAATCGATAGAGACTACTTTCTTCATACGGTGAGTCATTCATGAACTGGTTTAGGAGTGAGACCAATTAGGTATATTTTTGGACTACAGCTTTATTTCTACAATATGGCAATATACTATGAAACACAAGATATTATTGCCTAAGAAATGCAGCCTATGTGGGCACAGTGAACTGAGATGTTAGAAATAGGGCTTGGTGAAATGGTACGCAATGTAGCAAATTGCAGAACCTCCTTGGTAGTCACCGATAATTTTCATTCGAAATATTTCTCCAGCAAAGAGGACGTTTACTTCTATAGCCAATCTACTGTCTCAAGAGCATTCAGAAGGTTCAGGAACTGGTACCTTAATCGGAGATCACATACTAGCCCATATCGAGATACATTTCAGAAGGATGATCGATTTATCATACTAGCTTCACTATGAAATCATCATATCAGTCGTGTCATCCACGGACGTTGTGGTGTAGACCAACTGGAAAATTCCCGAGAAGGACATACTGAAACTTCCTGACAACTCTTGCAACTTTGTACTTTTCTTTCGATGGCGCGATCTATACCGAGCCACCAACAATGATGTCTTACCAGTTGTTTTGTTCGGACGATTCTCTAGTGTACTTCATGTAACATTGACAAAACTTTTTCTTGAAGTGCTTCTGGGATTAAGACTCGTAATGACTCCGTCTGTAACAATATTACACCACGATTAGAGTTTAATGAATTTTTTCTCACCTGATAGAGAGCAAACATTTGCCATTCTTTTTGTAAGACGTCAGGCCATTCTGTCTGAATGAATTGAGACACTTTGCTTAATTTCCCATCCCTTTTTGTCTCTCGGCGTATAATTTCAAAGTCTATGGGAATATCACAAATTTCCTTATCATACGCATTTTCGATTTGCAAACATGTCTCCTTCTTGTCAAATTCTAGATCTGGATCAATTGGTAGACGGGATTGCCCAGCGTTGCAGCCTCTGGATAGTTATAATTGGAAGCGTTTTTTCGGGATGGAAAAGGCTTACTAGCGGTATATGATCCGTTAAAAGCTCAAAATGATGTCTGAACAGATAATGAAGAAACCTCGTACACCCAAAAATAATAGCGGTGAGATATCACAGCTCTCACTCCATAATTGGAAGCATCGGTAGCCAGTACAATAGGTAAATCGTTTCTGAGGTGAACAAGTTTGGTAGCTTGCGCAATTCTTTTTTTTATGGCTTGAAACGAACGTTCTCTTACTTATTCCAATCAAAGTCTCGCCGACGCAATTCGTTTAATGGTGCTGAAATGCTAGAAATGGTGCTGAAGTCCGTTGCGTTTAATTGTCTCAACCAAACGAATGAGTTTCTGGTGCGACCGCCGCAATAATATACTGCTTATGACCGAGTGGCCTTAGTTCTTGTGTTAACTTGATCTTATAACGGTGTAAACCATGGCCGAGTCGCAAAATATTCTCAATTAGTTCAAGACTCTTCGACATCCGTTTTAAGTAGCAAAATCTCAGTTTCTGATGATGACCCACCAGTCTCTAACTCCTCATATAGTGACTCAATTATAGTTTAGTGTCCTGAATGAAAACAAACAACAAACCCGAATAATAAAACCTAAAGGTTTACTTCTATACCTAAATCATAGGGCACAATCAGCTTCTGTCCAAGTAAGTGATACCTGCCCGAAACCTAAACTCCTTTGACCATTCTTACCTGCTTTTCTCGAAGTGGTGATAAATCTTAATATAGACATAACTGGGACACAATGGTGAGCAATTGAGTCGAAGAAGACTATGGAAACAGACAAGAAAAATTGCCAATTAAAACCGAAAGGCTTTGAACAGACCTTCCCAACTATAAAGAACCTCACACAAGGAAGCTCCAAATTAATGTTTTAATGATTTCAATGAATACTGATTTTCCTGTGAGGATTCAAATAGTCTCTTGCAGGAGAGATTATAAATCATCCTAGATCATCTTTTCCATGGCCCTGGAACATATTACAATATCGTAGAGCTAGGTCGGTCAGTTCAGTTCATGCCAAAGGATAGAATGTCTAGATATGACCCACCAAAACCGTTTGACTTATTATCCTGTCATTATTTCTTCCTAATTGGTTAACTATACTTCATGGGGCTTGAAACTAGAAGCGTGTACTATAAGTGAGTTTATATGGATAAATATTGCAGCACTAGAAATGATGGTGGATCTGCTCCTCTAGTAGCTCTGGAAAAAATGATGTACGATGATTAAACTAGTCGCCTTTACGTCTATCGTAATACAATTAGTTTAAGGTACTTTCAAATAAGGAGAGTCATATTCCGGCCCACCTACCAGCAGAAACTAAGGAGCACTAACACGGCTTCAGAAAAATATTTATATTCTCCAAAAGCTTAGTGATTTCTTTCTAACGCGCACCAAGCTATGCGTACGGATAGTTCGTTCATTTCTCTATAGATTCACTTTCACTCGAATGAGTGTCTCTATCAATTTTTGCAAGATTATTAGAAAAAAGAATAAAAGTCTTATTAGTCCTAGGTCTTTCGGATAGTCATAGTCCTTTCCGCCTTTGCGATGAAATCACCTTGACCTCTCGTGACATCATATAAAGATCAGCCAAGGTATGATGATCTACTAGCAGTTCTGCAGTGCTGGGAATAATTCGGTTAGCGCCAGCTGATTTATACTACTTGAAGCCGTCTAATGTCTATCGGATCCGCCCCTGTTTACTATGTCCTCCGTGAACAAAGAGCGGCCCATAACTTGGGCTTTGAATCGTGCCTCCACCTCTACAATGCCCGTGATGTGAATGTTGTCCATGAACTATTCGGTATAATTAAATAGCTCGGTCTGAAGGATCTATATTTTCACAGAACTGCCTCAATGAGTTTCTTTGTTCCTACTTTAATTCCTATTTTGTATACTTCCCTTGTAGCAGTCCAAATCTTCAGCATCTTCAGTGCTTTTAGCTTTGTTGAAAGTTTTCCTACTGATTTTCTGAGAGGTCTCCAGTTCCGATGACCAGCATACTGGTATGATCTTGTCCTTTGTTTGTACCATCTGACAAACTACTTCGAAAGATCGATAGTAGGCATTGGTTAGAATATCTACAAAATCATTCAGCTCTTTCCCTGTCCTATAGTTAGAATTAAAAAAAAGTTAGATAGTCGAGTTACTTTTAATTCCTCTCTTCTATTTCTAGTAATAAAGGTCGGTTCTCGTCCAACATTGCAAACTAAGAGACTGGTTCACAGTAAACGAGATCTACCAGTTTATCCGGTGGAACCTTTTCCTATTGGTTGGAGTATAGGCTGCAACCAACTAGAACGTATCGTTTTCTACTTCCATGCTGGCTCTTGCGATTTCCACTGCTATAGAAACTGCCAAACCCCGAGTGACCGTCGTGGTTGTCTTTCCTATGTGGTCAATAACAGTTGAGTTCACTCTGTCCGACCCATTTAAGTCTCGTGAATTCTCGAGAGTGCGAGAAAAAATCTTTTCAGTTTGTTCCTCGCACTCTCAACGAAGTAAACTTACTGGTTTTACAGACAAGGTACAAAACGTAGGTATCATCTTCAACACTTGTGCACCAACGAGGTGTGGTTCCAACAGACTCTCGCCACGTGGAAAATCAACTCGAACGCGGTTAGACTACTTCTTTGGGACAAAGTCTTCAAAAATTAATTTGAATTTGTGCCACCAAGCAGAACCGCCGCATTTCAACGACGTGGTAGGTATCCATATCAGAATCCCTTTAGATTTGTGGCAGTTTTTTGCTTTTTCGTTTGTTAGCTGATACCATTGAACGGGTCGGTATATGAATTATTCACATTTGAGGTAATCGATTTACTACATGATTTTCGGTTAGGCGGTTTAACATATAACTAAGCCTGGTAGAAAATGGTTCACATTTGAATAAACATTTTTGTTGTACCGCCCAAGTAGCTCAGTGGTTAAAGCTGTGGCAGTTGGAGTGGTTCGAATCCCGATAGGGACAGGATGTAAAAGGGATTTTTCACCATCTGATTACGATCGGTGGTGTTAATGAACACATCTATGACCCCCTATTGGAGTGCAGAACTCACGGGCCAACCTATCTACCATGTCAGTCCTTTAGGCTGGCATGGAGCTATGCGATGCGCAGATGGTTCACGAAAATCGGACCTATAGATGTACGTTCTCGATTTGGCCATTAAGACGTAAAGTAGGACGTAAATAAGCGGAAAGCGAAAGTGCTGGGAGAGCCTTGAGCCCCAAAACAGATAGCATAGAATAAAATATTTTAAAAAAAACAGTTTTGTCATCATCTTGTTGTATCTTACGTGCATTCTATAGTCTCACATCAAACTATGGGCTAGTCTGAACAAGCAATCTGTTTTGGGGCCAAGGCACTTGCTGAATCTTGGACGGTCCGCTTATAATTGTGAACGTATGGCTATTTACGCCTAATATACATGCAGAATTCTGCACTTCAATAGAAAGTCATAGTTGAGGTCATCCAAACCACCGATCGTAATCAGATGGTAACAAATACCTTTTCCATCCTGACTATATATCGGGATTTGAACAGCGGTACCTTCGGCTAGCATATAGCCACTGCGTCATTTGGTCAGTCACTGTATAATATATTGCCTCGGATCAAATCAGATGAATATTCAATATTGACATCGTGTTTTAGGAGAGGATATGAACCATGATGTTGGGAGGTTACCTAGAACCCAACCATGTCAACTTAAAATAATTCTGTGAATCTCATTTTGGTCACACTGCACACACAGACGTTTGGAATGAACCTTAATTAATTTTGTAATAAATTGTATCTCCTTTATGACACCATGAATATAAGATGACCGCAAAAATAGACGACTGACCCGCATCCACGCGCACATACATATATATCTACACAAACGACATGACTGTATCAACACGTACCCATGTATCATTTGTCTCGTATGTCTCTCAAATTATGTATCAAAAAACAAAAAAAATTTTTTTTGATTATAAATTAAATTGATAATTGCAGTAGCTAATTTATTCCCTTAATTTGTTATTAAATTTATTAACACAAACATCCCCTATAATAAACTTAAATGTCTTAAAATGTTATTAAATTTATTCCATCATCAATGTCAGCATCATTGTGTTCGATTGTCTGACGAACGATATTGACTCGATGTGAATGCAGAATAATTTCCGCATTGCAGACGAAATTAATTTTAATTCGAGACTTTATTAATTAATTGTAAATAAATTGCGATTAATGAAGAGGAAATACGATTCTACGGGTACATAGTTGGTATGGGGAACGAAAACGGGTAACGATGTGACTATATTAATCGGGGTTTAATGACTTCAAGGTCCCATAAATTTTTTCTTCGTTTCTCATTCATAAATCTGTTGTTTTATTGGACACTGTTGGCCCATACGGGGTCGCTAATCTGACTCGATTAGCACGCAGAACAGCGAACTCGATGTCCTTTAATTCCTCCTCGTGACTGAATAGAACTTGGGAAATTACATCATCCAATGTCGAGTTTGGATCCATTAATTACATGCATGATTTTTCTCTCGAATGTTAGGCGCCATCTTTTGTGTACTCATCCGTCGTGGTTCAACTCTCACATCTATAAATGACAACGGCTCGTCGAGTAGTACAACGAGAGACAATGCAATTTTTTATGTGACAGTTCGATTCTGGAGGATGGGAGATGTTATCTCTCTTCGACTCCTCAAACAAAGACAGTCTCGTTCATCTGGAGAAATAGCTTGACTATATATTCTCTTAAGTTTTGATCTGCGTCGTCGATTATCCGAATACAAAACGAAGGTCAATTGTAACATTTGATGTCGGAAGTGGCATTATTGACTATGGTCAACATTCCCGATTAGGCCGTGGTTGGAGCTGAAGTAGAGCCAGTCTAGAGAAGACCGATCGTAGCAACCTTAGCAAAAAGAACAAGAAGTTCTGTTGCAAAGTGTCTAGTATCAAAGCTATTGGTTTCTAAACTTGAGGCTTTTGGCTCATCGAAACCACTGTGCAAAAACTGAGCCAAGAAAGAATATTTATAACATTGACAGAACTGTGGCGTAATCCCGTTGTAATGCCGCCGAAATGTGGCACACTCTTTTTACGGGCGAACGAAGTTACGAAAAATTGATTGATGTCAAAAAAGGAATAACGGAGTCATTGCAAGAGTTGAAAGGGACATTATCCGACTTGGGAACTTACCCGAAGCATATCCGAACTACAATGTCGAGTTACTGCAGAAAATGAGTAATTGGAAAGATAATGATGGGGTTTCTTCAACGAAATTAATAGGAATAGTCCGAATCACGACAACGACCAGAATCACATACCTGAGGCGGAAAACTAACTCTTGCAAGTTTTGAGGGACGAAAACTTAAGATAAATTACAAAACCCAACAAAGGTGATTTCTGTGTCACAGTTAAGTCGAGGACACGAAAAAGCCTCGTCGTTAGAGTAATTGGAGGTGAGAACAGTGCGGGTTATGGAGAGAGTGAGCATCTCATTTGAGACGGAAACATTAATTTCAAATATGTTTCGTGCAGTGGCAGGCATTGAAGACGAGTCTGTAATTGGCCTCGAATTTATGAAACTGAACCAATTCGAATTGGATCTCGAAAACCACACATGATGGCCAGAGATATATTCCAACTGATTAATTTGTCCAACAGGAACATTATATTCAGCAACGGTAAATAAATTGCCAAGTGCTATAGCTGGTGGAAGAGATTATCAATAGTTCGCATGGATAGAAACATAGCGGAGATATCAACGATCGAAACAATTCAGTGGTGCTCTTTCTTGATATATAGAGGAGATAGCTATGACAATATTAGACCTGACATTATCACCCGAACACTTGCATATCTGGGAATAAATGAGTCACTCGGGTGTTGGATAGATCAAATGATCCAGGACAATTTATCTGGGGATTCTCCCGCAAGCAAACTTTCTACCCAGTCTGGATGGGCAAGGCTTTAAGGTGATAGTCTTTTTCTTAGATTAACCTATATCGGGTATACTGTCGATATAAAGTGATGTGGGGAACGAAAACGGGTAACGATGGGTTTAATGACATCAAGATCTTATGAATTTTTCCTTCGTTTCTCATTCATAAATATAACTCTCCGAACCATATATGAGATTGGGACAGACCAGCACTGAATTATGTACAATTTCAGCGCATCCGCATTTCAAGATACTTCGATTTCAGAAAACCAGAGATTCATATTACTGAGGACGAGGATGCAGATGAAAAATCAAAAAACCAGTAATTAGACAAACTTTAGCAATGCTCGAGTAGTACGCGATATAGTGGTCAAGAGGGAAGTTGGTTCGAATCAAACCAGAAAGAGTGCAATTTTTTATGAATCAGTTCGGTTCTGGATGGATATGTTATCACTTCGAAATCTCAAACATTAAAGACAGCCACTTTCAGCTTGAGAAATAACAACGAAATGATGGAAGGTATAGCACTACAATGAGTTAACAACAGGCGAATGAGGTAAGAGACTAAATAAAGTGTCGGATTATCCGGATACGAAACAAAGGTCAACTGTAACAGTTGGTGTCAGAAGTGGGATTATTGACTATTGACTAACAGTGGTTCCAAAGCAGAATTTGTGTTAAGGTTTCGGAACGTAAGAAGAAGAGCAGGCGGATTCCGATGAAACCGTGTTTGGAGCTGATTTAGAGCCAATCTAGAGCAGGCCGGTCACACCAACATCGAAACAAATAATGTTTCAGGCAATAAGAACGATAGAATCCATTGGTAGATATTCTTGACAGCATTAGAAAGAAGAACAAGAAGATCTGTTGAAACAAGAGCAAAACAAGAGCAAAGGAATTTTGGTGGACTAAGCGATTCATTCAAAACCAGAGTGTCAAAGCTCAAAACCTGGAAAAACAGGGGCTCGGCGAAACTACCGTGAAAGAAGTGGAAAAGCAAAGAGAATTTGAAAAATCGACATATTTGTTATTTAGTTGCAAAGCCGTCGAAATCTTGTGTACTCTATATGTACGGCCAGTTGGAAATACGAAAAATTGATTGATGTCTTGGATCTGAGATGATCACATGTAGCTCAAAACAACAAACACAGGGCGAAAATTAATCTTTGCAAGAGTTGAACTTAATCCTACTTGGAAGCATAGCCACTAGTCACTACAATGTACTTATAGCATAGCTACTACAATGTTGAGCATCGGAAATTCTTCTCACGGTTCATATCGCAGCGGTGGACTCATTCATCAACGCTATTCGTGACGAGCATTGATGAATCAGAAATACCTTAGTGGAAAGAAGCAGCCTGCCAAAATAGTAACTTTAGCTCTTCACATGAAAGCTAATGGTCGCTTCCAAACCAGTATGGATAGCCGAAGTACTTCAGAAGCTGGAAAGATAGATAGTTGGAAAGATAATCGAGTTGTGATTCTCAAAATGAAATCGTCGCCAGATGCCAAGTTGGGATTTCTTTAACGAAATTGTTACCAGCCCAAATCACGACAACGATCAACAAAACAGCAAACTCTAGCTTGTTTTGAGAGGTGAACGCTATAGATGAAAATTACAAGGCCCAACAAAGGTGATTTCTGTGTCACAGTTAAGTCGAGGACACGAAAAAGCCTCGTCATTAATGGACTAATTGGAGGTCAAAACACTTCTGGTCATGGAGAGAGTAATCATCGTTTCGTGGTGGCACACATTTAAGACGAGTGTATCGGCCTCAAATTCATGAATCAGAACTGAACCTTGGTTCCATTCCAACTGATAAACTTGTTCAATTGAAACAATACAGTCAGCAGTGGTGAATAAAATGCCAAGTACAATAGCCGGTGGAAGAGATTATAAATTGGTAGCATGGACCGAAACATAGTGGAGATGCCAAAGATCGAGCCAATTTTGCAAGACATGAAAAACAGATTACAGTCCCTGAAATATACAGGACAGTTCTGACAAAAAACAAAGCCACATTTACTCGAAAAAGGAGGAATTCACGATTTCATTTGTACCATCAAGCTAATATGAGCCGAGTAAACTGTTGAAATGTACAAAGTTCATCCATATTGGTTATATTGAGATAACTCTTGAGTATAAGGAATATTCAGTGGTATCCTTTCTTGATGTATAGAGGAGGTGCCTATATAACAATATTAGACCTGATGCTATCACCCGATCAGTTGTGCATCAGGGAATAGATGGGTCACTCGGGTGTTGGATATATCAAATGTTCCGGGACAACTTATCTGGGGATTCTTCCGCCAGCAAACGTGTTACTTTACCTGGATGGACCAGGCTTTAAGGTAATAGTATGTTCGTTCCTTAGATTAACCTACCTAAAGGGTGTTAGCTTAACCTTGAGGATAATCTGAAATTGTTTGTTTGTTTTAAATCTTTGCAATCTATTTTGGGGCTTAAGGCACAATCAAACCTCACGGTTATTTAAGTCATATCTTGAGCCATTACAGCTAAATCGAGGATATCCGACTATAGGACCAATAAAGGTAGAATCTTCTGCAGCACATTGTAGAGTTCCAAGAATTAATTCTGTACTTCAATATAGGGGGACAAAGATTAGACTACCGATCGTAATCAGATAGTGAAAAATTCCTTTTCGATTCCTATTGGTATTTGAGCCGAGTACCTCCCATTCCTTTAACACAGCTTGAACCACTAGGTCCTCTGGTGATTGTAAATTTTTCAGAGTGTTTATCAGATCCGTTGTTAAATGTGAAAAACAAAAGAAAGGTCCACCACTCATACTTAAGGAGGCAGTTCTCCGAACGTTCCTCATAGATTTAATATTGGCCACCAGATAGTGATCTCATAAAAAAAGAGTTGGTGGTCGGGTTGAAGTAGAGAGCCAATATATCACGTGAGGCTGCAACCTATATCTTTCGCAATGGGGTTTTTACAATAGAGAACTATATTAGTCTCAAGTTGGCCGAGAGTTTGATCGAGACCTGCTTTCTGGAACCAGCTATATTAAAGCTTATGTTCTCTATAGTTTCCCTTTTATTGTTGAGTTTTGGAGCTTAAGTCCCGATCACTTTTATTTCTACTATAGTTCTTGACGGGTATCACCCATACACTAACGGGATCAAGGATTTGAGGCAAATTCTTGATTGTCAAGTATTTATTTGTTTTTGCCTCTTCCTTCCATTAAAGGGTCGAAATACGTCAAAATCTTTAGTAGTTCCGTTTGAATGTCCCATCCTAAATCAGAAATACGAAGGCTATCGACACAATGGATTGTTTCAGGACAGCCAATATTATGTACTGAAATGGTTGGTTCATGAGTTCTGGCCATGCCACCAGGAGGTCTTGGTCACCTCAAACTGTCGGAACTTTAATTCACTGCGCAATCTAGTCCGTAATATATCGGTCTTAATATTGTGTATAGACGGCTTGAAATCGATCAAAATGTTCTAAATACAGGATCTCTTGAGTGTAAGGAAAATTATAAGTATAGAGAGGTAACTCGGGTGTTGGATAGATCAAATGCTTAGATTATGGTTTCATGCCGTTTTATTTAGGCAATTCTTCCTTCAGCAAGATTGGAGGAACCCTCTAAGTATTAGTAAGCCCCTTACTTAATCTAGACCGGCAAGCCTTTAAGGTAGTGTATCTATTCCTTAGATCAGCCCACCTAAAGGCTTTTATAGCTCAAAGTTTTCAGACGAAGCAAAATATCTGGTCTTATCTTGTACGGTAAACTAAGCTGCTTTGCTTTTTGGGGATCGAGGCACTCTCAAGGCTCGAGGGTCTCTTAAGGGTACGATTCGCTTATTTGATTCCTACCTTACGCCATTACAACCTAATCGGAGACTTACGTCTTTAGATCTGATTTTGGTAGAATACCAGCCTATATACAGCACTGCCAAGCGGCCCATGAATTCTGCACTCAATATAGAGTTCTATAAGATTGGTTTCATTCACACCATCATCGTAATCAGATGTTGAAAAATCCATCTTTTACTTTCCGTCCGTGTTGGGATTCGAGCCAAGTCCATTGATACAGCCTTAACCACAGAGCCATCTGGTAGTTTTAAATTGTACAGGGTGTTCATCAGACCCACTGTTAAATATGAAATTCAAATTGTCCGAACCTTCGTCATAGATTTAGTATATGGGCCACCAGAAAGTGATCTCATAAATAGAGTGAATCATTTAAATGAAGTATATAGAGCCAATGAAGAATGCGGAGCTGCAACTTACGTATTTCACAATGGGAGTTTTTATAAGAATAAAGAATTATATTAGTCTCAAGTTGGCAGAGATTTTCCCAGAGACCTGCTTTAGTGAACCATCTGTATTGGAGCTTATGTCCTCTGGTTTTCCTTTTATTGTTGACCTTTAAAGCTTATATTCTTATCATTTTTATTTTTACTATATTTTTTGATGGACGAGGGTACTGGCTTCTTACTTTCAAAAGTCTATTATTCGTATGATACACTGACGGGATCAAGGATTTCGGGCAAATTCTTGATTGTATATTTATTTGTTTTTGCCTCTTCCATCCATAAGAGGGCCGAAATACGCCAAAATCTTTTGCAGTTTCCTTTCAATGGCCGTTCCCAAGTCAGGAGTGCAAAGAGTTTTGCACATTCCAACAGGAAGTATTGGTCCTCTCCAACTGTTGCAGCTTTAGTCCACTGCGCCATCTAGTCAGTAATATAAAGATCTTGATATCGTGTATTGACGGGCCTGAAATCGATCAAAATGTTCTAAATACGGGATCTCTTGAGTATAAGGAATATTTTAAGTTTAGGAAGGTTCAATCAACAAGATTCAAGGAACTCTCTAGGGATTATTAAAGACGTTACTTTAACTAGTAAGTAAGCTTTTGGGGCTCAAGGCACTCTTAAGGCTCAAAGGTCTCGTAAGGCTACCATTAGCTCATTTGAATCCTACCTTATGCCATTACAGTCAAATCGTGGCTTACGTCCTTAGATCTGATTTTGGTAGAATAATCTGCACATTGCATATAGGTCCATGCCAACCTACATATAGTACTGCCAGCCGGCTTATGAATTCTGATTTCAATAGAGAGTCCTAAGGTTTGTTTCATTCACACCATCGATCTTAATTAGATGTTGAAAAATCTTCTTTTACTTGTCGCTGTCAGGATTTGAACCTGGTCTATAGAACAGCTTTGATCACCGAGCCACTCATACATGGCAATTCTCCGAACCTTCATAATAGATCTAATATTGGCCGCACCAGATAGTGATCTAATAAGAAAGAGTAGGTCGTATGGGTGAGGTATAGAGCCAATGTACATTGCGTCTCGGAGACCATCTTTAGGGGACCAACTCTATTAGAGCTAGTTTCGTCTGGTTCCCTTTTATGCCCCGATCATTTTTATTTTTATTACAGTTCTCGACGGACGATAGTGTTGGCTTCTTTGTTTCAAAAGTAGTCTCTTATCCCTATTGTAATCTGACGAGAGGAATGATCCAAATTCTCAAATTGTATATTTATTTCTTTTTGCCTCTTTCGTCCATTAGAAGGCCGAAATACGCTAAAATCTTTTGCAGTTCCTTTTCAATGGCCGTTCCCAAATCAGGAATGCAATGACCATCGAAACAATAGATTGTTTCATAGCCAATAGTATACTGAAATGGTTGGTTCATGAGTTCTGCATTCCAACAGATGGTCGTGGTCCCTTCTAACTGTCACGCAGCAATTATAACTCGTATAATGTATCGATCTCGATATCGCGTACTGACAGTCTGAAATCGATCAAAATGTTCTAAATATGGGATCGAACCCCCGCGATCACATTCACAACAGATATATGTATGTTTAAATCGAGTTCGCCAACCAAATTAATCATTACACTCCTGTGACGAGAGTCTCGTCTCTATTTATAACACGTCAAGCGGCTTGGCATGGCAATAATAATATAAACATTCAAAATGTCGAAAATTTTAGATTTTTAATTTTAGAATTTTCATTTTTATTTATTTTACATATTACATCGCAAAGTACACTGACCTCTGACAGTGGTTTATATACGAAAAAAAAAATTATTATTATTATTTACTTAGAGCTAAAAAACCCGTCTTCTTCTTCTTCTTAATATTCTTATACCCATATAGATACGATACGAGTGTGTATATAGCTCGCTGCTTGCTTTTTGTTGATTAAAAAAAAAACTGACTGTAATGTGTGTTTCTTTACAATTTGGGTTCGCCATTCAAAGTAAATATTTGTGTATCGTTGCAACGACCGCATATGAACGTGTACGTCTATGTATATACATACCGCGAGCACATAAAATAATATCGTGGAATGTTGATTGATGGAAACCATAAAGTAATTCAAATGTGACTATATGTGCATCGTTCACTGTAGGCGTACATCGATGCATCTGCAATGGATGTGCTGAAAGTTTACGATAACAATCTTACATCGGTCTTATACACTAACAACTGAATTTTATCAAAACATTACGGTGTATACAGAAACGTTTCCCAAAGTTGCTCCAACTCATTTAAAGAATTCCACCCTCCATCGATTCATATATCATAATCCAAGAGAAACCACCCAGGTGGCGCAGTGGTAAAAGCTGCGGCAGTTGGAGTGAGAGGTACCGGGTTCGAATCCCAATCCGGGGCAAGATGCAAAAAGGGATTTTCACCATCGATCGTTTAGGCGGTGTGATCGGTGGTGTGAATGAACACATATGAATCCCCTGTCGAGTTTAGAATCCATGGACCGACCCATCTTCAATGTCTATACTATAGGCTGACATGGAGCTATGCAATGTGCAAATGTTTCTACGAAAAAGTCGGACCTACATCCGTACATAAAGTGACATCACAACGGACCATCGCAGGTCTAAGTGTGCGGTAGCAGCCACCCAACAAAAAAAATCCCAAGAGAAGGTGAAAATTTGGTGGTATTTTGATTTGGCAAAAACTATCAAGGAAGCGATGGAAAAGCTTAACTAAAATCGTGAGCTGTTTGAGCACCTCTGATTGGTAGAAAATTTTCTGTGATTGAGCCGGTATACGTACCGTATATGTAAGGATGAAAATGTCAGATCTCACCAAAAAAGTTACTCGACTCATAATTAAGAAAAACAAACTGTCAAAGAAGGAGCTAGCATTCATACTTTTTGTCTATATATGTATAGTCATTCCACGTAGTTTTTCGTGTCTCATTCTACTCATGAACTACATAATGAAAGCTTGGTAGTCCACAAAATTGCTTATATCTGCAAGATACCTCGACCAGTTCATAGCTCCCATTATCACAGTTAGTTCGACTGTATATATGCACCGATTACTGTATGCTACAATGTGCTGAAAGTTTACGATAACAAACAGACGACAGAATTTTATAAAAACATTATACAGTGTACGCAGAAACGTTTCCAAGAAAGTGTGGGTTTTCCTTCCACAATCGTACTTGATTCCACCTTCCATCGATTTTCATTCTATTGTGACAGGCAAAAAGGACAGACGAACCCGATTACAACTACAGGTATCTGATCAAGAGTTCATGCAAATTTTCCTAAGCCTCATGTTGCGGAAACTGTCAAGGAAGCTATAGAAAAGCTTAACTAGGATCATAAACTGTCTGACCACTTCTGATTGGTAGGGAAATTTCAATGATTGAGATTTTTCAATATATATGTATATGTACGGATGAGTCTATGTATCTACTCTCAACAAAAATGTCACTCGACCCAAAATTTCCAAAACAAACTGCCAACGAAGAACTGGCATTCACAATTATTGTCTGTAAGCCATTTCACGTAGTTTTTCTTGTCTCATTCTACTAGAACTATCGTAAGCTTTTGATGTAACGTTCAATATCCATTAGATGATTTAGTGGCGGTGGTTCCAGATATTCCATTCTACTACGCGCAGACTGGGATAGGTATAACGCAACTGGAGTATTGTTTCCCTTCTAGACTGCACAGCTACCACAATTTTTATGATTCCAAGTCTGTCCATATGACTAATTCTTAGATGAGCAACAAAGCTTGGCTGTCCGTAAAATTGCTTATATCGGCAAGATACCTCAGCCAGTTCATAGCTTCCATAATCACAATTAGTTCGACTATATATGCACCGTTCACTGTATAGGCGTATATCGATGTATCTCTGAATGGATATGCTGAAAGTTTACGATAACAATCTCACAACGGTCTTCGTTGTGAAGTTTTCTCAAAACATTACGCTGTATACAGAAACGTTTCCCAAATTTGTCACTACTCATTCGTCCAGGACACGGATAGTCTCATATAAGAAAACAAACTGCGATCAACTGTGGTTGTTCGGTCCACGATCACTTAACTCCACCATCCATCGATTTTTATATAATGGCCTAACTTGATCTAGACAAAAGTCAAAGGAAAGCAGAACTTCTAGAATAATAAAATGTAGATAGATCGTACGAGTTGAATCCAGGAGATGTCGAAATGTGCAAAACGACCTGTATGGATTACTGTTTCGAAGACCAACTCTATAAGAACAGTTTTTTGCGTCGTATCGTGACGGGCAAACACGACAGGTTGCCACAGGACAGGGCAAACAGGACATCTTGAAAAAACTGTCAAGGAAGCGATAAAAGCGCTTAACTGAGATCAATGGAAAATCGGTGTTAGTGTATTTTGGAGATGGAATTTCAAGGATTTCTTAATATTTACTCTGTCTCTTTGTCTGTTTCTATCTTTGCAATCTGTTTTGGGACTCAAGGCTTCACAACTCTTTCGCGGTTCGCACATTGGATAGCTAAATGTTAGCTTATAGTACTGACATGGAAGATGGGTTGATCCATGAGTTCTGCACTCCAACAAGGGGTCATAATTGTGTTCATTGACACCACCAATCGTAATCAGATGGTGAAAAATACCTTTTGGAACTCGGTACCTCTTTTTTTTTTGTATTTCAAAGGCTTAACTCCTTGATTTAGGAGCCGTATTGCCAACTAATGCATACAAAGTTTTTACAATTTATAATAAATTAATAACAAACAATAATAATTTTATCCACATACTCGTTGCCCTATCTACTTTCCCCATTATTTCACTATAAAATGCCACTCGGGGAGTCGGTCAATATTATTAGTTTCCTCGTCCCTACATTCGTACCCAACTTAATGCGTTCATACATTGCAATTAATTCAGCATTCATTATACAGATGCCTTAATCGAGTCGACAAGATTTTCAATCATTCGTTCTTTCAACCTATATTCCAACACTCACTCTATTATCATCTACGCTACCATCATAATTTCATTCATTCCCTTGGAATAATCCTCCAATTCCATACACAAAGTAATATTATTAGGTAATGGGTTCGGACCACAGTTTCCAATGTTTAAAATAACATCAATGTTTTCAGATATAACACTAAGTCTATAAGTCGGTTTATTCTCCATTTCCAAATACACTAGTTCCAGACGTAATTATGAAGGATACCAATGCCTTTCGCAACATATAAGTAATACCAGGATGAGTGCCCCATTAAGGTTTACTGACCCTTTTAAACATATTCAATTGATCCTTACAGCCAAAATTCAGCCGTCGATCACTCCATACACCGCAAGTACAATAGCTATATAGCACACTTATTTGCCTTTACCTTAAGATTCAAACTAAACAATTGCTCGATTATTTTTTTTATTTACTCCTAATTGTGCGTTCTGTTTTGCCTGTTCAATGCAGCGATCCTTGCCAATTACTACAAAATCATCCGCAAATTGCAAAACGATTTTATCTGTAGCATTAACTCGGTCAGGAGGGGTGGTATAAAGGTTGAAAAGAATTAGCGGAGTTATTTAACCTTTCTCCCGAAAATCATTCACCATATTTTGAGTTTCAGAACATTTACCTCTCACTCGGTTAAAATTTTTCCAAACATCTCGCGTTGTAGTCCAATGTGTCATTTCTGACACATATTCCTTCCAACGTTTCCTTTCAGCCTTGCGAATAGCTTTGTCCATTTATAATTCTATTTTCTGCATTAAAATTCCTGTTAAACTCACCCAAAGCTAGATCTCATTGTTCCACCATCCATTTATTCGAATTTCTTTCATATCGACGGTTTTCAGCATTAAGTTGTTCCACATTCATTTAATTTTCTCTGAGAATCTTATTCATTTCTCTAACCCATTTTCCTTCATCCATTATATCTCTAAATTCTCTTCCTCAACTTTCCAAGTGACTTGGTAAGCTAACTCGCTAATCTAGTTAGTCTTCCATCATTGAGAATTACCAAATCGGAATTCGAAATATTGTCAGCCAACAGATTCCCTCTCGCACAGTCTCCCATACAGCCCTATATACGAGCGTGCGCATTCCAGTCTCTACATACAACTAGGTCACTTTTTCCAAAACAAACTGTCATGATGGACTGAACACACTTGTTGTTTGTCTCATTCCACGTCGTTTTCCCTGACTCATTCCATTTTGAATTATCTTAAGCTTTGGATGAAACGTTCAATATCGTTGACGTCACAATCACGCAAGGTTCCGTAGGAGCGGTGCTACCAGATATTCCATTCTGGTCTGCAACACGCAGACTGGGGTAGGTACCTGGAGTGCTCTTTCTTTTTCTAGACTTCACAGATAACACAGTTATAATGTGAGGAGACTCCAAGTCTGTCCATACAACTTATTCTGAGCTGAGCTACCCTCGACTTACGAAAGTAAGATCGAAGCGTATTATTGGAAGCTTGACGTCAGTGTATTTTTAATCGCTCACAGAAAACCCTACACCTGACCCTCCCAATCCATTTTGAACGATCCATATAGAAACTCCCTCACAAAGAGTGATTATGGGATATTATAGTCGATGTTAGGAGGGATCCTCCTATTGCGTTAGATGAGCGCTTCCTATTATTGCGTTAGATGGCGCAGCGAGTCGCTGGAGGCAGTGCTATTGAAGTCTAGGGTGGCATTGGGCTGCCACTCGTCTCTTAACGAGATGAGTGAGCATTTCAATATTCAGATTATCTGGGTCCCCGGCCACTCTGACGTCAAGGGTTACTGCAGGGCAGACGAACTAGTTAGGCAAGGTACAACTCCTCAGCTAAAGCCTGCAAGGGGCAATGTGAGGAGGCCTACAACGGAGCTTAGACTGGCTTTGAGGAAAAGGGCAGAAGCTTTAGCACTGGAGAGGTGGTCTAACACCCTCACATGCGAGAGAGCGAGACAAATGTGGCCAAGGCTGGATTTGAATCGCTCCAGGACCTTAATCTATAAAGGGACACTGCCTTTTCGGTGAACATGCGAGAAGGCTGGGTCTAGAAATAAATGACTTCTGTAGAAGCTGCATGGACGAGGAGGAGGAAGAGACGCTTGTTCACTTTCTGTGCTCTTGTCCTGCACTGGCACTAAGAAGACATTTACACTTGGGTAGGTATGTAGTGCACAACCTTTCAGATCTTGCAGACATTAAGGTTCGGGACATTTTACGCTACATTAGTAGCTCATGATGGTTCCAATAGAGTGTTAGGGGTATTAGGGGACTAAGATCGTGTGGTATCACAACGAACCGGGAACGGTCTAAGTGTGCGTTTGCAGCCACTCTAACCTAACCTAACCTAGATGAGCGCTTATATTATTACATGTCCACAGATGAATATTTTTAACCTTTATGACTGTGCTTTCTGCTATTTGATTACCTAGATTATATAGGGGATTAAGATGAAAAATAATCTCGAGTGTTTGAGAAGGTGGTAAAGTACACCTAGAGCAGGATGCCAGAAAGTAACTCATACGAAAGAATGAAGTTTATAGCCAATGTACAAGACGGAGCTCAGTTCTTTTTTCACCAAAGGGGGTTTTACAAGAGTGGGGTTGCGAAAACAAAGCCCAATTGTGTAGTCAGCACTGTTGTGTAGTGACATCTATTACATCTTGTTATCTCAACCCCTTTTTATTACTCCACCAATGGAATATACATTTAGTCCAAAATCAACTCATTGAACGAGAAATACTGCACGATATAACAAAGTTCGTGTACCATTTACGTGCCAGTGCCGCACCGGAGTTTAGTTTTGGCCAAAATTGCCTCCCTTGATTGTATGTGAAGGTCTTGGTTTACCTCTTATCCGTAATAGGCATATCAACGTACGAGTAAGAACCCAAGAGATGTCGAAAATGTACAAAACGACTATTACTGATTCGAAGTCCAACTATAAGAACAGTTTTTTATGTCGTATCGTGACGAGCAAACAGAACAGGGCAAACAGGACAGGCAAACCATCAATAGGAAAACTGTCAAGGAAGAGATTTCTCAATACGGTATACATGAGGATGAGACTATTATCCCTCAAGGAAATAGTTCTGGACCCAAAATTTCTAAACCAAACTGCCACGAAGGACTGGCATTCACACTTTTTGTTTATAGCCTTTCCACGTAGTTTATCCTGACTCAGTCTACTTGTATTATAGTTCAAGCTTTTGATGAAGCGTTTAATATCTCTGACGTCAGAATTACACAAGATTCCTTGGGATTTAGGAGCGGTGCTTCTATATATTTCATTCTGCAACACGCAGACTATAGTGTTGGTGTACAGTACCTGAAAACTACTCCAGTAGTCGGGGGCACAGTCAGAGAGGTATTGTTTCAATGGCTTAGAGAAAACCTTACACTTAACCCTTCCATCCATTTTTGAACCAATCCTTAAAGTAACTCCCTCTTACTGCGTGGGATAAAAGTGACTTATATTATTACATGTACACAGTGAAATGACTTGAGCCATTGGCTATATAGTGCTTCATGCTCCTAAGCTCACCACTTATAGATAAGAAGGCAGTTCTCTGAATTTTCACCATAGATTAAATATTGGCCATTATGCTGAGCAGGTCACCATAGAACTCATACAAAAAATGGGTCATATGACTCATATAAAACGTAGGGCTCCAACCCTTCACTTACACCAAAAGCGTTTTTACAAGAGAAGAGAGTAATCGTCTTCTTTACTCTTTCCATTTCGTTAGGTTTTTCCACACACTGGATATATCACTAAATTGTTCAGTTAACGCAATAGTGACATATTAACCCTTCTTTATCAGTCCACCAATGAAATAAACGTTTGGTCCAAAATCATGAAATAGACGTTTGGTGCAAATCGACAGCTTTCAAAACAACCTGAATGTTGTACTACGCATCCAGCTCGTAAATAGACGATTGAAACAGATCCATACAGCTTGATATGCAACCGGCGATGCTATAGTGGCAGTTCTCTGAGCTTTATTGTAGAGCAGACCACTAGCTAGCGATCCCATATAAAAGAATGGAACGAATGAATGAAGTATAAGCCAATGTACAATACGGTGCTTAAACACCCATCTTTTGCCAATGGCGTTCTTACAAGAGCATAGAGAGCTATAGCAGTCTTCTTTAGTCTTTTTATTATGATAGGTCTCCAACTTAGTGTGACGTCCAAGATAATACAGAGGAGGTCTGAATTGGTTGAGACATAATGTAGTATCCTCGACTGATAAATCTAGTAATCAGTCAGGCGACAATCTAGTCGCTGGATTCTGTTTCTCTTACGTCTTGAGTGTCGTTGGGTTGCCACTTGTCTCACAGCGAGATGAATGATCATTTCAACATTCAGATAATCTGTGTCCGTGGCCACTCCGACGTCATTGGGAACTGCAGGGCGGACGAACTAGCGATGCATGGTACAAATCTCCAACTGCTACCGTAAAGAGCAAAGTTGACTGTGCTTAAGAAGGCGGTAGCCTCAGTGGATGAAAGGTGGAATTACCACCCTTTCATGTAGTGTAGCAAGGCAAGTCTGGTCAAAGCTGGACTTGAAGCTCAAGGACAATAATCTTCCTACGAAGACGTGAACTAAAACTGACCGTGGGGATACTTACAGGACATTGCCTACTTAGAGAACATGCGAGGAGGCTAGGTTTAGAAACTAATGACTTTTGCAGAAGCTGTATGTACGAGGAGGACCAATCCTAGTCTTAATTAGTTTCTATTGTCTTGCTTTTTTGAAAATATTTCTACACTTTTGTTAGGTGTTCAGGAGTTATTTTGAACACCAACACGCAGAGAAAAGATATGGTTGTAGCATAATTACAGCAAATATAGTGTGCTTCTAAACATAATAATATTGTTAGTGTGAAAATTTTTGTTATTCGTCACAATGTCATAATTTTCCAAATGATAGGAGTGATAATAAAATAATTGTTGAAACTATTTTATTGTTAAAATGTAAAAATGAATATAGTTCCTACAACTATTAGTTCCTACAAAATAAATATAATTGTGGTTAACAATTAATCGGCCGTTATTTATGTTTAAGGCAAATATTTTGTGCTGGATTATGGTTGCTGTAATGATATTGCTTTTTTCAAAACAATTTTGTCAGGTTAAAGTTGCTGGAACAAAACATGGTTGTAATGATAATAAGATTGTTCTATATCATAAAATGTTAATAGTTTCAGTGATCGTGTAATAGTTGCATAAAACATTTTTAATTTCTTCAGAACCATCTTTATGTTTGTACGAACTATATTTATAATTGTGCCAAACATGTTTATTGTAATTTTAAAACATGTCATATATTTAGGGAATCATATTTATAATTGTATCAATACTGAATTTAATGGTGGGAAAATTAATCTAATTGTATCAACCATTGATATGGTTGGTACAATTATGTTGCTGCTCCTACACTCTGAATTATTTAACTTTAAGTATTTCATTTCATTGTGACCTAAGACGTTCTAGTATTAAGTGTCAAAGTGGTTAATATCCGTCTGTTTTATGATTTAAAGTGTGCGAAAGTATAGTTTGTAAGTGATTGGCGATCGTGAAGATGATTTTAATCTAATAGTACAAGTAAGTATACATAATTTACAGTCAATATTCATTTTCTGACACTAATTATGTAAAATTATTATTTTTTTCGTTTTTCAGTTAAAAGTTAGCAGATTATGAAATTGGTGTATTTTTTAATGAGAAATCTAAAAGTTTTCGGCATTTGGTGAGCAGTTTATTTGTAGCCTCAGAATTGTGTTAACATTAAGTAAAGTCGACTCATTATCGTGAAATTTGTGTTACTAAATATTTAATTTATACAAATATATATTTTTATAATTAATTATAATTATAATTTTTTTTCAGAATCTATGTAGTTTTGATAAACAAATTTATATGTATTATATTATTAGATAAATTAATATTTATATTATTATTCAATAAAAAATTAATTAAAAATAATTTAATTGTTTGTATTATTTCAAGATTTATTTTTATAACATTTTTACTAAAATCATTTCATAATTCAATCCTTTGTAGTAGCAAACATTTAGTGTTCACTACCAATAAGCTAAACGAAATAATATGATATCAAGGACCATAGTATGATCATTGCAACAAAAGTTGTTTACGATCATCATGTTCGTTACAACAAAAATATAACTGCAACAAACATAATATGTTTGCTGGAACAAAATCTAATCATTTGTAACATGTTCGCTCGAACAAAATAGTTAGTTGTCAAAACCACTATACAACGAATTTATATGATTGTTGCAATAAAAAACCCAAACATAATATGTTCCTCTTAAAATATTTTTGTAGGCACTATATTTTTTTTTTCAGTGAAGGTAGCCTAAATTTTCCCAGTTGCCGGCTGTTGAGGGCAAGCACAAACCTCAGCTTTATTGAATCCTCTAAAAGCCTCTTTACCAAGCCATCGGGCTCTTGTATTGAAATAGGTGGTTTAGGAACCGGTTTTAGGAGCGACGTTTGTGCAAACTGCCGAACCGTTCTTCTTGTTCGGTAGTTATGGCCATAGGGGCCAGAGTTATTACAGCTTATGTTCTGTGGTTTCACTTTAATTTTTTGAGGAGACCTTCACTTAAGAGCTTCTATTTCGATAATTTTTATTTCTATTTTTGGCCACCAAGCCTAAAAGCTGATGTACCCGCTGCGTTTTCCCCTGTATTGAAGAGGTATGGCTGGACTCTTGTCTGCATTTGATTGTGTAAAAAGGTAAATCTATTAGTAGTGATACTCCTATTGCGTTAGATGAGCGTTCTATATTATTACATGTCCGCAGATGAATATTTTTAAGCCTTATGACTGTGCTCCCTGCTAGTTGATGACCTAGATTTTCTAAGGGATTAAGGTGAAAAATACTCTCCAGTGCTTGAGAATGTGTTTGAAGATGACTTCAAGCCAAGGTTAAATTATGTCAGCATGAATAATGTCACCAGGTCCTGCCTGATGATGTCCATCCTTTAAATTTTTGACACCTGTAGTCGTATTAATCTGTGGATTTTCTGGAGACACTACTGAACTGCTCTGAAAATATTTTTCTAAAAGTAACTCCGACAATTTGTTTCTTGTTACGGCCTGGGATCCATCCGGCCGTTGTAGGCAAACTCAAATGCTAAGATTGTTAGGAAGTACCTCAGGTTTCAGTCGTGGGATTTCTTAACTCGTATTTTGATGTTACTAGGATTTCCTTATACCAATCCTAGTCTAAATCAGCTTTTTTTGAAAATCTTCTTGGACTTTTTTCGGATTATCTGGAGTTCTTTTGAACACCAGGCTGGCCTTAATTGTCTTGGGTGCCTGTTTTTGCGGGACAAGAAACCAACTCCAGTTTTATTGATATCCTCTAAAAACTTGTTCACTAAGTCATCGAGCTCTTGTATATTGAAATAGGTGACTTAGAAACTCGTTCCAGTAGTGACATTTGTGAGAGATTTTCAGACCCTTCTTCTTCTTCGGTAGTAATGGCCATAGGGACCAGAGTTATTAGAGCTTATGTTCTCTGGTTTACTTTAATATTTTTGAGGAGACCATCACTTTAAAGCTTCTATTCCGACCGATGCATTCGCTGTGCTTTTCAGAAATACTCAATATACAGGGCTAAAATAATGTGGAGGCGCCAACTATCCGAATACATTGTTAAAGACTGAGCTGTATTTTTACACTGGGACCCCAGCCGGACCGATCATCAGCCCGGTTAACCTGCTGGTTAAAATTGTGTCGATTGTCTACACAAATCGAATCGAGCCGTCTTCCAGTTATGTAACTGCCGCTGGGGTTAACTCGGGAAAATATAATTTATATCGCTTTTCCGAATGGAAAACTCTCTCCCTACTCGTCGATATTAAAACAGGAAAAGTTGGTATCGTCCTTAAATGTCAAAACTAAAATAAAAATAATGATAATTTAATATAATTTGTCAAAGACAATTTTTTTTAAATCTATTTTCCAACTTTCCCGAGGACGAGTAATAGCAAATTAATTGGATAATTAGATAAATGGGCGACACATACATACATACAATTCTAAATATACACTTACACCCCCACATACCAAATCGATTGAAAATCTTATTAATTATTCACGATATGGGCCTAACACACACACGTATAAATATTGAATTTGCCTTTAATTGATGGATAATTAGGTTCGATGATGGACACATTCGATATCCGAAATAAAAAAAAATTCCTTCGTTCTTAACGTTAAGCCAACACAATATTTATGTATACAATCGACATGACGTTTATGCTATACTTTGAACGGTTTTGGGTACGATCGATTTCACGACAGTGCATGACAAATCCATCGGTGTGTTCGAATTAGAAAAACAAACATAAACAACGGAAAACCCGTACATGATCGTTGATTTAATTCTGACTTCTTCTTCCATCTTTTCTTAGTTTTCGACTTGATCTTAGATCAACTATCTGTGTAACACAAGGTGGTATAGCAGTTGTTAGTCGACTTGTGTGTTCGGTCGATTGACATCAGAATGATTGGTGTATCTGTAATTTAAACCACGCAAACTGTGTCCATTATTGAATTGTTGTGGTCACAGCTAGATGGCACTTTAACCCGAAACTGGTGACCTATCAAAATAACTTACAATAGAGATAAAAGCGGATCCATGTGGATCCTATAGATAATACATCATACCAGAGGGATTGTTCTATAGTTTGAAGATCCTACCCTGGTTGAATCTAGAGCTAGCATGGATACTCTACAGGGACAAGATCAATAGCTCTGTTCTCCCATTTTCTTACGACTGATCGAGACAAATCTTTGTGAAAGTAAATCCGAAATACTGGCTTAGCGTTAGGGAAGGTTGGTAAATTCTGGCCTCTATTCACTTAACTCGTGGGAAAATTCTTTGGTGTCATTCGTCGACAGTGAAGGGCCTTCTAAAACTGACAATTGTGACAAAATTAGTAAGAAGTTGTAGATTGCGGATAAACCCATCGAACATTGTTAAGATGCCCCTATATATTTGATCAGCACAGTAAATCTATTTGACAGCTTTTTCATCCTCCGTCACTCGCGCAGGCTCAATTGGCCTATTGTAACATCCCCTCGACGTGTGGCTATTGGTCCAATTCACGTAGCACATTACATAGCTTCATGCCAGCCTATAGTACTGACACGGGATATGGGTCGACCCATTGATTCTAAACCCACTTTGGCATCCTACCTCTATTGGGATTTGAACTCGATACCTTCTGCTCCAACTGCCACAGGTTTGGAGCGAGAGGTACCGGATCCGATAGCTTAATGTTTTTACAGCACAGTAAGCTCTCAAATCCGGCTAGTAAGAACTCGAATCAAGCTTAGTTGTTGGATAAAAATTATACTCATGTAGGAGCCCTAGTGCTTTTGTATAATACAAATACTGGATAAGGTGCAAATAATGGACATGTTCGGTAAGCAGGAGGCAACCTATATGGACATAACGGTTTCTGCAGTATAGTAGTGGAACTGTCTTCAAACAGGAAACTCGAAAATAATTGAGTCGTTAAGTGAGGAAGCACTAACCATGAAACTGAGGCTTTACTATTTTATACGGAACTGTTTGTGCTGGAGTTTTTCTGGATTACCAATCATCTCTTAACGAGTTGGTCGAAAATTACAACAGGTTATCTGTACTCGTCTTTGGAAAGACAAACAACCCAAAAATGGTTCGACTCTTCAACTGCTGCTGGAAAAATATCATAATAGGCCAACTACGTCTAAGTATGTGTTGCCAGCTATTACAACCTATAACCTTCCCTATACTCAGTATTCCATCATTCTTGCTTCTTTCGTCTATACATTCATAAAATGCTTTGATAAAATTTCAGAAGGTCAGGCTTGTGAGCCTTAAACCCGAGTACTAAGTACAGAGTACCCCAACCAAGTGGAACCCATTGAACTAAATATTAAAATTCTAATCGTTCCATACTACATGATAGTAAAAGACTATCCATCACATGGGTTTTGGTTTAAGATATACGTCAATACAGCCTGAATCAAGAAGCGGGTGGGGTCATATACTGATCCAGAAGAGTGTCATTGTTATAGATTCGCCATTGGAGCGAAAGGTACAAGGTTCGAGACTTAATTGGATTGGCATTAAAGTGAATGGGCACGCTTACGATCCTCTGTTAGAGTGTACGTTACATGAGCCGGCTAATCTTACGCATTCGGTGACCCTAGCCAGCAGTTACGTTGAGATTTATTAAGAGAACCATGAGAGATCTTAGCAGAGATTCCAATTCTTCTTAAACTATATGATAGGCGTACTTGAGGGTGTTGCTTGTCTTCTCTCACTTTGACATGTTCCGAATAAAAACTTGAACCAATAATAGAAGAGGCGACAACTAAACTGCATTGCTTTGATCGTGGGCCCTATGTGAGGATCAATAACGATCTTGAAAATATCGGATATCTTAACTTGGTGTAAGAATGACAAGTTCCATTACTACGTCGTGTTGACGGAGATTGGACTATAAGATCTTGATGTATCCTTACTGAAAAACTTGATGTTTCCTTACTGAATTTTCAGCTTAAGTGCCTTTAAAACCTATGTCCTATTTGAGCCAATATTCGGATACATCTTCATCAGACTAATAAAATGACTTACATTGGTTATATATATCATCACCGCTAGAATCAAGAAGATGGTTGGGTCAAATATTCATCCAGACGAGTGTCATTGTTGTAGATCCACTATAACCAATCATTTGGCAGACAGTTATGTTGATTGAGGGTACTGACTCTTGGAGTGTCAGCCATTATTATTTTAACCATAATATTCAAATCATTCCCAAGATGGTTAAGTTCACGAGATGGTTGTAACCTTCTATGCAACTGCTGCTTCGAATTGTGATCCGAAAGATTGGTAACAACTTCGGCTGTTAGAGTGAAAGATACAAGGTTCAAAGATTGGCATTTAAGTGGATGGAAACGTTAATGAACTTCTATTGGAGTGAAGATTTCATGAGCCGGCCTCTATGAAGGATATTAATAATCTGAACAAGGAGAGATCATAGCAAAGATTCCTTGTCTTCTTAATAAATGAAAGGCGTACTTGACGGTATTGCTCACTTTGGCATGCTCCAAATTTATACTTGAATCAATAAGAGAAGAAGCTACAACTTAACTGCACAACCACTAACTGCATTGCTTTGATCTCGGTTCATATGTGAGGATCAGTACCGGTCTTGAAAATATCTGATATCTTAGCATTCTCTTTGTTCAACAGAACACACCACGCAAAACATAAATGTGTCATATATCTATGATTTGTGGCACATAATACTTGCGTGGTGTGTTCTGTTGAACTTGTTGAGCTCCGGCCACATGATGCTGGAAGAATTGACAGTGTTGGTTGTGTATTATGTCGTCTAGGTTTTAAGCATCGTATAAGACCGCAAACCAAGTGTGAGAAGAGTCCAAAAGGCTAAATGGACTATCACGTACTGGTGGATGTGGTGATGATCTATGGTTGTTGACTTGCGTAGTGTCGGGTGTAGTAATGTTGAAGTTGAGTTGATGAGCTGAGGTCAAGTGGTGTTCCCTATAGATACAAACGGCGTAAATGCTGAAATTTTGAACGCAGGGAGGTAAGAGCCCCTTCTCTTGCTGCTGGTGGTGCTGATGGCATAGAGATGAACAGTATTGGCTCTAAGAATGCAACCTGGGTGAAGTTCTATCGGTCCATAATGTTCAAGTCTAGTGGATTGGCTTCTGGAGTTGCAATATACATCCATACGGACATTTTTTGCTTGATTCCAAAAATCTATTGATTTGGAGCTTGTAGTTTGATAAAATAGTTCGCTGCCTTGATGACCTCGATACTGCAACTTTGATGTGGTACTGATGCTTTGAGAAACATGGATATTTCACATTGATTCTGCTCACTTTGTCGAGTAAATACCGTAGCTACGTCACATACTAATAGCTCATTTGGCAGTTCCTTGCACTTAGTTAGTTCCTTGGTCGTGATGGCTGCAAAACGTTCTCGGTAGGGATCAACCAGTATGTACCTTGTGTATGGTTGACATCTCTTGTTCTAGTTGCAACTGTGATAATAACAATGGATGAATTATCTGATGTTTTGCACCTGTAAGTACGTCCAATAGTCCTCTTCTGTGTATCTTCAAGGTGTTTGATCACCAGACCCAATTGCATGGATAACAGGATGATTGCCAGTACATTATCCTGATGGGTTCGGTTCTAATTGAGGAATTTTAACTCGTCGTCAAATTGTTGTTGTTCCTCCATGGTTCTGCTTCTTTTTGTGACAATACCCCAAACATGTTTCCCATATGTGTCCGATTGCATCGCCTACCTGCCGTCTCGTTCTACGTGGGTTAATGCCATTCTGAGTAAGCAACTCATTATTTTGAATAATCACCCCAATTCCCATAGTCGTATACCCCAATTCCCATAGTCGTATAATGTAATTTTTCATGACTATAGTCACGTCACATCAATTTTCCTATTCTCTTAGTCGTTTGTTCCGTCTAGAGTCACTTCTTACGACAGATGTCGCGTAGTTTTTTCAAGTGACAAATTATTTTGAAGCGACAATGGAAGGACGTGAAACGTAAGTTTGGTTTTTTATAAATATTTTTTAATATTGTTTTTTAATATTTTTTAATGTTGTTAATCTTCCTATAGTAATAAAATTACAAAGTTAAAATTAAATTCACAAAACTAGCTAAAAATACACACCAAATTAAATATCGATACCGGCTTTTTACAAAACAATTTGCAATGTTTTTGATTTTTGACAATTCTCGTTGTCAAATTTAAGCAAATATTTGAGCAATTTTAGTGTTACAAGATGTATTTTTAGTTCCAGTCGTAACCACTTCAAGAATACTATTTTTGTTGCGATGTGACGTGACTCTAGTCACGTCGCCTCAAGTCACACGACTAAGGGAATTGGGGTGAATATTGTTAAATTGCCATCGCAGCTGTTGTGTGATAAAATCACATTTGATTGGTTATACCTCTTGGCACCCTCTTTCAAGTAAGGACAAGCCGTTCTCCACGTTATGCATTTCTTGCCAATAACTAGACAGATTGTATCGTATGACTAGATCCCATTTAGTCGACAGAAGTTCTACCTTGGCAATATTGTCATAGTACATACCCGAGTTGTTCAATGTGGTGACCGTGAGTGATGGATTCAACAATTCTGATTCTTTAGGCCGTTGGTTACCAGATACTAAGCTGATTATACTCAGTAAAAGGCAGGTGTGTTGAAGTACTCGCCTTGTGGTCGAATATTGACTTTCTGTTTGTTTTACCTTTAGACTGTGTGGTTGCCTTCTTTATGGTTTCGAGACTTCGTTTTTCGATCTTCAATTTTCTTTTACGGGCTCTTGGCTGGGCAAAGGTGCTACTTTTGTTATGCATCTTTAGACGTTTGAATTGTCAGCTGTTTTGAGCGTGACTACTCTGGTCTGCTCATCGCTGCCGGTGTGTACCTGTATAACTCGATCGAGTTTCCATTTGGCTGGCGGTTGTAGCTCGTCTCGCACAAGAACGATATCTGCTAACTTTATATTTGGTTTTGCTTGTTTGGATTCTCAAACTGCTGGCTCGACTTCCAATCAGTCGATAATCGAAACTGTGAGCTTTGCTTACGTCAATTATCTATATGTTTATACGTCCACTGATGTAAGTCAACCACAGAATAAATATGGGCTCTTTACTTGAGCACGATGTCAGATTTGTAAATTATATTCTAGAACTGGAAAGATCAGACCAACTTATGTTATAATAATATCCGTACTCCCAACATGAAACTACGAATGAAGAAAGAATGATGATGTACCCATGATCTCAAAGTGGCAAGTACATTGTTTCCTCATAAAAACATTCCATTTATTTGGAAACATGGACACAATCACGTTAAACATCTCGATGCCAAATTTTAAAAATGCTCGCTAGGGTTGTCCAAGACGTGATATCATATCGATTTTGAACAAAATGCACATCATCAATGAAACGTTCCAACTCAATCTCCATATAGAAATGAAGCCATCAATATAGAACCAAAATGGAACCAAACTGAAGAAGCCTATATGAAGACAACCGCGAAAGTACTCGGTTATCAAGAATACAATCGGTAACTTTCGATTAGTAATGATACGTGGAAAAGATTAAGGAATGCGGTAAACTTGCGCTACAAATGTACCAAAGGGTGAAATAGCACGTTATGTAAGAAAAACCACCGGCATAATGATAAACATATCACCTAAAGGAATAAATAATGGTCAAGTATTAACAACAGAACCCTAGTTCCTATTCAGAAACACATTTTCCGATTCTGGAACTTAATTTCCGATTCCGGAACTTAAACTCCGAACTAGAGTTCCGGAATCGGAACTTGAGTTTCGAAATCAGAAATGGAGTTCCAGAATCGGAGTTGGAGTTTTGAAATCGGGACTGAAGTTATAGAAACGTAACTGTGAAATCGGAAGTTCTGCTCCGGAATCAGAACGTAAAATTAAGATCTTTCCATCTCTTTACCTGTTGCTAATAATTGACTAGTATATCATCTCTTAGGTTGTGTGCTTGTAACTTTTGACGGTGACTTACCTTACTTGATATTTCACCTCTTGGTATAACAGTTATAAAAAGCCTCCACGTACAATGTGCACTAATACGTATCAACGGTTCGAAAGATGTCAGTTGGGGCCTCAAAAACAATCTTCAGACAGGCCGTCTATTGAGATCCAAAATCATTTTACCAAACAATTGCGAAGTAAGTTTGAACTATCTACCCACGTACCTTATGTATAAAGACAATCCACTTGCTCTGGTTTCAAGTCTCATCTCACCCAAAAACAGTTGGGGTCCAAAACTCTCGCGTTATCAGTAAGAGTGTGGATAGGGTCAGTCATATGAGAGCTTTGCCAAAATGTTTACATTCATAGTAAGGGGTAACTGAGGGAACTGAGTATTTCTTAATAAAGTGAGCAACTTCGGCCTTGAATAGTTTTATCTCAATATACCTACCAAATGGCTCCTTAATTTTTCTAAATATTTCCTTGAGGCTGCTGACACTGCAGCATCTGCATACGAGCAACTAATCTACTTCTTTTATTATATTCCAGAGAAAAGTGGATCAATTGGATGAAATGAGTAAGGGCATTAGAAGGAATTCCCAACGGGTGTTCCTGATCCAAATTCACATGCAGCTGCTACTCCTCCTTTCCGTTAAATGATCTGTACTCCGGATATCCAAATCAGTTTATAAAATCTGAAAAAATCCAGTACGTCCATTTGGGTTTGCGTATCGCTTGTAGAAACTTGGATCGAGCTCTCGTTGAGCGAATTGTGCATCAATCCAATCTCTGAAAAGAACGATATAAACATATACACCAGGTACCTGATTTTCACCACATCCAATACCCCACGCCACAATACCGCTTTGATAATAACGATTATGTGCATTGAGAACTGGAAAAACGAGTGGTGAGCCTCCGTCCCCTCTACACGTGTCCTTGCCACGTTTGCCACCCGCATAAATAAAACTTTCGTGCAAATTGAACCGTTCAGTTAACCGAGTGCGCCGTAGTGGATCCTACAATCGGTGATACAAACGGTAATTCGATTTTTTTTCAAAATTTCACTTCGGTTTCCCATAGTCCCCCAAACTGAGGTGATGCTGGTGGAATGAAATGCAACGTAAGTGGTTCAAGTAACTTCTGAGCTCCAACAAAGCTAGTTCCGTTGTCACTTTACATGTGCGCTACATTACTTCAGCGAGCGGTATATCGTCTGAACGCGCTGACAAATCTCTCTGATCAAAGATCTGACGCCACTTCTATGTGAATCGCCTTGGTGACTTAATAGATAAATATGTAGATATAGCCCTTGTGCGATTTATTTCCGTGGCCTTTACTCGAATGTGAATTGGGCCGGCGTAGTTTACTCAGGTAAATTTCCCATTAGTTGTTCGGTGGTTTTCAATTTGAATCTGTAGCAACGAATACATAGATGGTTGTTATGTTTTACTGCTTGGCCTCCTCTGATGATTCAGAATTTTTTCCGAATAAAAGCCAACGTTAACACGTTGCCTCCATGCAAAGTTTCTTTATGTTCCCAATCCAATACTATAACTTGGTCAAGGGCCCTTTGTATACGGAAAGTTGATTGGATGTTTCTCTTCGTAGGATAGCGAAGTGTTGTCTAATCTCCTGCCAACCCGAATTACGTTTTCCTAGTCGATGAACGGATGGATTGAAATAGTTCTGCCCATCGTGGTCAACAGAAGGGGCACCATCAAGTCCCAACATATAGGTTTCTCACCATCTACAATAATTTTAAGCGATCTGCAAGGTCCACAGTACGCGATATCGAAAGGTAATATTTCACAAGATACTTATATCTTTACCTAACCACAAAAATGTTACCTTCACTTACCAAATCACTATATTTAATTGTTACACCTCGAGAAAATCAATGATCGCACATACATCAAAAATAATATCTTGAACTTTAAGACGCTTGATCGAGATCATTTATTTTATAAATTGCATTGCATTGTGGTTACGATCCTAAAGTAGGTAAAAGATCGACATAAAACCATAAGCTATGTACCAATACACTATATAATAAATTGAGATCAACGATCTTATACATTATATCTATAGTGATCTGTTTCCTTGTGCCTCAGTATGTGAACGATCGTAAAATGCTATAACGCAATGACCCTGTTCCAAATACCATTTAGCGTATGTTTTTTGTTTTTAATGGCTGCTATTTATTTTGATCAATCAAAAACATAAAACAAAAGATTTTATATATACGATCATGATCAAGTTGTCGATCAAGTAGTGTTTTGACATGAAACCACTGTTCGCATGGTAGAGATACATACATATGTATAAGTACTCGTACTCGTACAAATGTAATTGCTGTTAATTAAAGTTGATTGATGGTGTTATATTGGATCGTTTTGGGTGTGTGTGTATGCGTGTATGAGCAATAGGAGAATGATCGCATACAATATACTGTACACAAATCCATATAGTATGCACATAATGGGTTTTCTAAACTGTGCGATCGTTTGTCTATGTACATAACCTAAAACTATGTACGAATGGCGGATAGTTATGCTGGAATTATAATTTTTAATGAGTTTAAATTTGTTTTTTTGATAATTATTTTAACATTTGAATTGTATTAATTTTTTAACGCTTCCAAGATACAAAATTATTTTCTTTTTTTAGGTTTTCAATTATACAATGTAACTTATCTATTTAAGATACAACAACAACCAACTCTAATTAAATTTACCGTAAATACTTTAAGGTTTTTGGATATATATTGATTGATCACGTTATAGATAACCAAGGTGTTGCTGCGCGGTAGTTTTTATTCGATTTGTTGGTGAAAGTTAATGCGATCCCCCCACCCACCGATTGCAATTGTGGGACGCAATCCATTCTGGTTGAATCGATTTACATTCCACCAATATAATTACATAACCTATGCTTAAGTATACTCAACCTCCTAGGTGGCGCAGTGGTTAAAGCTGCGGCAGTTGGAGCCGTAGGTACCGGATTCGAATCCCGATAGGGGCAGGATGCAAAAGGGATTTTTCACCATACGATTACGATCGGTGGTGTAAATGAACACAACTATATGACCCCCGGAGTGCAGAATTCATGGGCCAACCCATCTTCCATGTCAGTACTATAGGCTGTCATGGAGCTATGCAATGTGCAGATGGTTCTACGCAAATTGGACTTATAGCCATACGTCCTCGTTTTGGCTGTAACGGCATAAGGTAAGGACGTAATTAAGCGAACCGCGAAAGAGTATTAAGTGCCTCGAGCCCGAAAAAGATTGTAGAGATAGAAACAAACAAACAAACAACTCACACAAGAGTTGTCGCGATGTCTTCGCCAACCGAAAGGGGAATCTTTCTGATCGTTGTACCAACGTCACGTTTTTGGCCATAAATCTTCTCTTGAATGTTAGAAGCCTTCTCTCGTACTCGTCCATCAAGGTCCAAACTCAACAAATCAACACTCTGTACAATTTCAGCTTATCTGCATTAGCAAGATATTTTTATTTTAGAAGTGGACGAAGAGGATATAAAGCCCGATTGTCAGTAGCAAGATTTCTTTCACTCCGTTCAAAAGTATTGAAGACAGTGCATCCTCCTTTCTGAATATCAGAATGAACTCCAAAAGTTCTCGATAGCCTGTTCTTAACATTGACGCAGCATTGCGACTGCGTCCTTATAATGTTCAAGCGTTTACCATAGTCTCTCTCGAATGATCGAATCATAGGCTTGCTTGAATACCTGATTTGAACGGAATCATCTTTGATGGTCAGCGATAACATTCGAGGAGCGACTTTTTTCCATTCTACGGGTATAGTTTCATTTTGCCATACCAATCGAATAAGGTCGAAGAGACAGTGCGACAAAATTACCCGTTCAAATATCTAGATCTCTGAATTAATGCAAACTCCAGAAGAACGATTTTACTTTAATTTTTGCATGGCCTTTGTGAATTCCTTCCAGGATTTATCCTCAACGAACACTCCACGATCTGTATTTGAGATTATTGATGTTACAGAGGTTACCATAGGGGCCCTGAATGGCAGTTGAAAGAGGTTATTCCTCCCTGCAACTGTAAACCGAGTTTGCGATAACCCAGTTTTTGGTTGGACTAGTATTTGCACAAAACTCTATCCCTTGAAATAATAGATTTTGTTCACCACTCGAGGCTTGGATATATACAGGCCATGTTTCCTATCGCTGTATTACCATTCATCTTTTATACGATCGTATACCATACCCAAGACCAGTGTTCGGATAAGGATTTTCTTGGACTTCACTCATCTCGATCAGACAAAATGCCACATTAAAAGGTTTGTGGAATTTTATTTTGATGGAATTACAGTCGGAAGGAATTCCAGTTAGAGCTCCACATTCCAATATATGTGTTGTAATTTATTGAGGCATAGTTGACCGTGGGTATGATTATGGTTAAGTTTAACCAGTAGATCATCTTTTTTTCAATCTCCAAGTACTACAATAAAGCTTTTGACAGGATTACCAAGTGGACTCTAGAACTACTTTTAGATATTTGACTTCATTGGAAATTTGATGGTTCTGTCTGTCAAAACGTGGGGCCTAAGTAGCTGTTTAATTAGGATGGACGTTAAGTCTCACCTCTATGTCAATAAAGACACATAGATCAATTTCTTTGTCCATCATTGATCTCTCAAATCTAGAGACAAGCTTTGTCTCATTCCGTCACAGTTGATCTACCAGCTTGGTGGTTCTTATTGGAATAGATTTCTTAGTGTGTTCAAAATCTTCTGGGGAAGCTAGATTTGTATTGTCATATCTTCAAGACACAAATAACAATTCAATGAACGAGTAGAAAAATCCAATCGAACTAATCTCTAGATGGAGAATACTTATTCAGCTTATAGCTAAGTAAAAACCCGAAATACTCTTACTAGTAGGTAGAAAACCCCTTCACACGACGCCTTTTAATGTCGAAAGAACCAGGTTAAGCCCAACGACAGCAAATAAGTGATTGCTAGTGTGGTTTGAGTCTATTCAATACAGGTGTGAAAGGCAACTAGGATCAACACACATACGCCTTGCCCAAATATGATCTCGAAAGATTTCTTATAGTAATTTCCCCCATGAGTTTCGCTGATTCATAATCTGTTAGA
Organism: Tipula lateralis; assembly: GCA_963932295.1. NCBI lineage: Eukaryota > Metazoa > Arthropoda > Insecta > Diptera > Tipulidae > Tipula > Tipula lateralis. The sequence goes on from OZ010737.1 coordinate 39,432,490, forward strand.
GTGTTCTTGGATGAGAGCACTAAGCGTTCCCATAAAACACGGATGTACTATAATGCCAGTGGTTTAAACAGCCCAGTCGATTCTGATCCATTTCAGTTAGGACACGATCTCTGTGTCTGCCCAGCGTCTCTTTATTTCAATTGACATTCTCCGTCTTGTGATACAATCCCAAAAAAATAAACCAGACTCCTTACCTCTTTTTTGTACGACACGTAATTGAGACATTAATTGCCCCAAAGTATTCCGGGTCAATATAAAAAAATCGTCTGGTATCGAGTATCGGGGAAGCTATTCACCCTGGAAAATGGGGATTGGGAACAAGGGTCACTATATCACAAATGATTACAAAAGATGAGCGAGTGCTGGCGTACTTCAGTAAAGTGTATAGTTGAAGCTACAGAGGAACTACTACGTTACCAGAATACTTGTCTATCGAGATGAAGAAATAGATAACAATATACAGTGAGTGAATCAACATCATGTGAACGTAGCGAGTAAGTCAAACCTTTTGTGTACAGTACAATGACAAGCAGTGGTAAATCGTTGTATCGATCAAGTCCTGTTTTAACCACAGTGATGTGTTAGAGTAGTTAAAGGAAGTGGAAACAAATTTCAAAACCCGCACCAGAGCAAGCGGCTGGTTTTCGATAAAATCTTCCATAATTTAAAAAGATTATTGTGTGAAATAAATAAGGTATTGAGAGTTTGACTAAGTCGTGATCTGTTGAATTTTGACTTGTGTCCGAGACGTCAATAATCCGGATGACTGATAACTTCACCTACAGGCATCGACAAGTTTTGTGGTATAAATTTCAAACATTGATCCAATACGAATCCTGTTTTCCCCCATGAAGTCCGAACCCAGGATCACCCCATCCACTATATCCACGATCAGAACTTAATAGTTACAATATTATAACCAACCAATGCTTCAAAGTCTACCACTAAACTCGTGGGATGCTTTTTACGGTGGTGGCACGATGCATGACGGTAATCCGATACATAGACATATGCTCGCTCTACCCGTGGGTGTGTAAGTAACGAGATCAAAATCTAAACAAAACGGATTGTTTAATAAAATGCCGAATATTTCCAACTCCGAAATGAGCGCAACTCACGTGGTTTCTTTAAGGGAATCACTGAATTGCACCATATCTTAAGATCACTGTCAACTGATATTCGGAACCAGAAATGAAACCTCTGTTATAAGATCGATGTGGTACTCGATACATGGCGTGAACATTTTTCTGTCAGATAATCATTGAGGATCCATCTTATGACAAATTCACCATGGCCTTGCAGAGATTCAAGAAAAATCGTTCACCAGGAGTTGATTGAATTGATTCAGAGCTCTTATAAATGAAGTTATATGCCTGAAGAATGTAAAGTGGCCTCGTTATGCCCAATATTTAAGAAGGGCTTGAATCGCTTGAAATGCGAGAAGCATACAAGTTACTGTCATACATCATCTTGGGAAGAATTACTACTCTGGCGGAGGAAATTATTGGTGACTACCAAGGTGGATTCACTGTTTTTTCTCTACGGATGATTCATTCCAAGTACTATGAAACATCTCGCGATGTACACCAGGTATTGCTAGATTTCAAGCAAGTTTATGGCTCGATCAATCGAAAGAGGCTATGGTAACGGGGTGAAAGAGATATTTGATCCACTAGAACGGTGTTTAGCTTTCGTTGGTCTCAAAATCAACCATGCGAAAACCAAATACCTGATCTCTGGTTTAAGAGACCAATACGCAATGGATTTCAGCAGTGGTGACCACACGTTTGAAGGAGTAATGAGATTCAAGTATAAAAATGTTGATGGCACATATCGAGTTCTTTTAAAACATGGGATCAGGAATTTAATGCGAATTCCTGATATCGTGCATGTAATTAAAGGACAGCGTGTGCTCTGGCTCGGTCACGTTCTGCGTGCTGATCCTAACCATGCATCCTAACCTAACCTAACACGTTCTGCGTGCTGATCACAACGTACAGAGCGATCTGATATCTTATAATTGTTTTCAACATCATGAAAAGCTTTCTCGTGTACGAAACGGATGGGGTCAGATTGTTGACATGGTACGGGCCAATAGCGGCCGGTAAAACCCGTAAAAATATTAAACAAAAGTCGGTTCCCCTCAAAATCGGGTGCTGTGCTAGAACTATATCTATACTTAAGCTATACTGCACTGTGAGCTCAGGAGACCAAGCCCTTAGAAGTTGATAACGCATCATTTGGGATAAAAACACTTGGCCTAAATTGGCATCCAAAAGATGATACATTTCAGTTCAAGGTGCATCTTAACGAATATCGAAAGGCAACCAAACGCACAATCCTGTCCGAAGCTGTAAGGTTATTTGACCCGTTAGGATGGCTGTCGCCTACCACGATCCTGATAAAAATTTTATTCCAACGCCTGTGGTTACAACACCTTGGTTGGGAAGAACTCTTTTCGAGCAAAATTGAACAAAGCTGGTGGAATATACGAAATGAATTACCTGCGCTTGAACAAATTCGAATCCCGCGTTTTCTATCTACATTCAGAGATGCAAAAACCATCGGTCTTCATGCGTTTTGTGACGCTTCTGTACTAGCCTACGCTAGTTGTGTTTAAATGGCTTCATGTGAAATCATTACTAAGTTAATTGAAGCAAAATGACCGCCCAGGTGCGATCGGTGGTGTGAATGAACATATATGGATTCCTTGTCAGTTTAGAATCCATCGGCCGTCCCATCGTCCATGTCAGTATATGCTAACATGGAGCTATGCAATGGGCAGATGGTACTATGAAATAAATAACCATACATGAAGGTGGTGTCATAGCGGACCATCAGCAGTCTAGGTGGCATCGCCTCCAACAAAAAAAAAATCGCAGCAAAAACCAAAGTAGCACCATTGAAACAGGTATCTCTACCATGACTGGAATTGTGAAAGAATCACTGACCATTAATGTTGAGTAGATTTACGCGTGAACCGATTCTAAAATCGTTCTAGCTAGGTTGTCAGAGCATCCCAGAAATGGCAAACATTCATTGCGGATCGAACGTCACAAATTTTGGAAGATATGCCACGGAAATATTGGAACCACATTTCTTCAAAGGTCCATCCATCGGATGTTCAACTATAAACTTACTTATCTAAAAATATAACAACTATATTTTCAAATATCAGTACAAGTTACGAAGGACAACAAAAGCCGGCACACTAAAATTTGGAACAATAACTTCAGTAATTGAGCCCCTTACATTAACTGAAAAGCTAGCAGCAGAGCAATTATTCATTGAATGGCGTAAAATTTTACAATTCACGAAGAAATAAAAGCGCTTAAGTTAGGCCACCAATTTAAAAATCGAGCATTGTGCTCTTTAACGCCATTTTCAGACGAGCGAAGCTTAATTCGTGTCGGTGGACGCCTGGAAGAATCATCATGTCCTTTTGATACCAATCATTTCCTGATTCTGTCTATGAAGCACATTTTAAGTACATTTTATATTGAAAAATAACACAAAACATATCTCCACCCAGGTCCAACCAGTCTGCTTCACCAACGGTTTTGGATCTTAGAGCTCGAAAAAGCTACATTGCTAAATGGATGGTGTGCTTTAGTGAAAAGTCAGCTAGCCCCCGTACACAATTAATGGGCAAATCACGCCGAAATCACGGGTCTCCTCTGGAACTCCGTTTCTTTCAACGGGTTCTGTATACCTCAAAGCCGACAATAGTCGCGACCCGAAGATGATAGTTAAGGGGTACATGGTACTGTTCATATGCCTCGCGGTAAAACAGTACATATTGAGCTAGTCAGCGATATGACAACTGAAGCCTCCATAGCGCAGCGTTAAGAAGATTTATAACGAGAAGAGGGGCTCCGGTAAAAATCGTTGGTTGGAAGTAGACGACACCAAGACGAGGTTTATGAATTATTCATTAATCAATACCACACAATATCATCAGACACAAGTTAAATCCTGCTAGTGCTCCACACTTCGGAGGCCTCTGGGAAGCCAATATCTAATCAACAAAATATCATTTGCACAGGGTTGCTGGATCCACAACACTCACCTTCAAAGAGGCGAGTACTCTTTTGGGACAGATAAGTTCACCGATCATCCGATCGTAATCATATCACCATTTTGAGCCCTATACACCCTCCGATTCGTCTGAATTAGTTTTGATCACGTCAAATGTATAAACGACATAACTACACATATGTAGTTATTTACAATAATTACGATTGTTACACAAATAACAACATAACAAATCTAATTTCCTTCAATTTGGAATTTTGACATCACACAATGCGGGTCGTATTGTATGCAGTTGCAGCATTGCCAAACTGTTAACCTTCATATGAGTGTATCGTTACTATATAAATTATCATAATTAAAAATAATTTACGAACGTCCATTAAAATACAAATTTCCAACCGTAATTAAATTTTAATTGAGTTTATTGTACGATCGAACGCGAAAGGCATTCTCGTACCGTCCAACTGCAGCGCTTGCTGCTGGTTTGATGAATGTATCATTTGTTTCGCATTTGTTTTTTTTCTCTTTCTCTCTTGGATTTCATTATATTACCATTTGATTAGTTAGTGCTCGTTACAGTTTTCAAACAATCTTTCAAATGACGTGTTCATTAACATACTACTGACGGCTGTGACGGGCGAGAGAGACGCATTTTGACATTTTGTGAGAAATCGAACAATAAGATTAGCATCCGTGAAATGTGTGCTGTCCAAAATTTTGACAGATCATATATGTATGTGTGCTGGAGAAATTGTTATATCCGCGCACCACGATTTTATATGCAGAGACACCAACCACAATGGGTTAAATGAATGTACCATGTTACATACAAACAATCGAAAATCTGTAACATGCAACATTTCTTTTATGCTTGATATACAGCAACAACAACAACACAGTCGAATAGATTGAATCGCATAGAATGCTAATAGGGCACACAGTGGATATACATGCTGTGAATAAAATTGGTCAACTCATGCGGAACCGAGGTTTCAATAAATAATATTTATCGTTGCGCGGTGTCTTTCATAAACATATCTTGCACATGCTAATTATTTCGACTCGGTCGGTATTAAGAAGGCGAATTATGAAATTAACATTTGGGTTTTGTAATATATGAGGCCCGAATATGTACATTTGAATATGAGAAATCTGCGTATATATGCAGCAGAGTCGGAAATTTCATAAAAAATTTTCGACAACAGCGAAAGAGAAAACTTTGATTTATGCAAAAACTTTACTAATAGTTTGATTGTTGTATTATTCAAATGAGATGTAATAAGTTATTTTGCATATATGGGTTGAAGAAGATAAAAGTGGAGAAAGTGTGGTTACAGCTTTCGGCCGATGGAGTTTACAATATTGTATATTACCTCATTATATTCAGTGGACTACAGGACTGTATGGTCTAGATACAGTTGGGAGGGTCACATGTGGAATATTACAAAACATGCAGAATCTTTAACGACTTAACCATAACCCCCAGTTGATTTGCCATTTGGCCCTCTGGGCTTGCTCCTAGGTATTACTCCACAAGGAAGGCTCCTATTCGTTTAAAATTTGATTATCATCGTGTTTCTGTTTCTTTCGAAATATTTCAGCTCTTAACAATCCGTGATGCAGCGCCGCTCAAATAATTTCATCTGCCTACTGATTCTTGTACTAAACCAATAACGATGTTTGGTGTTCGCATATTTTTTCACGTCTCGTTAAAATAAGAGCACTCGAAGACCAGGTGTTCCGAGAGTACTCATGCTACCGCACACAAAGGGTAGTCAGGTGACACTTCGTGCTTGAACTTAATATAAGTATACTCTAAAGCATCCATGACCAATTACGGCCGAACTAGTTTAAATAGTAATCCACCCGCTTTATCGCGATCAATGGGTTCCGGTGTTAACTATATGTCAGATATATATTGTAAATCGACTTTACAGTATATCTAAGGGATGCATTTCCGCAAGAACACAGGCAGCGTTATCGGATACCGTTCGGAATTCGCTCATTACTCTTAATACACTTAATTTTTGAAAAGATTCGAAGTTTTGCTTACATGTCTTCTGATGCACTCCACTGGTCTAAATTGGTGTGCTAAATTTCTGAGCTCCTCTCGTATTTGGAATAAACCGTCTCAATGCTGCATTCAGCATGCTTGCTCTTTCGCTGGAGATAACTAGATGTGTCTAATATGACATGCCAGTGTAGAACGGACCCCTGTGTAACTCCAAAGCTTCAGAACTCTTGCTGAAGTAGGTCCATCGTCGAACACGCCTTTCGAAAACCATATTGGTGATCTACACCAGGTCGCCTGGCCTTGCAATAGCCTCCTTTATACGGCTACATTCAATTCGTTCCAAAATTTTACCTGCTGTACCTAACAAACATATTGAACGATAACAAGATGGTTCCCCTGGCGGATTTCCTCGGTAACAGTACCAGCTTCTGTCCCTTTCATTTGTTATAGAGAATGGGCCTTCTTTCAAGCACTGCTGACTTCAAAACTATATCCACAACATTGTTTAAGCCTAGAACTTTGTTGATTCTCACACTGAAACATGCCTTAAGACCTCTTCTTTCGTGAGCATCGTTCTAAGTGTTTTCCAATATTTCCAGCAAACATTCAGATTGTTGAGTTGGTCAGTACATCATTCTCCATTATAAGATGAAAGTTGTTCTTGTGGAACAATTTAGACTTTTTCCATTGGCTCTCTATTGTATTTACCTTGGTTCCTTCACTGCCTTTTTTCTAGCAGGTCGTACATAACTGCTTGATGGTTACTCTGTGTATATAGGTCACTCACTCTCCATGTTGTTCCACTGTCAGTGGGACAATTGGTCATAAACGTGAGTTCAATTAATGAGGTGTATTACCTCGACAGAAGGTAACTGTATTTCCAGTATTCTCAAGTGCCACTGTTAAACATGCCAGCGCTTCTTTAAAAAGCAGTAACTCTGATATTTGTCTCACGTTCTCCTATTCGATGGTTCATTCATTGAAGTCACCAGCTATCAGCAGTGGGTTTTGGCTAGGTTAGGTTAGGTTAGGTTGAGTGGCTGCTACAGCACACTTAGACCGGCAACGGTCCGTTGTGATACCACAGGATCTTACTCTCCTTTTACCCCTATGAGAACCAGTTAGAGCTGCTTACGTAACGGAATAAGTCTCGCACATTACAGTTTTTGAGATCGGAAAGGCAGTCCATTAAAAACTTACCCAAATATTCATGTCTTTTGTGTGCCAAAGCCGGGCATGAGCATACGAGGTGGACTAACGTCTCTTCCTCCTCCTCGTCCATACAGCTTCTGCATAAGTCATTTACTTCCAGACCCAGCCTCCTCGCATGTTCTCCAAGAAGGCAGTGTCCTGTGAGTATCCCCACGATCGTTTTAAGTTCACGTCTTCGTAGGGAGATAAGTGCCTTTGAGCGTTTCAAGCTCAGCTTTGGCCAGACTTGTCCTGCCACTCCACATGAGAGGGTGTTCGTCCACCTATTGAATGCAGAGGCTGTCGCCTCTTTTTTAAGCACAGTCCTGAGTGCGTTAATGGGTCTCCCAACTTCGCCCTTTCCGGTAGCAGTTAGAGAGTTGTGCTCGCTAGTTCGTCCGCCCTGCAGTTTCCCATGACGTCTGAGTGGCCGGGGACCCAGACTACCTGGATGTTGAAATGCTCACTCATCTCATTTAGAGACGAGCGGCAACCCAACGCCACTCTAAACGTTAGAGAAACAGAAACCAGCGACTTGATTGCCGCCTGACAGTCCACATAAATTGCGATATCAGTCGAGGATATCACATTATGTCTCAACCAGTTCAGGACCTCTTCAATCGCTATCACCTCTGCTTGGTACACACTGCAGTGATCAGGGAGGCGAACTGCTATATCTACCTCTAGTTTATCACAGAAGACTCCAGCTCCTACTTTACCGTGTAGCTTGGAGCCATCCGTAAAGAACTACAATGCTTTCGTTTCCGTTGTAGGTGTTGTCCTCAGTGCCCCGCTAATACGCATGCAGGCCGTTCTTTGCACCTTCTCAATTCTTTTCCTGTATGTTACTTTATCAAGAGCTGGCCACCACACGCTCACCCCATACATAAGTACAGGTCTTATTACGGAAGTGCCAGTGTACCAGCTTAGCTTACTGTCCAAGATTACGCCTAGAAATCTTGCCTTGTCCGTAAAAGCTAGTCTGTTGCCATTTAGGAGAGGTGGATCTACTACAGGGATTTTATATTTCCTCGTAAATAGTACCAATTCAGTTTTAGACGCGCTAATTGCCAGTCCACATTTGGTGGCCCACCTCGTTATAATTAGGAGGGCATTTGGGATTATCTCCGCCACTGTGCTTATGTATTTCCCAGAGACAGGTATCGCTACATCATCTGCATAAGCAATCACTCCGATCCCTTCTCTCTTCAGCTTTAATAGCAGCTCATTGATTGCTATGTTCCAGAAGAGAGGAGACAGAACACCTCCCTGTGGGGTTCCGCTAGTCACCCGTCTCCTGATGATGGATTCCCCCAGCTCTGAATTCCTGCACCCAAGCATATGATTGATTAACCCACTTATAGGGTAATCCACCCCTAGTAGCGACAATCCCTCCAGAATTGCCTCCTTCTTTACATTGTTAAAGGCGCCCTCAATGTCAAGAAATGCCACTATACAAAACTCTCGCGAGAATAATGATTTCTCAATTGTACTTACCAGGGCATGCAGAGCTGTGTTCACAGCTGTGAGTACCAGTCCCTGTCGAGTAATCGAAGCTTCCTGGAAAGTGGGTTTCGATGAGAAGTTCCAAGGATTCCTTACTAGAAGCAATCCAGGATCCATCCGGTTTAATTAAATAACTGGGACTGGTAGGATTGGAAGACAAAATCTTCCTAAGACGAGAGGTTTCGGAGACTTCTTCTATTTTATCACAGAAGAGTCTCCATGATTTCCTCTGTGCCTTCCTTAATTCTTTTTGGTATATCTTGAGGTCCTCCTTGTAAGAGTCCCAGTCCTGAGCCTCTCTCGTACTTTCGGCTCTATTAAATGCTGTCCTACACGCGATCCGGTAGGTCCCCAGTTCATTGGACCACCATGCCGGTTTTTGCTTGCCCCTGGGTTTAGCTATTGGGCAAGCAGCGTTGAAGGACCGATTGCAGGCATTTGTGAAAGTTTCCACTATGCTGTTCAGTTCCTTCATTATCGCTGGTGGCTCAGGGGTCTCTGGTAATAGTAGTCCTATAAGCATTTCCCCGTATTTGCTCCAGTTTGTCTTTCTGGGATTCCCGAAAGGTTTTTCGGGTTGCAGGGGAAACGTTAAAACTAAATGTTATGTAACGATGGCCAGAGAAGGAGTGTTCCTTCGCCACTCTCCATTCCCTGACCATAGGGTACAGGTTTTTTTAAGCGAAGGTTACGTCCAGAACCTCCTGCCGATTTTTAGTAATAAAATTGGGTTCTTGCCCCATGAGGTTGTTGTTTAAAATGTAATCAAAAAGTAGCTCACCTCTCTCGTTGATATCAGTGCTTCCCCAGATTGCGTGATGCGCATTTACATCACATCCAAGGAGCACCCCAATCTTCTTCCTGTACGATTCGAGGATCAGGTCCCCCAGGTTATCCGGCGGAACCTGTTTGTCCCGGTCCAAACAGGCTGAGACCAGCCAAAATATACTGCCACCAACCTCTAGGCTGACCGCAGTTACGTCACCATTGCTGTATTGAGGAAGAAGGAACATATTTAAATTATTTTTCCCAAGAATGCAGGATCTGATATTCCCCGAATTTCTTGAGTATAATAAGTTATACCCCTTCATTTTAAGCCCAGAGATCCTGTTGGTGTTTATCCAAGGTTCTTGAATAAGGACCACGTCCTCTTCTGATCTAGTCAGTCTGAGGAAACCAAGTTGAGCCTACTTACCTGTTTCACTCCCCGCTACCGCAGGCTAGTTTGCAGTCCTCCCGTCCCTTGGGTCCGACAGGTCTTCTTCGTCTGACACCAGGGACAGTCGGCTGCCCATCTCCTCTCCAAGTGCGGTCACCTCGGAGAGCTCCATCGGTTGGGCTGTCTCTCCTCCAAGTGCAACTGCATCAGTTGTGGACGGGCTGCCTTCCTCTCGTGTTTCAGCCTCGTCTTTTTTGTATACTTTGAGAGTAATCGACTCGAAACCGAAGTCGATTACTCGCTTAGTCGAGGCAAGCGGCGCCAGGGACTCCGTGTTGGGTTTTGGCTAACTGCTGCTTTTTTTCGTTAGTCGTGCAAGGAACGTTTGAAACTAACTAATCGAATGAGCGTAACAACTATTGTAATATAAATGTAAATACCGTTGACCTTTGTTCTGACATAGCCGGGAACAGTAGTACTACAGATCCTTATGTCGAGGTTTCTATATTACTCATACAAAATTGTAATATACGCTTCAACGTTCCGTTCTAACTGTCGCAATACATCGTGGAGCAGTCTTGCAGACATTAAGATTGATTTGGACTGGCTTAGTTTTCAGCACCTCGTCATATACTAGGCTACCATAGTCGCATTTTTATTTGCAACTTCCTTCTCGGAACGAAGAATACATTTGGCCTCATTTTTGCATGCCTTATAGCTATGTGTCCTTTACTACATCTTCTTCTGAGTTTTTAACTGGCAGTTCTGTTTTACAGTTTATGACGCAGATGCCCGATGTTGTGACACCGATTGGGCTCATGTTATTTCTGGATTTGGCAAGAAACCCAACCAATTTTTACTTACCTTATATCGATCAATAATTGTTTGCGGTCTTCGGTTGGCGGTTGCTTCTCACTTTTATGAAAGTGGAACTTCTCACAAAAACAAGTCCAATGGAATTAAATCACAGCTGTGCGGTGGTCAATTGACATTTTTGTTATATTATTCAATCCCCGAAGACAGTGTGCAAACGATCGATAGTTTCGTTTGCTGTGTGGCAAGTATAGCCGCCCTCTGGAAAACTAACGTTCTCTTCTTGAACTCTGGGTAACAAAACCTAGTTCATCATGGCTCGGTAACGTTTTTCTTTAACTGTAAGTGCGGCTCTTTGTTAATTTCGAAAAAACGGACCAATGATGCACCCCGTCGTAAATCCATTTCAATCAATACTCGTTGTGAATGCACCGACTTCTCCATGGTTACATATCCTGTTCATAAAGGCCCTGAGGTAAAAATGAGATTTGTTGGAAATTTCTTCCATTAGCGAACTGAAAACATTGTGTCTCATATCGTTGTTTTTATACTAAATTCTTGTCACCTGTCGATGTAAGTGTACGTGTTAAAGGCATTTCTTTTCTACTAAATTTTCTACGCAAATTTACAGTTTTGGTAAAAGATTCCACTTTAAAAAATTGGAAGACCATTGAACTACTTTCCTACTTTTCTTTCTTCTAACTCTCAGATTACCAAGGTCATCTCAACTATGTGTATCGTAAACCATCGCATTGTGCCACATGGTCTCGTGTATCCGGTGAGCAACGAGTTACAGTCAATACTTTTTTATGCATATAAAAGGATAAGGCAGTTAAACGCACCTGGTTGTGGTACCGATTCTGAATCTCGATTAACGATTTACGATCAGCCAAGTGATCCATCTACCATTAATTTAAGAGGAAGTTTAGTTCGCTGCGGGAGGAAAGTAGAGAGGAGGTATATATTGTTCACCTGTTCGACAATGAAAGTACTATTTATTTGAGAAGGGTTATATTATCAGCACAAGTACACTAGAAGAAGTATGGTGTGACCATGGCACTAATTTTCAAGGCGTGGCCAAAATTAATTGGTTTGAGCAATCCTTGAATATTGAAGAAGATATAAGATGCGGAAATAGTTGGCAAAGATTTGATTGCGATTTGATTCTCCTAATCCACCTAATATACGAGGAGCATGATAACGATTGATCCAATCTGTGAACATGTGAGCGCGGAAGGTGTTACTTTCACGTATGTCTGTTGACAACCTGTTGTAGGCTGCCTAAAAGGGATGAATCATAATTGGCTGGCTCAAAGGCTTTCATATCCTACTGAAACCTAAATTTTGGAGTTGGATCAAGCAGAATATGTTGTCGTATTAGGAGAAGAGAACTGAACAAGTGCTTAGACCTGCAGTTGTTCGCTCTTAATAATAATATACGTTTTTTACAGGCCATTGTTGCCTCGTACCGTTTCAACAATTTCACTCCATCAGTTTTGGTTTTGGTCACGATATCAGAAATTTGTGATTGAGGGTGTTTGCCATAAAAGTTGTTCAGTAAGTACCAAAAATAATCGTACAGTACGAACATCAAGTCCGGTAGTATAAGCCTGATAAGATGAATTTGATCTTTTCGATCACATAGTCCTTCAATGACGTCTCATCAGATCGAAACCGGCATAGTGAATTACAACAACATAACATGCATAACTTCGAACAACAATTCAGAAAGTCTTCCATCTTCAGAAAGTTCAGACATTCTGACACACAACCTCCCAAAAATTTCATACTACCTTCCGTCTAATCTATAATAACTTGGCAACTTTTCAATGTCAGCCTTCTTCTGTGGCCTTTTCAAGACACAGATATTTACAGGAAGTTCGTCACATGCTGCAACACAGCAAAATATTACTAGGCGAATGTGGGCACCCACAAATATAGCATGCAACCAGTCGGGTTCAGATCGAAACCGGTCTTCCCGAATTACAACAACATAACAAGGCCTTGATAGTCTCTCTCAATCATGAGTGATCCATGATACTTGAATCTCATGTCCTTCAAACCAGTAGTCACTGCTACTACTAAAATCCATAACGTTTTGCCCAACCAGAGATATTTTGTTTTGAGCACGTTGATTCTGAGACCAACGAAAGTTGAAGGTTGTCAATGAATTAAGTATCTCTTTATACCCGTTGGCCGATTTGAACGGAATTTAAAGCAATGATCATTCCAAATTAATGTACGACAGTAACTTGTATGCTTTGCAAAGGAGAACCTATATGTTGAGCGATCCCCCTTGAAGATCGGGCATTACGCGGCCATAATTCATTATTCGGGCATAAAGTTACCACTAATATCTCAATCAAGTAAATCAAGTACTCAATTACAGCATGAAAATCATGTGGCGCATTAAGTAGGTCGCCCTATGTATCAAGTTCCATCACCACTCACACGATAATTGTTCGCACTAAGGATTAGATTTATAGAAAGACGGAAACGAAACCTCGACGTGTAATCAGTCTTGGGATGTAGTGATTGGATCTAATACACCGTTCGGTGTTTTATATAACATCGTGTTCAAGCTAAACGAAAGCTCTGCCCAACCTAAAACAAAATTTCGCAGCGCCATTTCCATATATCAACATCCAACGTCCACTTCTCATTTACAATTCACATCACACCGCACAAATTCCCCAATACATTAACCCACTGTATCGAACAAATTTAATTTTGTTTTTGTACAAACAAAAAAACTATTTTTGTTGTTGTTAATAGTCGCAATGCCCATTTCGGGAGGGCATTGACTTTAATTTTTATGCCTATGTATATACACACATATAACATATTTTTATCGATGTATTGGTTGCATTTTATTACGCACATCGAAAATGTGTGCGTTTTTTATAAAATTCGTAAAAAATTTGAATAAAAACATACACACATAGTATATCTGAGTGGGATGGAGCTATATAAGTGGTTTCGGTCTAGCATATATATATATAAAAATAATTAATGAACATAATGTAGCATAAATAACATAATTATGAAAATTAGTAGGTTTGCGTACTTCATATGCACGCAGATTCGACGTGAAGTTAGGTTTTTTGCACAGTTATGTATTTTGACGTTTCACAAATCGAATCGCAATTTGCAATAGGCGGCGTTGCAAAACAATAGATACAATATTTACTGGTGACCCAGTTGCGGGCAATGAACGTACCAACAAATTAATTGTGAAATTGTTCATTTTTTGTACTGTTTATTGTTTATTTTACTATAAAAAAAAATACAAATAATTTTATTTACAATTTAACAAAATTTGACGGGTATTTGAACTATGAAATTTAAAAAAAAAAAAAAATGGTTATAATAGAGTGAAATAGCCTAATTTTTTGGTTAAACATTTCGAAATTTCATGCGATTTTATTTGATTAAAATGAGAGCAACAGCTTATTATGATCGACGTGTGTGATGAAATTGCCCCCAGATGTTCCAGGTAGATGACAGTTTCGAAATACGTACTTATTATATATTTGCCATGTGCAATAAAATATGCAAAAAGTAGGACGCACGTGTGTCGTGTATGGTTGAGTCGCGTTGACAAGAGCGAGATGCACGATACGTATTATATTTATAGAGGTCGTGCAGATTAGCGAGCGCTAATGTTATTTTGAAATTTTATCAAATAACTTGAAAATTATCTTAATTTTATCAAGTGGGACGTGATATGTTTGTTGGTTGGTTTGAAAACGATTTTCATTTAAGAAGGTAAATAAATTGTTGTTCATATACCGAAAGAGAGTTAAATGTACTTTTAAAGGTCTTGTATATTATATGATTTGCGCTTTTGTTCGTTTTGGTATGTGTGGTATTGATATACAAAACGATTGTTAGGAAAAATAATTAGAAGGTTGCTTTTGGAGCTCTTTTGTGCTTTTTTGAAAGATTGTGTGTATGTTATACGTGTCGATTGAGAATTGCGACAGTCTAAAATAACACATATATAGCAAATTAATGTAATTTGAATTAAAAACCATAGGCCTTTGAGATGTTGTGCAACATACATTTATATATTATGTTTGTAAAGATGAAGGTCTCAATACTTTACGAGATATTAATGTATTAGCAAAAGTTAATGACTACACATAATATTATATAATGATATTGATTTTAAAGATTAGCTGTGTGGTACATGGTCATCCGAGTATTCGTTTATACAAGACCGTGTGAAAAGTATATTAGGGTGCTCGTTGCCGGCAGTTAGAGAGGGGGTCAACCTGTTTCGAATCCCGATGCTAAAGGTATTTTTCAAACTCTACTCCCTGTTGTATACGGTTGCTTGTTTTACGATTTTCCATCTATTGCATCGTCAACGCACCCATGCAGTAAGGGTAATCTTAACAGTTCTTCGGTAGCTGTAATAGGCATGTTCGCATTATTCCATAATACCAATGCAAGGTATACTTGGCGAATAAAGTTTACGAATTTAACACCTCAGTCCTAGGCCAACTAGGCTTAGATGAACATGGGTCTGATACTAAGTGGTAAAGTACATCAGCTTTGGTTTCAATCTCCAATTACTATTATAAGACTTTTGAACGGTCCCAATATCGCCTGTGGGGTTTGAAAAACCAATGAAAAATTGGATTGGCATTCAACACTTTTTTTATTAGGCTGTTTTATTAGGATTGACATTTAGAAGTGTGAGTATGTGCACCACTGTCACACCATATTGTTGCACTAGATTTGATAGAGAGTTGCATCGTATTTGTTCCTAATGATAATATACAGATCATCCGCATAAAACTGGCCATCAAATTCTAGATTGTTCAGTCTAGATAGAAGTCCGTTATTCACCAGAGATCATAGTTGGGATGTTAACCTCTTAAGGGTCATCGCTGAATTAATGTTAACCAACTCATCGCTTTAATTTGGCTGTGATAATTCTGCAAATGAGCTCAATATCACGAGCGGTATCACACCGATAGAGAGAGAGAAAGAGATAGATAGAGGAGAGAGAGAGAGAGAGAGAAATAAGAATGCTAAGGCGACCACGGTCGATTCATCACCTTGGTAGGCGAACTGGTATTTATGGAGTGGATTCGTACAGATCATTGATGAACTTAAATAGTCTTATCTCTCTCTCTTATTTTCTCTCTCTCTCTCTTAATTGATTGATAATGAGAAAGCTTTCGATAATACCCTTTACAACTCCATTTTCCGGCATTTACAGAATTAATTCTTAAGCTTCAGAAGATGATGCTAATTGCTCTGCATAAATTGAGTTGGGTATCAGGACGTCTATCGTCTAAGCTATAAAGAACTCAATCACCCTTCGCAACATAGAAATGACACAGTGATAGTGGTATGATAAGCCAGATACAACACCGTCTCCCCAGCAGATTTAAAGTGAATTGGGTATTTAACACCTTCGGATTTATATTTTATCCGACATACTCTGTATCTTATAATGAGACGCCCCTTTCAGTTCATTAAGGAGAGCATTATAAAGTGAGTGTAATGGCGTGTACTAATTGTTTCCTTCCAGGTCTCAAAGTAAAGCCTCCTTTTGAAGTAGGCCTTTTTTATTTGTGATTTTTTAGAGTATCTTTTGGAGTCTGATTGCTGTTCATCAATTCCCTCGCAGAGAGTTCTCGATGTAGCTCACGTGGTTGTATATTCTACTAAGTCCACTAAGTCCACTTATAAATATTCCACTCTACGGTGGGTTTGGCTATATTGATAAGAATTTTCTCCCTGAGTGTTTCCAGTTGCCACTCTTTTGACTGACTTCCTTGAGCGTTTGGTCAGTCACTGTCTACCATATCAGATACATGCTCGATTGTTATCGATTGTTGTGTCTATAGAGGGACTAGTTAGTGATAGGTCTGAAATATTTTCCCTAATAGCATTAACAAAGGTAGGATTCCTTCCCCTGTTATTTGAATATGTTCAGCAACTAGATGGACCAAAGCTGCCCCATCACAACCGATAACAAAGCTTCGTCCTTTCTTTTTGGTTCCTGAAACGTAAGCAGAGATTATTAACGTCTTTTTGAAATGACAGCAACTAGGAATGGAAAACATTTAATCTGGGAGCTGACTTTGAGTATATAGTCGCCCTAGAGCTACCACTACTGGATTGCGTTTTGCAGCATCTTATTATTTAACCTGCGTGGTGTGACTCAGACTGGATAATTCATGCGCCGACCCATCTTCCATGTCAATATACTATAACCTGTCATGACCTATAGCCTACCTCCTCGATTTGGCTGTAATGGTGTGAAGTAGGACGTAAATAAGCAAACGAGAGTTGAGACTGTCTTGTGCCCCAAAAGTGATTGAGAACAAACAGTGCCAGTGCCTGCATTAGGAAATAGCAAATAGTTTCGCGCCACAAAGACAGAGCTCGAGCACAGTAAACACATATCTAACGAAAAATACTGTATTTTTTGTTATAAGTTGATAATCTTGACACAAATTCAACATAAACACCAAATCAACGATTTTTTTTTTAGAAAATTTCGAAATTAGCGAAAAATAAAAAATTAAATTAAATTTATACACAAATAACAGAATGAAAATATACAGAAATCGAGGTCAATTGGAAGTAGTTTTTTTTTCGGTTGGTGTGTTGTTGTGTTTATATATAAGAAACTAGTCGTCGCGTAATATTATGCGTGTATGTTATGTTAGCGCAAAGTCAACGGTTTATGATATGGAATCGATTACTTATATAAATAATATACATTGGCTTCATTTCTTTCCGGAATGTTAATTAGAATCCGACATTTCGAGATATAAGTATTCATGGAGATTGGAAAAGTTTCCTAGTCGGTCAGTTTATAGTGTCATAGCTGAGAAGTTATCCCTGTATTCTTGGAATGGAAATAAAAATAAAAAGTTGTCTTGAAACCACGTTTCCCGAGGTTGTGGTTTCGCTTGATAGTAGATACGGAAAATGACGAAGAATTCGGCTACATTATAGGAGTCACAATTAATCCCGTTGTTCACTCGCGTCCTATATAATAATAGCGAAACCAAAGTCTAGGGAATAGGCTTTGTAATTAGCGTGGAAAGAAGGTTGGTTTGAACTTGACTCTAGTCTAGCCTTCTTTAATCTGGCAATACTTTTCTATTTCAATCCAGTTTTTTTCAGTTTAATATAATTTCTGATATATCTCTATACCTATCTCTTGATAACCTAGTAGGTCCGAAATGATTCTTGATGTTTAGAGTTGGCCATGAAACAATGTGTTCCTCTCGTACTCGTCATTACCGGTGCCAATACCGCGTTAATTCAACTTGCTCTTTCGCTGGAGAAAATGAGATTGGTTTTTAATGACAGTCTATGATCAATCACTATCGCTGTTTTGAGCACCAAACTCTGACGTTATGCTGTCCAAAGTTTCTCTGCTAGTGATTATCTTCTTCTGTTTTATGTTCTGCTAACTCCAAGCCAACAGAGTCAACAATTTTTTAATGTAAAGGATCGTTCTTTTACAATTTTTCGATCAATAGTGAAGGCATTAGAATGGATGTATCGTGAAGTATGGAAACGATCCCAGTATAAATAGTCTATTTAGCAAGATCGTCAGCTAAACATAAGTTAATCTGTTGTCTAAAGAGATCAATAGAATCCTACATACGAGCCGGTACCGATGTACATCTGAAATAGACGATCAATTTATCGTCCTAACTTTACTCACCAGTTTATGGATGAGATTGGAGCCGAAACGATGAAGTTTTCCTATTTATGGAAGGAACGAACGGAGGGTCTGAGCCAGAAATCAGTTACCACCTAACAACATCAGTGATCTCAAGATTGCGTTGGATGAGGAGTTTAATGCGATCTCTCAAGTCGTCATAAGCTTACTTAGGTGAATGGGGAACCGCATGCGAACCATTGTGGATGCAAAGAGGTTAACGACAAAATCGTGTGCCAGCGCTAAATTAGTTTGTTATTTACCTTTCATTCAGACTCTATAGAAAGACTAATCGATTGGGAAAAATTTTGCTCAGTCAATGCCCCCCATTAACTCGTAATTAAGATTGCACGATTCCCTATAAAGGGTACTTTTGAATAAACTAAATTCAATGCGATTGCCTCTACCTATTTTGTAATGATCTCGATATACAAGATACTATTTTAGTCTACCTTCGATCTAAGAACGTGTAATCGAAATTTTTTAATAGAATCTTGAATGTCCGCAAATATCCGCACCGTTTACTCGCAATACAGAGATTCTCACTATCTCTATCTACGACCTAGCAAAACCACAGCCTAGAGAACGGCTTTGGAAAAATTAGCGTGGAAGGTTGACTCTAGTCTGGTTAAAATGCTTCCCAATCCAGTTTTTTCAGTTTAATATAATTTCTGACATATTTCGATGCCTATCCTATCTCTTGCTAACCTAGTGGACCGGAAATGATTCTTATTTTTTCAATCAACTCATTGGTATGCTATACATCAGGTACTGTAAAACTCCACCAGGTATCCCGAATGTTTTCGTCTCATCAATGGTTTATAGTTCAAAACCGTCTGGAAGAAGTAGCTCACAACAATCGCAATAGGTAATTCGGTATACATACGTAAAATAAACAATTTCAATTAGCCGCATTGAAGGCATTCCAAAAGCATCCATCTTGTACCAGATATCGCCTCTTGCACCATATCTACCATAAGGTTAATCACCTTATGGTCATTGTCAAATGGTAAGAAGACGCTACCTCAACCCAAAGGGCCGCCCCAAATGTGGACAACTTATTAATTGTAGCATTTGGCCATAAAGGTTGGTTCTATTGACTGATGAGTGCAGAGTATGTCTCAATGGTAGTGACAATGTTTGGTGTCACACCACTCGGCAGCTAATGGATGAGGTTGGACTCGAAAAATTGAAGTGACCAGCACCCTGTCCAGACATGAATCCAAATAAACATTTATGGAACAAACTGAAACATAGGGTCTGATACAGAATTCTGGTACTATCTAACATCAGAGATTTCCTAGTCGATGTGTTTATAGTATCATAGTCACGGAGTTATCTCTGTATCCCAGCAAATATAAAAAGTTGTTTTGAAAGCACGTTTCCCTAGGTTGTGGTTTCGCTCGATAGTAGATACGGAAAGCTGCAGCGCGTCATCAATGGTAACGAGGCATTCGGAACAGACATAATTAATCCCGCCATTTACTTGCGTGCTATCTACTATCTAGCAAAACCACAGTATAGGTAACTGGCTTGAAAAAAATATATGGGAAAAAAAAGTTGTGTAGAGCTGGACTCTAAAGTCTGGCCCTCTCTTATCTGGAAATGCTTTTCTCTCTCAATCCAGTTTTTTCAGTTTAATATATTTTCTAATCTATTTCGATGCCTATACCTTGATAACCTAGTGACCGGGAATCACTGTTGGGCATGTAAATTACACGATGTAATTTACACAGTTGTTTACATGTAAAAAATGTGTAATTTACACAAGATTATTTTTTACATTCTATATGTAAAAAACGTGTCGCACCATCTCTTATTAAATCTAATTGTAACTAAAGCACCATCTGTTAAACAATTTTCATACTATTTTCGAATAGAATTTGTGAAATAATTAACTGTGTACATTTGTTTGTCGACTATATACTGAATGTCAAAATGTCCCAATAATTTATGATTTAGATTAAAATATTTAAGTCGGTAAATTTTTGACATTTTAAAATAGATGGCACTGCGAATGATGTCTTCGTTTTTTTACATGTTATTTACGTTTTATGTAATTTACGCTGTTGTTTACATAATTGACATAAAAATGTAAACAATGTTCTTTACATTTATTATTTTGAGTTGACTATGAAACGACCCACTCTATATATAGTAAATAAAACAGAACTTATTGATGCCCCATACATCATGGTAGTCTGTTCTGCTTGCTCTTTCGCTGGAGACCCCTTCTGTCTTATGTTCTGCTAACTCCAAGTCAGATCATTCTGCTACCATTTCCCACGATAATACCCCTCTGTTTTGTGGCTGCCATTACGTCAATCAAATCGCTTCATAT